>JBAMHW010000026.1:2360096-2376798 GCA_037177495.1 Rhadinocentrus ornatus
TCTTGATGCGGAGGAGCAGCGACTCTACTCTGAGCCCCTCCCGGATCACCGAGCTTCTCACCCTATCTCTAAGGGAGGGCCCGGCCACCCTGGGGAGAAAACTCATTTCGGCCGCTTGTATTCGCGATCTTGTTCTTTCGTTCACTACCCACAGCTCATGACCATAGGTGAGGGTAGGAACGTAGATCGACCGGTAAATCGAGAGCTTTGCCTTTTAGCTCAGCTCCTTTTTCACCACGACAGACCGATGCAGCGTCTGTATCACTGCAGACGCGGCACCGATCTGCCTTTCGATCTCCCGCTCCATCTTTCCCTCACTCGTGAACAAGACCTCGAGTTACGTGAACTCCTCCACTTGGGGCAGGACCCTATTGCAGACCCGGAGAGAGCACTCCACCCTTTCGCGGCCGAGGACCACGATCTCAGATTTGGAGGTGCTGATTCTCTTCCCAGCCGCTTCACACTAAATTACAACTTATCTAGTGAAATCAATTATGTGTATGTGATCCACCAAACGTATTCTATCCGAGAACCTACTAGTAAAAATTAGTGAATGTGTATTCTGTTAAAATGTCTGTATCTGTATAATTGACCTGTTGTCTTCTCATTTCAGAGGGTCCCATGCCAGCCTTCGCCTTGGCCCCCAAATTTCTTGAATCCACCCCTGGGATTAAGCCAGAATGTGTTGGTCCTGGATTAACTTATCCGTGTTCTGGTTGCACATGAGCAAGATAGGGGAATGTGGGATCTGTTATGGCATGAGTTACCAAGGAGGTTTGTTCTGTAGAGCTAGCCTGCTCCAGACCAGGCTAATTTCCAGAATTTATTTGATCTCATCCCTTATTACAGTCAGCAGTCACCACAAATGGAAACCAATATTTATTCTACTGCCCACCACACGTTATCATATTCAACTAGAGCCACTGTCAATATTTAAACTCTTGTAATCAGAAATTGCAATAATTTTAGATAAACAGTTTTAGATGATTTTACAATCAATAGATAATATACAATTTGAACATGCTCTGACATTGTCTGTTTACCAGATTTACACCACAAACTGAGACACAAACTCTTTTCAAAGTTTAATGCTCACTTCCAATTATCCAGTCCAATCCAGTTTTATTTGTAAAGCATTTTAAAAACAACACTGTCGACACAAAGCGCTGTACACAGCGATGGTAAAGCAGGAAGAAACCTCAAATTAACCCCCTAAAAGAGACTTTCAGAATGTTTTCAGGAGCGACTTCTTAATAGCTTATACGTCATTTGTGTGGTGTAAAATTAAACCAAATGCATACATTTTAATATTTTAGATTTTAAGAAAAGTCGGTTTGTATGACCTCTGTAACCAGTACTGTGGATAGTTCTTATGGCCTTTCTTTGCTGACAACTATGATATATTGGCTTGTCTCATGTTTTTGTTTTTCCAATTGTTTTCCCATTCATAATTTACAGAAATGCACCGAAAAATAAATAAACGGCTAAATGTATACAAGTCAAACTTTAGAATATACCTAATTGTGAACAAACATTAAAATAATTTTCTACGTTACAAATAAGGCATCGCTCAATGCTCTGGGCTTGAGGGTAGCCTTTTCTGTCTGCTTAAGCCTGTGTGCTGTTGCAGTGACATGTAAACGCGTCTTAGATTTCTGACTGTAATATCTGTGATCCATTTAAGGTTTCATTGTTATTCAAATAGTGGTAAATAAAGAATCCGCGCTGTCAGGCACCCAGTTGCTTCCGCCATCATCACTGTGTTTGCAGTCCCATAATTAACCTCTGTTTTATGAAACACGATCACCGGCAGACACAATTTTAAACATCAGGTGTGTAAACCACTCTGACATTTTGCTGTCAGGTTTGTTATAGTAGGATTGTCGTTTGTTTTTAAGCATTTAGAAGAGAAATCTGACAAAAACGTAGCGAAACATTGTCGAGCCTGGCGAAGGATACGGCTCTTTTAAACTATTCCGTAATAAAATGAAGATGTGTTTGCAAGTCTTTTCAGCTTTATCGCAAAGGAAAACATATCTTCTATTAGTAAAATGACATATCATATTAAATTATTTGCTTCTGGTGTGTATTTTCAACACTCTTCGGTGAGGAGAAAACACAAGAGTCGCTCTGTTTCTGCTGCGACTGCAAGCGCGCGGATGGGTTGAGTCTACATGGTTCTCATGGTGTGTTTAAGTTTCGGTTGTTGGACAGTTTCATTCAGTCTTATTGGACAATCGACACTGATTCATTACGATGGCAGAAGTCGCTCCAGTTGCACCCGCCGCTCCGGCTAAAGTTCCGAAGAACAAGGCAACCAAACCGAAGAAGTCCGGTCCAAGCGCCGGGGAACTCGTCCTGAAAGCCGTGGCTGCTTCCAAGGATCGCAAAGGCCTGTCTTACGTGGCGTTGAAGAAGGCTCTGGCTGGTCAGGGTTACGACGTGGAGCACAACAGCGCCCAGCTCAGACGCGCTGTGAAAGCCCTGGTAGTCAAAGGATCTCTCGTCCAAACCAAAGGAACTGGAGCTTCTGGATCCTTCAAGGCAGCTAAAGCCGCAGACAAACCAGAGAAGGCGCCGAAGAAAGCAGCTGTCAAAACCAAGAAACCTGCTACAAAGAAGGCGGCCCCCGCCAAGAAACCCAAAGCAGCTAAAACTACCCCAAAGAAAGCAAAGAAACCCGCCGCTGCCAAGAAGTCAGCAGCCAAGAAGGCTGCAAAGAGTCCGGCAAAGGTGGTAAAGAAGGCAGCGAAGCCTAAAAAGGTCGCGCCGAAGGCAGCGAAACCCAAAGCTGCTAAAGCAAAGAAGGCTGCAACAAAGAAAGCGGCTAAGAAGTAAACTTGTCTTTATTCTGCTTCTTTAACAAAGGCTCTTTTAAGAGCCACTCAAAGTCATACCATAAAGGGCATGTTTCCTAATTTGTGTGCAGTTGTTTCTGCACTATACTGACCATGTTTTCGTACTTCAGTATTTGTTTATTTAAATCAATGTAATTATGGCAGCTGATTTGTGAAACAGATTATATAACAACTAAGTGGGCTGATTAGATTCCCACTAATTTGTTCCCACAACGTGTTTATTTTTGTTGGAATGATTTGAGTTTTGTTCAAAAAGTTATAATTTCCTGTGAAATATGCTTCGTTTATAGCTGGCATTAATTCATTAAGAGAGATGCAGTAACACAAGTTCGTCAGTAGGCGTGCAGGGAGACCGAGTCGCAGGTGCGCCGTTTTTCTCAACCTGAGAGATATAGTGCGTGAAAGCCGCCAATTTACTACACATCGAGCACTATGGCGAGAGGATAGTGCCACAGATTACCTGTCTAAAGGTGGATTTATGCTTGCATGGTGCCTGCGTCCACGTAACCGCCGTAGGCTCGGCGTAGCTCCGCAGAGGCTCGACCAGCACCTCTTCCAGACCTGGTGCACCCTGCTACGCAGACAGTTACACAGAGGTTCTCCCTTGTGATTGGTCAGTTTGGGATCAGTATTGCCGGATATCTGGATCTTCTCGCTAAATTTGTGTGGTAACCACCGTTTCTAAAAACAATAGCCAAGATCAAGTTGATGAAAAGCTGATCGACTTATTTATTCATTTTCTTCCACAAGCTAATAAAGACACTGAACCATACTGGACGCCATTGTTTTAAAACAAAATAGCTATCGAACATTATTCATCAAAATAACTGACCTGGTGAGTTAACTGGCCGATACCACCCCTGCTGCCACCTTCAGGTTAGGAGGAGAAACTGCAACACAACACCAAAACGACGCGCACCCCCTACGCTCGAGTGCGAAAGCAAATCACCAGCGTCAGCTACGCCGTCGCTGGCTGCACGCAGACATCCGCCTTGAGACTGTAACATGTACGTTTGAGAAGCTGAGTTGCACACACTAACATGTGAATTATGTCGCCTCCCTGCAACGCATGGATAACGTCGCCGCCTGGGTAACGTTTGACTAGTATCATGGAGAAATAGGCTACTTCTTAAATGCTTAAATGTCTGGTTTCTTTAGATAAACATTTTAACAATATGCACATATGTGTGTATTTTCTCTGTAATGTGTTTTTTAGATGGTTTTATATAACACTGTAATTTTCTAAACTTTTGCTTCAAGATTAAACAACTAAATTGCAATCTCTGTTTGATCTGTAAAATATGTGCCTCGTGTTATAAGGGGAAAAAGAAACAAAGAAAAGTTTTAAAAACCCTTTGATTAAAAAAAAAAAATCCCCCTAGTAAAATATGTGCCTTCATGTCTTGTAAAACATTTTTAATCCTGATTAACTTTCCAAAATAGTAATTTTTAGAAATATTAGGCAGTTCCAAAAAAGTTTGACCTGCAATATTTTGAGGCGAGGTGAGACACGGTGGCGAAAGGTGAGACACGTTCTTGGGGCGGTGGAAGGTGAGACACGTTCTTGTACTTTTTAATTTATTCTTTTTACACCATGCTAGAATTTACAACGCACTGTACAGGAAAGAAAGGAGGTAGAAAAGATCAAAAACATTAAAAAGTGAAGTATTAAAAACCGGCATTTGGTCAAGTCTTTGGTAGTAGGATTGATTATAGATTGACAAAATCATAATAATAGAATGAGTAAGCAAACAAGCAACTCTTTCTGTATATATGTTACTTATTTAGCACATTCATATTCTTGCACAGGCTGTGGTGTGATTCTGTTTACGTTGCTGCATTTTTCCATGTATTGATTTTTTTATTTTGCTCTAAGATGGTGACAGAATAACTTGTTTTCATGAACACCAAGTAAGAGTTGCTGCTAGTTTTTTTATATAAATGGTGGCTTATTGTGTAAACCCCAATCACTGTGAAACGGAAGTGTCGTACTTCCCTCACGAAAAGGATACAGACTTCTGATTGGACAATCACGCTACAGCTGCTTTTGTCCAATAGGTGAGCAGCAGCGGCAGCAATAAAACTCGAGGTACGGCGTTGATCAGCACATCTGACTTTGTGTTTGAGTTGTGTTGTTTGCGTAAGAAAGAGTAAGATGTCTGGACGTGGAAAAACCGGCGGCAAAGCGAGAGCTAAGGCCAAGACCCGCTCGTCTCGTGCTGGACTGCAGTTTCCAGTCGGTCGTGTTCACAGGCTGCTTAGAAAGGGCAACTACGCCGAGCGCGTCGGTGCCGGAGCTCCCGTCTACCTCGCAGCGGTGCTAGAGTACCTGACTGCTGAGATTCTGGAGTTGGCTGGGAACGCGGCCCGCGACAACAAGAAATCCAGGATCATCCCCCGCCACCTCCAGCTGGCCGTGCGGAACGACGAGGAGTTGAACAAGCTGCTGGGTGGGGTGACCATCGCTCAGGGGGGCGTTCTTCCCAACATCCAGGCTGTCTTGCTGCCCAAGAAGACCGAGAAGCCCGCCAAAGCCAAGTGAAGTTTCCAACAACACAACGGCTCTTTTCAGAGCCACCACGTCGTTTCTCAGGAGCTCATTTCCTCATCAATACGCTTGAATAGTGAATGATCGGGGTTTTCCTCGTCACTTGAACTACGAAAGTTTGTTATTTCAGCTTAACACGAACGTGTAAAACGTAATTGTAACCAAGAACTAGTAAATAAAAACAGGAACAGGGTAGACATTTACCATCTGTATTTTATTCGGATGAGACTGTTGGCTCTGAACTTTTTTACAAGGGACATAAACATCATTGAGCGGTAAGAGACATGTTTTGTCCCGGACTTGAGCAAAACTGGTAGTTTCCACCTGAACAGGTAGATGTTATAGAAACTTAGACAGTTATTACAAATAGAACTTTATTGATCCCGAAAGAAATTGTACCGCAGTACAGGAAATATAACAAGACTCGTGCATATGAACGGATATGTACAGGTAAAGAACCGACAAATTATGGTTTGGAACATGCAGATAAATACTCCAGTTCTGTCCAGTAAGCTTTAGGTTTCCCTGAAGAGGGAGGAGTTACAGGTAGGAAAGACTTCCTGTGGTGTTCCTCGGTGGTCCGTCTACGGCTGAAAGAGGAAAATACAATAAAAAATAAAACCCTTGCATACCAACATTGGCGTACAACTATCTTTAACCTTCTCATTGTTTTCCTCGTCAGTCTGTTCTTTTCCCTCGGGATGCAGCGTTGCTCTTCTCCACATGTAAAAATGACTTCACCATTCCCCTGAAGAGTGTTGCCTGCTGACTGACTACGTCTTTGACAAAAATGTGAACATCTGTAAGAAAAAAAACAACCCCCTCTATTTGAAAACCGTTGCTTGACCTCACCAATTACACAAAAATTATGGATATTTTGGAAAACTGCGGCTTGACTCATTGCACCACTTTGTGCACCTTACAAGTTTCAAAGTATTTAGGAATGAAAATGATAAATCTACTACAGATGGTTCTCCATGTCGTTTTGCTACCTGAATACAACACTATTATATTGAAGGATGACTTGGCGGAAATTCATTCACCGATAGAAGCGAGCTCGCACGAAGAACATTATATGGCATGTCCTCTCTCACGTCCGCAACTCGACTATAAATACGGATGCTTGCGGCAGTAGAGTCATTTTAGTCACTGCACCGAACTTCGTCTGAGAAAATGAGCGGTCGTGGAAAGGGGGGCAAGGGACTCGGCAAAGGAGGCGCGAAGCGTCATCGCAAAGTTCTGCGTGATAACATCCAGGGAATCACCAAACCCGCCATCCGTCGTCTGGCTCGCCGCGGAGGAGTCAAGCGGATCTCTGGTCTCATCTACGAAGAGACTCGTGGCGTGCTCAAGGTTTTCCTGGAGAACGTGATCCGTGACGCCGTCACCTACACCGAGCACGCCAAGAGGAAAACCGTTACCGCCATGGACGTGGTTTATGCTCTCAAGAGACAGGGCCGCACCCTGTACGGCTTCGGAGGTTAAATCCACCTTTCCTCACCACAACGGCTCTTTTAAGAGCCACCCAAACTTCTCAGAGATGATCCCAGTAATGTCAAATACCGCAGTCTTCTCCACACAAATAAAAGAAATTCAAAATCAATGTTCTCCACAATTTCACAAAAAAATATGGTATTTATGGCGCTTAAAGGAGCTAGATCCTGAGGCCAGTGTTGTAGGGATGTTCGGCTCTTTTCGGAGAGCTGGATCTTTTGGCTCCCGAACGGCTCTTAATTAAGTATCTTTTTAGCCTCATAATTCACCTTAACTTTACAAAAATTATTGAATTGTGTTTTGAAAACCGACTTGTGATTAGCATTTTTACTAGAAGCCTTATATTTGCCTCCTGTTACATTTGTTCTGATAGAAAACCACTTTTTAAACAAAAATCTTACTTGGACAAATGGACAAAAAACAGTAAAAAAATCCACAAAACAGAACGAGAACCAAACTGAAGAAAGCAGCATTAAGGTCCTCAGTGCAGGTTGGCATTCAGAAAAGTAAGATGCCTCATCTTGGATGGGCTGATCCGGTTTCTCCTCTGAGTAGGGTTTGATGACCTGACGTACTCGCCTCACGCTGTCTGCTGTCTCACACAATGTAGCGGCGTACGAAGCAGAGCTGGGACTGAGCACTGAGAGCTAAGCACGCTGTAAAAGGAAAAAAATGGGAACCGACTCTTCTGATTCACTACCAAGCATCGGCTCTCAGAGCCGGCTCTTTTGCGCACATTACTACAGTGTTACTAGATGGAGTAGTTTTCCACCCAGTTGCGCAATCAGGTGGGGAAAAATACATTTGGCAGGTGGATGAAATTTGGGCTGCTGAAAACTGCGCAACACGCTCTAATTTTATGGTAGAAAAAGTTAAAATATAATAAATCAGCATAGAAGCAACATTCAGTGAAATATTTGAGGAATTGTATTGAAACAGCGTAATTTCATGACAACTTCCGGTGACGTCAGCGCTACAGACCAGCTAGCAGATGGACTGAAGCTGCGCTGCAAGCCTGAAACATGTCGGGAGAGCATTTTCCCAGGTGACGCTGCGGAAGGCGACACCAGGAATGGCTGGGAATACAGCTTCTTTCCAGCCTCATGGGCTGGCGCTCTGGCCTGAGCAGAAACGGACCGACGTCCCGCGGCGGCTGTTGGGGAGACCTGGTTCTGACCTGGCTCCCAGTCAAGTTCTCAGCATGGTTAAAGTTGATGGAAAGAAGAATTCTGCTGCAGGTGCGCTGGTTTGTTTTCTGACATACATGATCCTGTTTGCACTGTCTGGTTTTAACTGTTGCTCCGTGCTGTTCAGCCAAGTCTTTTAGCTTCGCGCTGCTAGCGTCCCTAGCAACAGTGTTTTATACATGGCAACGGTGTGTTTGATTGTCAAATATTGAATCTATATATATGTATGTATGTATGTATATATATGTGTGTGTGTGTGTATGTTTGGCAAAAAGACAAATAGTGGAGCTTCAAGGGAGAGGTTTCCCCTTTAATTTGTTCTGTTTTGGGTTGTGCATATGTGAATACCATCCGTGTGGAAATATCTAGGTTTTGGAAACATGGGTGTAGACGTGACTTGTAAATAGAACTGGGTGAAAACCGGAAGCTGCTTTACTGATTAACTATTGGCTGATTGTGGAGAAGGGGCGGGACTAAGTAAGCTTGAGATTCTGTCTGCTCCTTTTGAGCGTGTTATCCGCAACGACTATTGTATGATGTGGTGTTATTTCAAATAAATCTCACAATAATTGACTGAATAAAATAATTCATTGCTCTGGTCCTTCTTTCTTCCCCTCTCATCTTATAATGTCCTCATGTGTTTTGTTTTGTTTTTAATCGTCCACCGTGTGCATCAAAAACAACGTGCATTTATATCCGCTGCCAGCGCATGATGCGTAAAGCCAAACTCCGGTCTGGAAGTGAAAGTAGCTAGGCGAGGTTTCTCATTCTGGGCATGCTGCTGGGAAACGACGGCTCAGAGAAAGAACTGTGTCAAAGCCAGCCAGAAACACGCTGGTTTAGGTGAGTCAAGTTAGAGTGATGCATTAAAATGAGTTAAACGACCCGAGAGGAGTAAGAACACCGGAAATAATAAACTGTGTCATTGTCAGTAAATCAGTCTTTAATTCTAAAGCACCTTTTCAGAAAAAACTGCAATTCAAATAGCTTTATAAAAATAAATAAACAAAACAGTAACATAAAATGTATCCTAGCAGCTGAAACTGGTTCATGCAGCAGGAAAATGATGACAAACAGAATGAGTGAAACAGGTGTTGACATGGTGCAGACGGTAACCTGCTTGAGATGCTGCGGTGGGACAGCATCAGACAGCCGCAATGCAAACCTCAATGAGCTGAAACACACGCTGCCTGGCTCACTTACTTCATTTTAAAACCTAATTGAAAAACGTGGGTGTGTGAAGTACGTTTATTATCCTGTGCAGCCCCTCTTTAATAAAAAATAATAAGTTCAGTGTTGTAATTATGACATGGAGCTCAGTTAAAAAGGTTACATGGGCAGAAATTATCATAGCAATTACAGATGTTTATATAATATCCGCAGCTGGACATAATCGTTTGCAACTTTATGTAATAAATTCGTACTTATTGGAGGAAAACGTTTGAATTTTTAACTTGAGTAATTACCTAGTTACTAACCTTGTAAAACATCTTCTGCTTCAGAAGAATTCATTCATTTATTTACATTTAACACTTGCATCGGAAGAGATGATGCAGGCTGAGATGTTTGGGGCTCAGGGGTCAGAGGTCATCCCTGCATCCTCGCTGATTGGCAAACACATGTCGGCCATCTTGGATTGTAGCGGAGAAGACAGATTGATGCGGTGAGCTCTTTTTTTTCTAATTAATTATATTTTCTTAGTTTATACCAAACACACTCCTCAGTGAAATAAAACACACTTCGTGTTGTCGTTACAACAGAAACACGTTTTGAAGGGAAGGTGGTAAAAATGCTTTCTGAAGCCTGCAGTCGTTCCGGTGCTTTTTGTTGTTGTTTTGGGGGAAATAAGCTACAACAGGCCAAAATCCGAACCTTAAAGACGCTTTCCCGCCGGTCTCCTCTCCGCCGGGCCGTGTGTCCGCTGGACTGCATAGGAAACAACGTTTTTCCCTGAAATAAAGTTTAACGTTGCACAGCTTCCCGGGTCTTGCTGGTTCTACGTTGCTAATTGCTGTAAGCTTGCTTGGTACGAGCGTTAGCATGGCATGTTAGCTTTCGAATTCTATTAAGTTAGCCTTTAAGGTGGGTTTAGCTAGTTAGCTAGCAGTAGTTGCTGATAGAATGGACAACAAAGCGAAACCGGATAGAAGTTTTAAATACTCAAAATCACGAACAGATTAAAAGCTCAGCGAGGCAGTTGAACGAACGAACTGGTAGCTTTGTGTTACAATGGCCCTACTCGGCATTAGCTGCTAGCATTAGCTTGCATGGCTACCGTTAGCTTTCTGCCACACTACTTCATCTGCAACGCTGCTTCTAAGCTAAATTATTCGACGTGTTTTCGCAGATTAGAGAGAAGTTTATTTTTTTTTTTTCTAAAATGATGCTCAGTGGATGCAACCAGCTTAAGCCCTGGATCAGCCGTGTTTGCGCTCACTTCACCGTTGTTTGCAGGGTATGTGTTGTGAATGAGTTCAGCCTTGTTCTGTAAACGAAAGCAACATCAGGACACGAATGTTGTTGCAGGAATCAGGGTCGGCATGTTTTCTGCATCTCCTGTTTAATATAGTTGCCTTCCTTCAAGCTTTAAACTTTCCGGATCTCAGTGAGGAAGTGTGATGTTGGAAATCTGATTATGTGCAAACTCGGTTCAGGATCTATGATAAGATTTGGATGGAATCACGTTGGCTTTCTTTATTTTAGTCACATATAAATAATTTGGCCAAAGTAGCTGAAGATTTAGTTGTTTTTGTGCGACCGGGTGCTATTTTTAGAAGTTGCTTATGCTTTCATCTTTTGCTTCTTTGTTAATGTAAGACTGGTTTTGCTGTGTATTAAAACCAATCAACTTTAGTGGCATGTCAATAATATTATCTGATCAGTATCCTTTAGCTTTCCTTTTTAGTTCAATGCATTTTTAAAAAGATTGTTAACAAAATTATACATATTTGTCTTTTCCAATTCTGATTTATGTTAGCTTCATATTTATCTGCACCGGGCTAATTTGTGCTCTGATTCCAGATATTCAGACATGCAGGGTTCATCCAGGCCTCGTTTCTTCATCTGTCTTTATTGTAATCTTTTAAAGTGATCTTCATCAATAGCTCTCCAGCTTTCTCAAGCTCTTTCACAGTTTTTCTTCAAAGTTTAAGGAATCTTTATTATCCTATGATGGTAATTTGCTGAGCAGCAAGCAGGAAAAACAGGCAAATGGCTGCAGGAAGAAATTATTTGTGTCTGTTAGTCCTGCATTTTGGCAAGATGTACCTGCGCCCTGATGGAAGCAGCAGGAACTCATGAGCCAAGGGGGGGCTTTGATCCGCAAGGATTGATCAGGCCTTACTTCGGACTCTGGTATGATACAGGGCTGAGAGGTCATTCGGTTGATCCCTGCAATTTCCCCACACAGTCTTACAATCCCCTGCAAAGTCTTTCTTTGGACAAGTTTTGCTTTTTCTCTCGTTTTCAGTCCAGTCCTTGTACCTGATCATTTTGAGGAATGTGGTGTTTTTCTTTAAGCCATTTAACTCTGACCTATCAGTCATTCAAGAATAAAGAAGAAAAAACTGGAACTTTTGTCTCTTTGTTACCAGCAGCAGCATTTCATTATAAACCAGCAAAGATCCGACAGTCTGACAGTCAGAAAACAGGACTTTAGCAACATCAAGGTCTTTCCCAAAGACCTGAACCAGGACCTGAGAGGTGTATCTGGCCCTTCAGTGGATCCATCTACTGTTGGCCAAAGCCTCATTAGAAACCGTCTCCATGGAAAAGGAGGAGGTAGGTTCACACGACACAAGGACTTGACTGAAGATCAGTAAAAACAGGTCTGATGGATGGATGGATTCCCCCCCAGAACTCGGACCTGAACAGGTCAGATGGAGGGATGGATCCTCACCAGAACTCGGACCTGAACATTATTGAAGCAGTGTGGAATCAACTGGCCAGAGAACAGAACAAAAGGCAGAAACATCCAAAGAAGAGTTTTCAAAAGTCCTTCAATGATCCTGGAAAACTATTTCTGGAAAGTTCTTCAAGGATCCTGGAGAACAGTTCCTGAAGACTTTAATGTCAGAAAGCTTCTCTAAGAGGGTTCAGACTTGGATGAAAAATAATAATTGTTTTGTTTCTGGGTTGTTGAAGTCTTTTTCTTTAGGCCTGCCCCACTTTCCAGATGTAAGCTTTTCCATTAGCCGTATGCTACGCCGTCTCTTCAGCTTCCTGCAGGCTGTCGCTTACTCTGATGTCTTCCCTTGTCGGGGTTTTCAGGTGACACGCGGCATGTTTGGTGCTAACCGGAAGAAGTTTATGGAGGGAGGGATAGAGAGCGACTACGCGGATGACTCCAGCCTCTACTACAACCAACAGTCCATGTTCCCTCCTCACCGAGCTGACAAAGACGTAAGTCCTTGATTCTTCAGCTTCAGAGGTTTGTGGTGTTAACAGGGGTCCCAGAGATCATGTGAATCTTCTCTGTTCATGAGTGTCTTCTCAATAGGTCCCAAAAGCTGTTGTTGGTAAAACTGGATGTGTATCATACGACCAGAGATGCCAAATGTTTTCAGACATGTCGGGATGGGAGGAAGAGGAGCCGCCCAGGAAAATGTGAAATCGTGTCTGATGCTGTTTAGTTTTTATTTGTTTTTCTGGCTGGGAAACTACAAGCTTCTTCTTAACTATCTGTCATTAGTCATGATATTTGTTATAATTTAATCCTCAGAAGTTCAATCAGTTCTAAACGGAGAGTTACAGGAATACCAGGAGAAACCACCCAGCAGCCTGTTCCACCTTCAGGGGCATCACAGAGCTTTCACCATTTAGTATTTTGTGCTTATTTAAAGGGTTTGTCTGTTTTAGTTTGGTACGAGCCTGGTGGTTTGGTCCCGCGGTCCACACAGCAACACAATTACAACTAATTGGAACAGAAAAACGTTTCAGTGCATCCCTGATCAGTTAATCCTGACGTACGGGTGCTCAGTTTTACCTTCACATGCAATTCATTTAAACCACATAAAACTTTATTTTTTATCTTTTTTTTTTAGCTCAGCAGTTAAATCTCAAATTAGAAAAGAGCTTTTGATCCCAAACTGAACCCGTCTTGGAAGCGCCGATGGCCGCTGCTGCTTCTAGTAAACGTTTCTATTATGGTTGCCATGCCGAGGACTTGAACCCAGGCTCTCCAGACCCAAGCCCACCTCTGTAACCACTAAGCTACTGCTCCACCTTTTGCCATGACTCCAAATATGTGTCTTAGTTCACCACCTAGAAGTGATGCAGATGTGTGTGTTTTCTAGACTTTTTATCAAGAAAGTGACTAAATGTGTTTTTAGCTTTGAGCATTTTCCTGTCTGCATTGTTGTAAACAGACTATCCGGCTTTGTTTGGTTCTTCAACAAAGCAAGAAGTTAGAAAACCTTAAACTCCAGCGCAGCTTTGTTTTATTATCAAATAGTTAACAAATTTCTGACACAAGTGATGTTTTTCTCAGGATTTCCAGCTGTACAGATCACGCTGCTTTGTGGAGCAGACGAGGGGATGAACTGATGAATGGTTTATTTCCTTCTTTAGATGCTGGTGTCTTCCTCGGCCTCCTCTACGGGTCAACTGTCACAGCTGGGGGCCAGTTTATACGGCCCACAGAGTAAGTCCTTCCTGCTGTTCTCTCCGCTGCAGCGAAAGTCACCAGTCAGACCAGTTAAGCTGATTGACTGGTGACGTGGTGTCTGAAGTGGATGCGTGATTGTGTGAATGTTACATTAACGGAGCAGAAAGATCAGACTGCTGCACCTGGACATTTTCTATTTAAGGATAATTTGTGTCATTTCTTGGGATTTATTTTCTCTGCAGCTTTTTGTTGGTCTGATCTGGAGAAGTTTTACTGTGACACGCAGTGAACTCATGCTTGTGGCTTAGTGTCTCTTGGACGTGACTGCAGATGATGTTTCTGTTTACTAACCGTGATGCATCATATTAAATAAATTTAAACATTAAAAACATTTTTTATACCTAATCCTCAGATATATGCACGTGTCATTTTATTTCACGAACATAGTCGGCATCAAACCTTCATGAATGTCTGCAACGTTTCTGCTCTCAACTTCCTGTTTAGCAAACGTCGAGCTAACTGTGATATTCAGCTTCAGCCATGGTTGGTTTTGGGTTTCTGACAGCCAACGTGCTTCCTCTGTCTGCATGCAGGTGCTTTGGGGTTCCCCATGCGTGGGATGAACAGCAGCGCTGCACCTCAGCTGAGTCGAAGTGGACTGAACCAGTCTGCCAGTCAGCTTTCCAGTCATGCCAGCACTCCCAACTCTGGCACGATGCACACGCCCCCTTCTCCAAGCAGGTAGGCCACAGTCCCATCTTCCTGCCGGCTTTTTGTCCATCATGAGAACATTTACGTGGGGTCTGAGCACATCGCCTGGAGCAGGATCTGTAAATGCTCGCGGACTTTATTCTAACATCGGACTGTTTCAATGAAAACAAGTGCGAACAAAAATGCAGCTGCAAACGGTGAGTTCGCTTTGAGCAGGATTCAGGACACGGCTGGTCAGAGAAAATGAACTCTGAGCTCACGCTTTTCCTCTTCCTCAGTGTTCCAGCTCAGCTTTTATTGTTCTCTCTCGACCAAAGTAGACACAATCCTGTACTGAACTTTCAACCTGAGTCAGATTTCAGGTGACCTGATTGGTCTCCACGACCCTGCTGCTGGTTTCAGCCATTCTTCATTCTGGAGTCGGAGTCTGAACTTTGTGCCTTGTAAAGATGCTGCAACGTAAACCTTTGCAGCATCTTTAGCCTGTAACGATACATGTTGGCTTCTGCGCTCACCGTTGTGTGTGCCAGCTGAAAGAAACATAGAGGAACCGACATTCACTCCATTCACGGTCCAAATGGATCATTTTGAGGAAAAAAGTGGTGCTGGTGAATCTGGAATCCAAAATGAAACAGTAGCTGATTGTAGTCCTGTGCTTCTCCTTTCCATCAGGCACGCTTCAGGCATTGAGGGCCGTTGGACTATCCTGATTATTCTAATCTTTAGATTTATTCTTTATTGACCACAATAAAAGGAAAAATGTTCCCCGCAGCCATCTTCACTTTAACCTGCTTTATGAACACATTGGGCCCAAAAATCATCTAATCCAAATAAAACATCTCATTTTTATTTAGTAACATGACAACAGATAAATCAAAAGCAGCTCACTGACCGTCCATCCTGTCCCATAACCAAATGTATGTATTGTCTTATTCATACCGTCATATCTGTGGTTCTCCGTGATCCTTCAGTTTCAGACCGGAACTTTCCGGTGAAGCTGACCTACATTCATTTCCATTTCTTTCTGCCAGTCTGGAATCTGTGGCAGCGTTTTCCTTCTGTCTGTGATCACGCTGGCACGAGGTCCCCCGGACCTGCGGTCAGCTGCACTAGACAGGTCACATCTGAAACTTTCTCCCAGTTTTTGATGTTGATGGACCATGAAAAGATGATGGTTTTCATTTGATTAAATAAAATAGAGCCGTTTTCTGCACTGCGTAGTCCAGTTCAGGTTTACGGGGGCAGGAGCCTGTCCTGGTAGCAGGGTCAACGCACGGACAAACCACCACACGCACTAGAGTAAACAACTAACTTGACACGCATCCACAGGGAGAACATGCAAACTCCACACAGAAAGGCCACTGTTCGAGCCCCTCCCCAGCCTAGGCGGGAACCACATTTATCTGTTATTTACAGATCAGTAGAGCGCTCATGTTTTTAAAACCAGGGAAAAGGAAAAGTTGAACTCGGCTCCTCATCTCTCTGCTGCTGGGTCTCCATGCAGGAATATCCTGCCCATGAGCAGCCGGAGCGTGCTGAACCACAACCAGCAGGTGGGCGGTCCGACGGGCCAGACGGGCGGGATTGGAGGAGACAGGGTAGGTGGCAGCGGTGGCGGGGGTAGGAGCGGCAGCATGGGAAGTCCCAGCCGGTCGTCTCCCAGCATCATCGGCATGCCTAAACAGCAGCAGGCACGGCAGCCCTTCACTATCAACAGGTAACACACACACACTCATTTCCTGCTGTTGTCCATGTTCAGCCGGATGACTGTTTCCAGCTGCTGAACGTGTGTGTCTGTGTGTGTCAGTATGTCAGGCTTCGGGGTGAACAGGAATCCAGGCTTCAACATGAACAACTCCTTATCCAACAACATCTTCAACGGCACAGGTACTACACACCGAAATCAACTTTCTGACTCACCGGCCAAGTTGGCCGGTAGATGAGAAAATCCACCGGCCAAAATATTCAATTATTTTACACACACACACCTCTAGGCACGTTATTTCTATAAAACTGTGCTGGGTTGTGTCCAAACTGAAAGTGGAGTCACAGCAACATTAAACAAAAGCAAGAAGAAAAATGTTTCATTTGATAAAGTGTTAATGTGTGAACTCATGAACTAAAACCTGACCAGACTCCTCCCTCTCTAGTCTCGGTCTGGCCTCCTGCTCAGTCCTTGTGCCGCAGCATTGCAGCCAGTCCTCACTAAGACAGGAAAGTAGATCCTAGAACTCCAGTCCTCACTAAGACAGGAAAGTAGATCCTAGAACTCCAGTCCTCACTAAGACAGGAAAGTAGA
>JBAMHW010000026.1:2446898-2461137 GCA_037177495.1 Rhadinocentrus ornatus
GTTAGAAGGGGGCACACACAAGGTGATGGGGAGCGTCCAGGTGAATGGGTGATGCAGCAGGTTAGTGGGGGGGACACTCTGTCACCATCATCCCCCGTAGGGCATGACAGGACGTGTTCATGTAGTTCCTGGCAATAAACAGCTTCAGGGACGGATACTTCTATCCAGCCACTGTTGCCAACTCCTCAGTAAGAAAAGTAGCTATTGGTTGTCCTAGAAGTCGCTAGAAGTCGCTAATTAGCATAATTAGCCTGGTACATATAGTTGTAATGGATGCTGCCATAAAGAGAGATGTCGTGGGAAATGCAAAAATTCATAAAAAGGTTTGAAAACTTGCTAAATATAGCAACAAAGTTGCTAAGTTGGCAACATTGAGGACTAATAAATTCCTCTTTTCACACATAAGCCAATCACAGTGGTCGTTCGTCCCCGCTCACACGCACATTGGCTGTCGTCTTCTTCGTTGGTGTTCATCTCCTTTTCTCATATTACATGAAGTTAGTTTGAGTCGCAAACCAGCAGCTAATTTGTGCATTACTGTGAACTACTGGGCTGAGGAGGGGAGCAGACGTTTGTTAGCGACTAAATAAATTCAGTTATAACTACTACAAGAAAAAGATGTTTCGGTCGACATAGCGCGAGTGGATGAAAAATTCACTCGCACTGTCTCACATTTTAGTCGCAAAATGCGACCATTTGGTCTTAGATTTAGATTGTCTATTCTTGGGGGTAATGAGACTTCCGGGTTGGGATTTGTCCCCCTAAACCACCCCTCTGACCTCGCCCTTGAGCACCAAAGTCATCCGGATACTAATGCCAATAACAGTTTTCAGGGAGTGTCAGATCCACCCATTTTATAATCCCACTGATTCCACTGCAAAGTCATGGTGGGGACCGGCCCCTGACCAGTAGCTACTAAGGAAGAGGCAAGACTTGTCCATCTCAGTACTGAATAAGCTGCATGCGCTTAGACCCAAGATGATGCTGTGTTATGAAATCGTGACCTTGTATTTAAACAAAGAACTAAAGAAAATAAGAGCATCTAGCTCTACATGACAGCATCTCACAGCAGTCAGACTACTTAATTATGACGTCCCGTCCTGCTTGAATTCTTGCTTGTGTTGTTCTTACTTTAAAGCGTCTGCTAAATGCTAAAAAAGAAGGAGATAAAGAGACAGAACGAGAGTCTATTACTGCCTGGGAGATTTTAGCGTGCAGGTAGGATGAAGATGATGCTGGATTAGCCATCAATAGGGGGATGAGAAAACCTGATAAAGTTCCAGAGTGCTTCTTAAATATCAAGAGGAGAGCGTGGGATACAATCAGATTATAATGGCCAAAATATAAACCAGTACTTTACTGTTTATGTAAGAGATCAATATTCTGGATTTGAAATGGTCAGCACACCCGCCAGGCTCTAGTTTTTAACAAAAAGCATAAAAATGTGGTCAAATAATAATAACAATAATAATATCATCTTGTTAGTACATAATGAATTTAAAAACATAACAGTTACGCCTTCAGTTTAATGAAATATGACTTCATAATTTATTCTAACTGACAAACTCTAAAATAAGTTGGAGTGATTTTAAACCAGTGGTGGAGGAAATATCCAGACAAAAAAAGATGGAGAGCATCGCTCGATGCTGAGTGGACTACAGTATTTATATCTAAGGGTAAGAAAATCTAAGAACTAAAGGAAACATTTTCCCAAGTATTTTCCTCCGATCATTGTACTGGTCAAACAGAGAATCTAGCTAATGACACCATAATAACTTTATTGACATGGTATTTCCTGACAGATGGAGCCTTGTGGTTTGAATAACTTTTAAAATGCTCTACAGGGCATGATGCTCTCTTCTTACACTTTCTATTAGTCTGGAGGTTGAGCTTTTTACAAATGGGCTAGATTACATTATTGTTTTAGGAAACATGAGTTCACCCCATGTTTTATACAATCGTAAAATCAGCTTCTCCTGAGTAAAAACACTTAAATGGAGAAGATTCAGACTGCAGTCAGGTAGAAGTTCTGTCCATGCAGTAAGATAATTACATATGGGAAGATTTCCAGAAATAAGACAGACATCTAGACTTTTTGGCAAATGAGAAACATCTTAAAACAACTCTATTAAAGTCCTTATAAAGCGAAGAAAAAACTTTCCTGGTAATGCCTCGTCACTTTATGCATGACTGAAAGCATGTAAAATAACTTCACTTCCTAAGTAAGAAAGAAAAGCCGTATGCGCTCACAACAAGCTTAATGATTTCACACATTCTGCTCTTGTCGAGTTAATTTCTCTCCAAACAATCCTAAAGACTTTCAGGCTGAATGTTAGATTGTAGGACCTGGTTAGATGGACCAGCTTTGCTGTGTATCGGTTTTTGAACTAATGCAGGAGCAGTTTGAAGAAAAGGTCTAACAACACAGTCCTGCTCCATTTGATCATACGTGTGATGACTGTTAAATTTCCCTTAGAAGAGCTGAGACAGGTGTAGGTCTGCTGGTAGACTACGCAGGAAGACGCTGTAGATCACCAGAGGTGAGCAGGAGACAAACACCGGTACAGCTGAAGGATGTTAAAATACACCCTGCAGCTGCAGCAGAGGATCAGAGGAATGTTTGCAGGTCTGCTAAAGGCCTGTTGAGAACCGGTCTTTTTTAAGCTGTGACCAAAACTGATGAGACAAAGAAAAGCAAGAGGATCTGCTGTAGTGTGTCAGCTTCCTCTTCACAGACAGTGCTTACCTGTGACCCTGGCTGCACTTATTTTTATCTCTGCACCAGAGTGAGAAAACCGCTTCATAGATGAGGCCCCAGCGGGAGCTCATTGATGCTGCGCAAGTTGTTCCGAGGAAAAACTGGAACACTTTGCAGGAAAAATCCGCTTGGTCTCTGGATGTAGAGATGTGGTACAGATAAGGGTTAGATCCACAAAGTTTCTGCTAGGTCAGTCCTGAAATCATGGAGTCCACACCTGCAGGTCAAAGATTTCCTGTTTTATAGAAAAGCTTCTCCTTTAGAAAAAGATAATAATAAAGTTACCTGTAGGATTTCTTGCCACCGTACTGACTCTTTACCATCAGCTCTCTGTGATTAGCAGCATTTTAGCAGCAATGCTAAAATGCTATATTTGCTCACAACTGTAGATTTTAAGCACATTTTGTTGTACTGCTGATCGTTAAACCTCAATCTGTCAGCTTAATGCTCAGATGCTACAAATACTGTATCTCACTGTAATAGTTAATTACCATAACACTGAGACTTTACCTAAAGCTAAGTGTTGGAGAAAGTAAGTCAGATAATGAGAGTCCTTTATTTTTGATTACAGTTACTAAACCTACCAAATTAATGTTTGATTATTTTTAGCTGTATCAGTACCTTTGGGCAGTAAATCTATCTCTTGGGAAGCCTGTTTATTCCCCTTGTAAATGGAGCATTTCTAAGGAGAAATCATTTGTGAGATGAGCAGAAAACTTGCTAAATCTTCTTCCAATGCCAGACAGCTTATTCTGCTACTGTCTGGAGGTTGCAGCTTCCACCATGTGATCAAACATTAGCAGAAAATGTTGGGTTTTCCTCACATTAACTAAAAAGGCCATCAGAGGTAAAATATTAAAAAACAAAGTACTGAATGATAAATCAACTGGATAAATTTAAATTTTACTGCCTATTTCTCCTTCTTCTTCTTGTGTTTTCAGGCCAGATGATGTGCTTTGGCGCCATTCCCATGACGCCAGCGTCTTGTTGCACTGCGTCCTCTGGCCAATGGTGTCTCTCCTACTGGGCACGCTCATCGTGCTCCTGACGGTGTGTGCTCGCTCTCTGGCCGTTCGAGCCGAAGCCCTACAGAAGAGGAAATGTTCCTACGAAGTGTGCCAGGACCTGTCGGCCTCAGATCGCCTCGGCAACAAGGCCCTAACGACGAACTCTGACCCTGACCTGTCGTCACCCACAAGGACTCTGCCACTGTTCGCAGTGCCGGTGCGGCGGCGTGATCGGGAACACTGAGAAGGATCAGAAATCTGTTTACACATCATGGAATTACTTTAGATTTAAGTCATGGATCCCACCAACAACCCGCTGCTGGGTAGAGGGGTTATATGTTCTTCAGCAGAACAGAAATGAAGTGAGAGGAGGGTAAACCCACCCTGTTGCCTACAGAGTTCAGCAGAAAGACCTGAATGATCCTGATCAACTAGACCAGCGGGACTCGGATGATGAGGGTTGTGTAAATAAAAGTAGTTCCGCCTGCTTTCTGGTAGACGACATCATTATAGATCTGCTTTCTAGTTCAAAACAATCCTGGACTTAATTCAGTTCCAGCATTGACAAATCTCTTATTGAACATCTTACATTTATTATTAATTAATCTGAGCAAAAATCCAAGTTGACGAGTAAAAAGTTGCTCCAAACTTCCCGTGTGGAGCTCGGTTAGTAATTTCCTCTGTCTCCGCCCAGTGCTGAGTGAAACCACCAATCAGAACAAGTCTCAAACTAGTGCCAATCATTCCACTTGTACAGTTGCCACCCTCTTTGCAGGGGGGGGGGGGTTTGAAGGTAGAGCTGAAGCACAGCAGAGAGGGAGGAAGAGGGCTCTGTAAGTTGCTTTAAAGTATTTATGCTTCGCAGAGTTTTCAAGTTCTGCGTCTTTAGCTCCATTTCCAGTAAGGGGTCCAACATGGGACGCTTTGGTTCAGTAAACCCTGGTCCTGTTGTGTTTCCACAGCGGGGTATCAGCCACTCATCCAGCGATAGATAAGTCAGCTACATCAGTGGTTCCAAACCTAGGGTTCCGTGACCCCCCAACAGTGTCCCCTATAGAGCACAGAGGTCCCTGAGGCTTTGACAATTAAGAGCTATTGTGATTAATGTCCACAAATTGTCCCTATTTCAAGGGGGAAAAAGTAATGCTGTTTGTGGTAACTTTGGCTTGATGGAAGGACAGGACTATTTATGGTG
Source organism: Rhadinocentrus ornatus (assembly GCA_037177495.1). Lineage (NCBI taxonomy): Eukaryota > Metazoa > Chordata > Actinopteri > Atheriniformes > Melanotaeniidae > Rhadinocentrus > Rhadinocentrus ornatus. The sequence goes on from JBAMHW010000026.1 coordinate 2,451,859, forward strand.
AGAATCTGACTTTAGAAAGCATAAAGCCTGCACGGTGTCAGCACGGGGTGGGGCCAGGGATCCATGGCTTTTTAGTATGTGCATGAAGGGGGTCCCCGAGGAAAATAGGTTGGGAACCGCTGATCTATGTGATAGCTTGACATCTTAGATGCACAGCGCCACCTTTGAATTCTAACAAAGAAGATATTTAAACATATATTTAAACATAAGGCTGTGTGTGTCAACCCTTTAGGGTCGGATTGGTAAGACTGGTACCCCAATCGAAGGGTCCCAGAAAAGTAGGATGGGTTGGATCTTCTGAGACCCCTTTGTTGCCTGTGGAAGCACAAAAATTATGTCCCAAGCCGGACCCCCTGGTGGAAACTAAACCTGAAGTCTTTCCTAAAACATCCAGTCTTAGTTACATTAAACGGATAAAAATCTTCCATTTCTTTGCTCCTACTTAACCTCTATCAAGAAACTGGAAATAGGTGTTATATTTAACAATCACATAAATATGTAGTAAAAAGATGATAAAGAAGTTATAAAGTAGTAAAACATTGAAAGAACGAGTTGATGTTGCTTCTGAGCAACGACACGAGTTGCCACCTCATTTCATGTTTTACTTGTTTCTTAACTTTTTCCTAGTTTTGGAAATAACTAGTTTATTGCTGATGAAGCTGATTAGTATTTCCGGCTTTTCCTGCTGACCCCTTTTTGTCTTTTAGAGCTTTAGTTGCAAAAGATGAAAGAACTGAATGAGATTCAATAAGAGATTTGACTCGGATCTATCCACGTCCAACCTGAGCTGGGAGCAGCAGGGGTCTGGAGGAAATGCTCGTCACTGTAGCTCTTCTGTCAATGCAGCGTCTCTTTGAGCCTCAGTAGCCATGAATGTTTTAAAGTAGAGATCCAAAGATCTGACGCCCCTTCAGGATAGCCTGTCCTCATCAGTCTTTATTTAAAATAAGACTTTATATTACTTTTCTGAAGATGATCTAGTTTCTTCTGCAGCACTCTGACCCATGAAAGAGCAAAATGATGATTTTTAAGCATTCAGGCGCATTACTGGATTCTTTGGCATCTATAAGTAGATTTTATTTTAAAGAAGGAAAATATCTGTTTCATGTATTGTCACATTGTTTGTTTGTAAGTGTACCAGCTGTATCCTCGGGTCTGAATAGGTTACTCCACCCTTTGAGGGTTATAGAAACACCATCAGAACTGGGATGAGGAATGTTGAAGGTTTACTGGGAGCACAGCGAGCACCACCACTGCAGACGTTACTGAGCAGAATTCCCTTCAAGTCAAACCAAAACAAAGATGTCTTTATGTTGTGGTGAGTAAGCAGCTGCACCATCACTTCTCTGGTAGCAGGCACCCTCGGGTTCGCCTCAATGCTGCGTTTCATGTCCAAAACATCATCAGAAAGGATGCAGGGGATGGAGCATTTGGTGCTCTACATTTTGGTTTATTTCATTTTCCTAAAGGGACAGAACTGGCCTGAATGTGTCATAACGAGAGAAAAACTGTCCCATTTCAGGATCCAGGCGGAAATCGGAGCCAAATTTAGAGCAAATCAGCTACAAAAAGTAAATATGAAGATAAACAGCAGCTAATTCTTCTTCTTCATGTCAGCATTTTCCTTTCTGATGAACTTTTCTGATGGTTTTTATGCCTAAAATATTTTAGCTTTTCCTTTATGCTTTAAGATGCTTCTGGTCCCAAAATCTAACGGAGAAAGAGGCTTCATAAAAAATCCCATCATTCCCAAGTAATTCATGGCTGAGTAAGCCAGAGTTTTATAAATACAAGAATGGATTTCCGATAGGGAAGGTTTGAACCGGAAGTAGGGCTCCGAGCCGATGCTGTGCATTCAGATTGTTCATTTAAATTAGAGTTTTGCATGTTGTGGAGTTTTTATTTACCAAGTTGGAGCAGGATTAAAACAGATGGTCTGTAAATGGATCTTTTATGAAAGCTGAGTCATCATCACATAGTGTATAAACCCTGGAGCCACTGAGGAGATATTAACCTGTAGCACAACGCTTTTTAAATTCTCTATCAATTTAATTATTAGACGGGTCAACCTGCTAAAAGAAGCAGATGAAATCCCCATCACCACCAGTAGTGTGTTTATCCTCTGCTCTCTGGGGGCCTCCATGGAAGAAGCCTGTAACTATGACAACATGAAGGGATGGCATTAGATCCTGTGGGCTGCGTTGGACCACAGTCTCTGATAGTCACGACTTTCTGAGATATTTAGTGTAGCGTCTTATTTCTGACTGCAGACGTCTGCCCACACAGCGCCTCATCATCCTCAGTGAAAACCAGCACATGATCCAAGATTTTGTCTGTGCCGATCGTAGCCGGAGCCGATAGATAGCTGCCACCAGTACGATCAGGCAGGTGCTCCTCTGCACTCATCCTGTGCCGCAGAGCAGAGCATCCATCAGGTCTTGGGAGAGAGAATAATTCACACATGGCTGCTGCCCACAGGCTTTTCACTCGCTGCCTCCAGCAGTAATCTGGAGAAAATCTAGCCCAATGAGTAAAGATGGGTGCTTTGGGAGTTCATCGCTGATTAAACGGTCAGGAACCAACAGCTGGGGGACAGGAAGTTGAAGAAAAGTCCATATTATTTAGCTCTGCAGCTGCTGTTCCAGTCTTGTTCCTCGGCTGTGACGGTGACCACGCTGAGCCAGTTTGTCACGTCTGTGTCAGTGTTTAGATGGTCAACACGATGAGTAAACTGTGTTTTCTTGGTCGTGTGTCCAGTAGAAGGATTTTCAGCTTTGTTAGAGAGCAGCTGTTTCTTTCAGCTTGCAGCACATCATCCTGTAATGTGCACCATCATGTCTGCCAGTAAATTACAGCTTTTAGGCCACACGTTGTTCTCTGCAGGGTTTGTGAGGCAGACGTGTGTGATGAAGCAAATCCGTCTGAATAATCCACAAATGAGGCAGCAGGTGGTTTTTCTTCTCACAGCTTTTGCACATCTGTAGCAACTTTCAACCCATGTGAAACATCTTTCTAGCCGTTCACAAAGCTTTTCCTATAACTGCTAGTTTTACATCACGCTGTTTTCTCCTCCACTTTCCTCCTGGGTTGCTTTAAAGTTTGACAAGCCTTCAAAATAAATTACTGCAAAAATGTGACCTGAAACTGAAGAAATTAGGCAACAATATGACAATTATTGATTAAGTGTAGAAAACGAAGCAGAACTTTATTACTATGACCAGTTTATCAGCTCTCAGCATCTGCTGGGAAACTCACGTTGATCAGTCTCGTACTTGAGGAAGTTTAACCGGCTTCCTCATACAGAACAGCGTCAGCTTTGTGGTGCTGATGAATAACCTCAGAAACTGGACATTTCACCTCCTTCCATGGCCGGGTCTCAACCTTTGTTCACATCGTCCTTCATGAACAGCCTTCTCACACGGTGACACGGTGAGGTCAGAAGACCCGTCTAAATTCAGGGTTGTTTCAAAGTTTGTAAAAGTTCATGCACATTTAGCATGCTTATGACAGGAACACGTCCATCCGTCCGTCCATACGTCCGTCCATACGTCCGTCCGTCCGTCCTACGGCTTATCCTAGGTTGGGTTGCACGGGCAGCTCCCTAAACAGAAAAGACCAGACTGATCTTTTCCCAGCAACGTCTTCCCGCTCATCTGGGCGGATCCCAGGGTGTTCCCATGGCAACTGAGAGTCCCTCCAGCACCACCTTACTGTGGTGGAGGGGTTTGAAACTAAGGGCTGTGTTGTGGTAGGGTCTCCCATTGCAAAGGGGCCTCAGGGGAGGTGTTACATTAGTATCACCTAACAAATCCTGGACCGTTTCCACGGCAACCAAAGAAGAAAGTGTAGTGTATTTCCTGGAGCAGGTGATGTGGAGAAATTGTTTGTGACGGCATTTTGTAGTTTCTGCAATGAAGTAGGTCAGGGGTGGCCAATGTCAGTCTTTGAGAGCCACAATCATGCAGGTTTTCAGGTGTGTTGGAGCAGGGATGCATGTAAAACCTGCAGGATTGTGGCTCTCGAGGACCGACGTTGGCCACCTCTGAAACAGGTGATGCAGCGGCTCCATTGAGATCCTGTTCCTGTTGCTGAGTCACACAAAGATGATTCTTTCCACCAATCAATTTGCAGTGTTTAAGAGTCCCAAAGTCGGACGGGTTGGAACTGATCTTCTAGCACCCCCACCAGTTTTTGCGTCTGCGTGGAAACAGGGCTTCAGAAACTCATCTGAGTTCCTGGGTGACCCCACAGACACTTCTGGAGCCTTCATGGTCGGGTTTAAACCACTAAAGGTTCATCCATTCCTGTCATGGACAGATATGTATATTTTATAAAAGATTCATTTAGATTAGTTTGACTCTTGTGATCTACGCTAGTCTTCCTGTCTCGAGATGTTTCAGGTCGGATTTATGCAGAAAACAGAAAAGCCTTTAACAAGATGTTTGGATGAACGGAGGCTCCCTGAGCGAACAAATCGCGTTAGCTTACCCCGTTTGCTTGTCAATGTGTGCAGGACATTTAGTTTGTTTGGTTTAGAGCTTTATAGAAAACAGGACCGTTGGTTAAAGTGTGCGAGACAACATGACCTGAGGAAAGGAGAAAACCTGAAACCTGCAGCCAACAAACAGCAATCTTCACATCCGTGTTGTTGGCGGGATGTTGAGTTCCCCCGAGCAGAGACCTGCTGGGCTTCCTGATGAAGGGTTTTCTAATCCCCTCCTCTGTAAACAGATGTAAATGAGCTCCAAACAGCTTATGAGGCCATTCCTAAAGAAAAGCAGGGAATTCTTTCCTGGTGAAGAAAGGAGTTGGACTCTGCATGTGGAAAAACAGCAGCTGGATGATCTGACGCAGCTTCATGACCAGTTGCCATCTTATTCCCAACTGTTTGGAGTTTTTCCTTTCCAATTTATCGTATTACGTATTCCCTTTAGTTCAGTGTTTCCTTCCCCTTCAACTTTTTCCTTTATCCTGTATTTAGATCAGACAACGTAGGGATGAGAGCGAAGCCAGCAAACTGAGGGAAAAGCTGAATTCTGTGATTAATTTAGACTTTTCTTTGGTTGTTGCCAAGCTGGAGATCCTCTCCAACTTTGTTCCTTAAAGACTCTTTTGCACCAAATCATGACGACAATTTATTGTTGACATTTTTCTTTCTAGAATCCAACTGAAATCCAACCCTGAACCGTCTCCATTCAGCTGTTTGTGTGTTGCGGCTCTAATGCAGAAGTGTATTTAAATCAACAGAGAAGAAACTTGATTAGACGCGAAGATTTAGCTTGAGACTGTCTGCATGCAATCAAAGTAAAGGTTATGTAAGAATCATCGTTTTCTCATTTGCCAAATGTCCCGTCTCATTTCAGGGCAGCTTACAGACAGAATCAACTTCCACTTTCATTCATTAAAACTATGCTTTTATTCCAACCTTTGAACAAACAACTGAACACAGAACTACAGCGAGCAAGTCAATTCAATAACTTGAACATTATGACACTTTATTTTCACTAATTACACACTTGTAAAGTGAATCATTTCCGGCTTACTGTGTGGACCTGGTCTTTAAACAGAAGTATGATCCTCATCTTTCCTCGTATGGAAATGACCCATCAAAATAAAGTCCTGCCTCTTCTAAAGATTTGGCTCGTAGACAGGAATCGGTTCACTACAAAGATTCGGCTCATTCGTGAACGACACATCAGTGCTGAGCTCCGTGAGGGTGAAACAGCGAGAGGAAAAACTGGAGCCGGATCTTCTGATCCACTGCATAGCGTCGGCTCACCAGAATCTTCTGCACACATCACATCCAGTTTATACAGAAAGACTCGACACCGCCTCAGCCGGCATCTTCAGTCCTGCTTTATATTTCACTCCTGGTGAAGCTACAGTCCGATGTGATTCTTTTCTCCAAACTTAAAACCAGCAATCAGCAACTCCAGGTACAAAACTGATTCATCCACACATCCATCAACCAGAAACATTCTGCTGGCAGCTTGGTCCTTTAATTCCATCTCACCAATAAAAGTCTCCTTCACTCATTTCTCCAGAAAATGTAGCAGCTTTGTGCGTTTTTATGAGACTCAATGAGCTTTTATGTGAAGTTAGATTTTTTATCTGAAGCCATATGCTGAGCTGTGAACTGACGTAGCAACTAAACTCTCTATGCTTCTTCACAAAAACAGGTTTGTTTTTACGTGGTTTGCTAATAACAATGGACTGATTTTCTATTGGTTGAGCTGTCAAACTGATGGCTGAATTTTTTGTTTCCTGTGTTTAACCTGGATATGACTGAGCAGGTGTGTTGTGTTTGGATCATGTCTATGTACTCTACGCTGTGTTGTCTGCCCGTATTTTGTCGTCCCTCCATTTTAACCGAACCTCAGCACTGTACCATGTGACCCAGGTAGCCGCTTCGCCGTGTTTTAACGATAAAGAGAACTCTTGTGCCTGATAGAAATCTTTAAATAAAAACACATTTTATCTGAGTTTCTGAGTCTCCGTCAAGTCTCTTTTAGCTAATGGATTTTCACAAATCGGCTGGCAGTAGTTTTCTATAGGTATTAGGGGCACATTAAGAAAAACCTTTCACAGACTTTGAGAATAAAGTTGTAATTTTATGAAAATAAAGTCATAATCTTATGAGAAAAGTCATGACATCATTGGAAAAAAAAGTTGTAATATTGTAAGAAAAGTAGAAATTTTACAAGAAAAATAGTAATATGAGCCAATTTTACAAGAAAAAAGTGGTCGTTTTATTAGAATAAAGTCATAATTTTACAAGAAGAAGTCGTAATATTCACAGAAAAATAGTTGCAATTTTACTAGACAAAAGTCATAATATTAAGAGTCGTAATATTCTGAGGAAAAAGTCTTAATTGTACCAGTTCCAGCCATTTCTTCCTCCACAAACATCTCATCTTCCTCCGACTCCGCCTGCTTCTTGCTGCCTAGATGCATTTTGTTGCAGATTCTTTTCGAAGTCCAGATATTAATGATAACGTGGGGCTATCTCCTAGTCTGTGGAACCTGCTGAACCAGCTTCATTTTAACAACGTTCCTCTTCTAAAACAGCTGGTTAAAATATTACATATTTATTCTCAGAAAAAGTTTTTCTTGTAAAATTGAGTTTTTTGTTGTAATATTACAACTTCATTTTTGAAGTCTGTGAAAATATGTTTATAATGTAGCCCTAAAACAGCGTCGTAGATTCCTGATTAAAATCTGAATAACATTTACTGCATGCCATGACTCTGTGGCAGTTTTTTATATCTCATTTGTGTTACCACATAAATGAGATAAATTTAAAAAAGGTCTTACATTTAACCCTTTTAAAGCCCAACCCAAGAAAAGATGTGGGAAAAAAAAATTTTTAATCTGCATTCTTTATTTGGTCCTTTAACAAAATGGAAACAAATATATAAATTAACCAAAATCATATTTATATTTATCGTTTATTACCGAGTGATGTCAAAATTATTATAGTGCAGAATGTGTCCACCAGGGGGCAACAGACACGCTTCAACAGGTTTTTCAGCTAAGTTTTTACCATAAAGTGATGCAGTAGGTCTCAGAAACTGTACAAGATAAATTCTGATACATCATTAAAGGGTAAAATAAACTAGTACTAAAAGATTTTATTCTCATTTAACCCTGCGCGTCACACACCTTGATGCACTATGAAAAGCTGACTCTACATTATGTTTTGGATCATTTTTATACATTTTATTTAGTATTTTATAAAGATATTTACTTGTTTACAGGTACTTTTTAAATGGTAGTCTACAGGTCGGCACTCATTTCCAGCTCATCACACACTGAGTCTCAGCCAGGTTTTAAATTCAAACGGTGAGTCTCAACCTCTTTTAGCCAGATGTTGAGTCATTCCTACGTTCCTACGTCATGATAAATGTTCCACAGTGAAACCTTTAAAAGTTTTCCTTCCCAAAGAAAGGTTAAAGAATTCTATTAACTCATGACATGCAATGACACCTCTTTGTTAAGTTTTGGTATTTTAGATATGTTTTGGTGTGCAACAGTCACCAGGGCAACACTGAATGGTAGCTACCATGTATGCGAGGTGGATTGATTCAAGATTTTACATTTACTTGAGCCATAAATTTCCCCTTCTTTGACAACAAAAGGAGACTGGTGGAACAACGCAGAAAGGAAATGGATTAGGAATAAATGTGAACAAAACCTTCTGAGCTTTGTTTACTTCTGTTTACATCTAAATCAGGAGCAACAGAGGATTTATCTTTTTGTGTATTTGATAAGACCTGATCTAACGTCATCAGAGGAGACAAAAAGAAGACAGAAAAGGGACAAATGAGAAAAAAAGGCAAGATAAGTGAAAATGGGTTGGTAGGGAGGGAAGTATGAGAAGAAATGAAGGAGCGAGACACCGGACATGCAACCGCCAGGTCCTCGTTTCATTAGCAGCCACAGATGCTTGTTGGATTTAATCTGAACTCTTCCTTCTCATTTCCTGCCAGCTCTGCTTCAATAAATGAAAGCTGAATGTTCCAAAAAGCCTTTAGGAAATAAAGAGGAAGTCCAACGTGTTGCTTCATGCTTTCCTGTTTTATTAAAATCTAGAGATTTATTACAGTCTGCCAACAACTTTGTCCACTCTTACACACTTGCAACCTGTTAAAGTTTCGACGTTTGCTTGTTGTTTGTTGTGGGACATCATAAAGCTTCTCAATCTGGAAAACCACTCAAACTACTTTTCTGTCAAAAACCAACTAAGTCAACTAAACACAATGTCTTAGAAAATAATATTTGAGAGGTTACAAATAGAAACATATAGACAGGCAGCATATTTCTCTGGACTCAGTAAAACTGGTTTTCCAAGCTCCTCCTGAGCCCATGTGGCTGTTTTGCTCAGGTATGACTGCAGGCTTGAGAAAGAACTTGGTTTGGCTTAAAACTCCAATGTGTAATATTTAGGGCTTTCCCGGGTTAAAATCCACCGTTGGATGCTTTTCTTTCTGAAAGATTTAAAAAAAATGAAATGACATTCCAAAAGAATATGAAGTAAGAAAGATTAAAGTCATCCTAGGAATATCTGATAAGGAACTGTGCTACAATAGAGGGTAAAGGTTGAACCTAAGAAAGAGTTTTATTTATTTATTTTTACCTGTCCTGTCCAGCATCACAGCAGCAGAATGATGGTCTGGTTGCTGTATTGTGCCGAACACATTAGCTTTGCCAAGGGGAGGCTTATAAGTATAAGACTCCTCTTGATAGTCTGATTCTTTTTTTTATTTATTTACTGTTTTT
>JBAMHW010000026.1:2613150-2636746 GCA_037177495.1 Rhadinocentrus ornatus
GGGCTCATTGGTCAGGCTCCGTGTCTGTGGTTACGTCATCACTTACGTAGCCAACGTGTTGCAGCTCTTTCTGTTCGTCTTGAACGCCAGTCAGTGAAACGCTGTCAGCTTATACTGTATGTAATCGAAATATCAGAAATTTGTTCAAAAGTCATATTACCTTTATTGAATAAAAGTATATTGCGATTTTTATTGATATTAAATTATTGTCCAGCCCTAGGTTGCACTTGTTTCCCCCCCAATGCTTTATTAATATTTTGTACAAATATAAACATTATAAAGAGGAACAAAATGCCTGAAGTAAAATACATGGAAGAAGGGGAACTTTTCAGTGAGGGACGAACAGAAAGGGAGAGAGGAGGACCTAACTGGGGTTTTCACTCAGAACTCGGGTGGACCACGGCGGAGAGACATTTATTTATGATCCTCCAGCTCAGGGTGAGACTCGAACATGTACGGCTGGACGGACACGTTTCCATTGTCGACATCTCTATTAAACTTGCAGATAAAAAGTTGCTCTGCCGGTAAATAATCGTATGGCTGCTCACAAACTACAAATATGGCCGAATGGGGTGGAGTGGAACGCTCTGCGACCTGGAGGGAGGCGGGGCATGAAATTCATATTCACATTCAAAGAGACCAAAACGAGTCGCTCTAAAGACGCGCCTCAGAACAAGGTTAACAAGGGTGTGTGGAGCTAGAACAACCAGGAATTCAGAACAAAGCATTGCGGTTCTACTTTATATAGACCAGAAATGAATGATTTTCATGTGAAAAGGAAGGATTTAAAAGCGTGATAGGTCCACTTTAAATCAATGTTGTGTTTATTCTTGGATCAAAATTAAACTTGTTGGTTATTTCTCATCCTCGCGTATATCCAAAGAAGTATTTTTATCCTCAATTTAATTTATATTTGTTAAATCACAATCTTTGAGGGGAAAAAGAACAGATATTTTCCAGGTTCATTTTTAGACCAGATACATGAGAAAACTTGCTAACACACTAATGCTTTAAAAAAACTTGATCCTTGTTGGTTAAAAACAATGAAGTGTCATCAGCTAGTTGGCAAATTTTAAATCCAGTACCTAGCGTTGAAATACCTCTAAAATTGGTTTGTTTTAGGGATGGACCGATATGAAAATTTTGGCTGATACCGATAATCGATATTAATATTGTCGTTATGACCGATAACCGATATTTACCGATGTCGATATATATATTTTGTTTCTAAATGTTTGAGATTATCAGATTCTGAACAAAGTAAAAATGATGCAAACATTCGGGGCGTTAGCTTCCCGCCATTGTTTCACGGTAGTTGGACGGTAGTTTTTCAGATGACTTTTGGGTGTTGAAGGATTTGACACGGCATCACTTCAACTTTGCAAATACTGCATACTGCTCTTGGAGTATCTTCTTTTGACATCGAGAAAAATTACCACGAAGCTGACATTGCTTTTAGCTTTAGTTACATCCCACAATGCAGTGCTGCAACGCTGTCACGTCCAAACATGGCCGCATGGATACCCCCCCCCGACACACGTACACAAATTAGACGAAAATAAATATCGGCTGTTAATATCGGCCCAGTTTTGCTTATAGGACCGATACGATATGTTAAAGAATGACTAACATCGGCCGATACCGATATTAATGCCGATATATCGTGCATCCCTAGTTTGTTTGATATATGTGGACATCACCTGTGTTACTAATAAAATAAAAATGGAGAAATAGACCACGATGAATCTTTGTGTTGTACCATACTGAAGTTTGATTGAGCTGTTGCAGCCATTATTGAGTGTTTTGACTGGATTCATGTATTTATCACCAAAACCTAGGAACCATATTACTCCAAAGCTAAAAATACGTTCAACCATGTGAAAAGCTTTATAGATATCAATGAATAACATAAAGCTTTCATCTAAAATAAATGATTATAATCAATCATGTCCAGTATGAGTGTGATATTGTTATGGATATTCCTACCTTGCAAAAAGCCTGATTGCTCTTCATCTATTATATCATCTAGTCCAGTTTTTAACCTTTTGGCAAGTATTAAAGAAAATATTTTACAATCATTATTTAATAATGTAATGGGCCTCCAGTTGTCAAAATATAACTTATTTTTGTTGGGTTTGGGAAGAAGTGTTATCACCCCTTGCTTAAGTGATGCAGGGAATTCCGGTTTCTTTAATGATTCTTCAAATAAAAGGAGGATGAATGGTGCTAATAAACGATAAAACATTTCTAAAATTCATGTGTGAGCCCATCATTACCAGGAGCCCGGTTGTCCTCAAGATTTCCTATCCTTTTTTTAACTTCCGGAAAATTAAATGGGTCTTCACATGTATTTTTAAATTGTTATCTAAATTGTGTCAAGGAAAGTTTGAACACTCCCTACATTTGGGTTAGATGATGAGTAGAAATTTCCACCATGTTTAGAAATAGTTGAAGGATCATCTATTGTCGTGTTATTGATAATAAGTTTGTTAATTGATGGCATTTCCTTCTTTTTTCTAGACGGAAGTATTTAGAATTCTTTTCTCCGTGTTCCATCCACTTTCGTCTGGATCTAATGAACGCACCTTTAGCTTTCGCTACATAGACATTGTCTAACTAAATCTGTAGTTCTGATAATTCAGTAATTCCCTGAGATGAAAGGTTTGCCCTTTTAGAGCGATTCTGAATACTTGTGATAATTTCAAGTTCATATTTGTTTCATTTTTGCTTTTCCTATGTGTATAGCCAAATTCCTCATTTCATTCATTCCCAGCTAAGCCCGACATTCCCATTTACACACACCTGTCTCCTTAGTAAAATATAATAGACATTTGTTTCATTTCCAATAGTTGTTGGTTATTCTTAGAACAAAATCCGGTTTCACTTCAATTGAAACCAGAACTCACCTTAAAGACGTCACTGTGACGTCGACTAATAGCTGCAACATGTCAGCGTTTTCTTCGCATCCAGATCATCCTCATCCTCATCAGGACTCGAGTTCCTCTGCGGCCAAGCCTCTTGTTTCCTTAACTTTCGTTTTGACTTATCACCGCTGCACACAGTCTTTGTTCTTCCGCAGGGGTGATAAAAAATAGTTCCTATCTGTATATTTGTTATCGTTCTATTTCTAGTGTCAACTAGAAACACGGCCTCGGAGATTAACCAGGCAAAACCTCCGTGGAAACGTAACCGTGTTTCTGGGGATTTTGACTTTTCGTCTGTTTGTTTATCGTTAGTGACGCACGCGCGTGTGTGTGTGTGAGCGTGTGCCTCACCTGCCCTTTCCGAACCTGCAGGTTCCGTAGATGAAGAACTTGCAGAGGTGCAGCTGCTGGCAGCCCTCGCACGGCTCCTTGCGCCCGTAGCTGCGGCAGAGACGCAGCGACGTCCGGGCCACCACCCTGCAGTCCCCGGCGGGTCCGCGGACCAGCAAGAAGCGCGCACAGCCCTGGATGATGAAGATGAAGTCTTCCTCGGAGATGTTGCAGCGCTGCAGCAGCTCCCGGTGCAGCCGCAGCAGCGACATGGATCCACCGCTGCCGCACAGGCGGCTGGTGGCCTGAAGCACCGCGGGGTTGGTCCACGACATGCCGCCGACGGAGCGCGAGGATCGGCGCGCAGAGGAGGAGAGCCGCGGTGTAGAACCCGGATCTGGAGCTTATCGACGCGACTTTAGGTTCAGCTCGGGATTTTCACCGTCTTCAAGCTTGTTCTGGATTGTATCACCACGGCAACTACTGGAAACCTAAACTGGTCCAGAGGAGGTTTTGCTTCTGGGACCAGGATCAACACCAGTGAAGCTCCGCCTCCTGACCAATCACATCTCCCCGAAAATAAAAAGAGGAAATCCTCATCTTCATGATCTTTCCTGTTCTTCATCTTTCATCATATTCTAACTTTATCATGGCAGCGATGTCGCACTGATACAGAAAGTCTGTTCTTATAAGAAACGAGCCAGGTTATAAAGTTGTCACTGTTATATTTCTGCAGTTATTAACACACTCTCCTTCCTAAAAGAATGAAGCGGAGATAAATGACTGACGTGTGATATAACTGTCTGTGTAGTTATATAAAGAATTATAAAATTAAGCAAAACACTCCATGAAAAACTGAACTCAGCTGCAGGAATGGAGGCGGTGTTGTTCAAACTGGAAAACCACAATAAATATTCTACTAAACTTACTGCAACTAACAACAAATATGTAACAACAGGCCTCATATTTATTAGTTAATAAATAAATCGTGTTGTTTATAAAGCAGTAGTGTATAATTATGGGCTTATAACATACACAAGCAAGCTAATAAACGAAATAAGATAAGAATGAATAAATCCACAACGGGGAAATGTGTGTGTTACAGAAAAGCATATGGAGAGGGGTTGATGGAAGCTGGGATGGCCCAGAGTCAAATCCGGCTCCTCAGAAATTTACCAAAAGTAATCTTTAAGTGTGTCCTCCATGATAATCTGAAAATAAATCTATCGGGTCTGATGCCAGCCACTTCAAGCAGATAGTCCATTCCTAAGTGTTTATTATTATTATTGTTGTAGCCAATTTGCATGAACACTAACCTTTGCTAGCCAGCTAGCCTCAGATAAATGGTGAGGCTAGCTGTAATGTTTAGTGGTTCCTACTATTTTTTTATATTAATTTCATATTACAGGTAACAAGTTTAGCCGTCTTTTCATTTAGTTTATTTTTATGTATATCGATTCATTTTGTCTAAATATTTTAAAGCGTAACAAGCATAATCTCGCGCGATTTATTGTCGATCTCGCGAGGTCTCGTCCCAAAACGTTCATGGCCAGAAATGAAACTGTACGTAAACTGTACGTTGATGTTGAACTGCGGTGAAGATGAGACCAGACTCCTTCCCGATGTGAAGTTCTGTCCTTTTAGACTCAGATCCAGCCTCCACTCCTGGTCCTGAATCAGCTCCTCCAGGTGTGTGTAATCAGACAGGTGTGAACATCACCTTACTTAAGAAGGTGAAGCCGAGCTGCTCAGTGTCGACCTGGAGGACCGATCCGTCTCGCGGACATGCTGCTGTGTGCTGTCTGTCTCCTGTTGGTCTGCCTGCGAGGACTTGCGACAGGTAAGAAAGTCACCGGGCGTTTGTCCAGCTGGACGTCAGACACACCGCAGCAGACCTGCAGGACTGATTCAGAGTCTTGGTAATGATGGTCCAAGATCAGGTGTTATGTGAACAGAAGACAAGTGGGAACAGGTGAGGACAGTTTCCACTAGATCTGATCAAGTGTAAACCAGGTTTAATTAAATAGAGGAGAAACAGGTGAGTCTGTTATCCTCCTGAAACTAGGTGGGACTTCATCTTTTTAATTGCCTTCAATGCATCTTAACAGGCAGTTAACAGCTACCAGCATGTACACTTGAGACGCACTTGCCTTGAGTTGTGTGGACATCAGGCAGCCTTCTATCCCAGAATGCAATGCGGTTCACGCAGAAAGATGGCGGAGGACATGGCTCATAAGTTCTGTTAAAAAAAAAATAATTCAGGTTTAGTGGGATTAAATCCCCTTTTTTCTTTATTTTTAATCCCAGCATCCACCTCAGGTCCTCAGGAACATCCTGAACTGATCTGGAATCTGAAAGATGATCCAGATTAGGACCTGATCTGGGATCTGGAGCAGTGTCTGCTAATCGAAGCTGGAAATGAGACGCTATGAATTCTTTCAGTCTGATCCATGTTGTTTCCTCCTGCAGATGGAGACCAGGCTGGGACCCGGGACCCGGTCCAGGATGGGACTGACGGTTGGCTGAAGAGGACTTTGGCTGGAACTCAGAACAACTCTGGATATTTTAATTTCAGTGGTGAGTTTGAAACGATAAAATCACCACACGTCTGGAAAATTTGATCAAATGTTGGAAAACTTTATATTCATGTGGATTTATTCTGAAGCGCTGACTTGTAAATAGTATCTGTTGTGTGAGATGTGGCCAGATGCACCTGTCCAGGTGTTCTGTCAGCTGGTAAAACAAACTGGATGTTTTGAACCAGGAAGTTGCAAAACTAAAGTTTCTGAATAGACATTTCTGAGCCGGTTCCAATCAGGTTTTCCCGCTTGGCCCTCTCAGATCTGGCAGGAATCCGGTCCTTCCTTCCGGAGCTGGAGATGGAGACCAGGATCATCGGGGGTCAGGAAGCCTGGGCCCACTCGTGGCCCTGGCAGGTCTCCCTTCAGTTGTCCTCCACGTCGGCCTGTGGCGGCGCCATTATCAGCCCACTGTGGGTGGTCTCTGCTGCCCACTGCTTCACAAGGTCAGCAGGTAGATTTGCAGGGTCTGTGGTTCAGGATTCCCCTCCACACCTTGATGGATAAAACTGGTCTACAGGTACAAAGACGAGTCTCTGTGGACGGTGGTGGCGGGTAAACATGACCTGGATAAATCAGAAGAGCCTGAACAGCAGGTGAGAGGGTGAACACGGAGGCCGGTACAGACTAGAGCTCGCCTTGGCATGTTTAATTTGCAGTCCTGTAGATAAAACTGCTTTTCCTAATCAGTTTTTTCCTGCTGGACATCCCAGGAGATGTTTATTGGCATGGCCAATGGAGAGGTGTCACTGTGTCCAACAGGACCATCAGTTTTATTTAACCATCCATCCTACAGGGATTCCTGGCTGTCTGGAAACTTTCTGGCCCTCCAGCAGATCTCCCCGAGGTCCACCTATCATCGGTGGCTCAGGACCAGTAGCGTGTAGCTCTGTGATGGATATTTTCCCCTTTAGCTGATCTACGGAGGTTTTCCAGCATTTCTATCCGGTCCAGGAGGTTTACAATCCAGCCTCTAAATGTAGTTTTATTCAGAGACTGTCTGGTAAATCCACCATGATCCATGATAACAGCTTTATTTATCACGTTCATCATCACTACTATGTTGCTAAGAGACCTCTATTTAGACCTGGACATGATGATGAAGCCACTTCCTGTCAATCTTGAGTTAATATTAAAACTGGTTTTACTGGCAGCTTTAACTACACAGCTGGTAAATGTTTTCTACCAGGGGTCGGCGACACCTCGGAATATAACTGGTCTGTCTGCGTTAGCAGGCGGCTTCTCCGCTGGGTAAACCAAGCGCTGCGCCCGCAGCAACACGTCATTTTCCTTTTTTGCTCCAGAAGCAACAGTTGAGGGTTCAGTAACCTGCTGCTCTGTTCTGTTGCTCCACTATTAGTAAAAACTCTAGACAGTAGCGGCTGCTAAACGTTCCACTGCCACACTGCGCTCAGGAGGCGGAGGACAGGTCCTCCTAGGTGACGCAGCTTCAGGCCAGGCTTGGCTTCACTACACCCAGCATCAGTTCTGGGTTTTTGGAACCGTGATCATGCTGATCTCTAACCCGTATCTCCTCAGATGGTTGATGTCGCCCGTATCATCAGCCACCACGAATACGACACCCGTACCAAAGAGGGCGACGTTGCTCTGCTGAAACTGAGGCGTCCGCTGGTTTTCAACCAGTTCGTCAGACCCATTGACATCTGGACGAGTCCTCTACCGGAGCACCTTCACTGCACCATCACTGGCTGGGGCTCCACGCAAGAGAGTGAGGACGAGTTTTGTTTGTAGGAGACGGCTGTGTTTTTTTCTCTGACGCTTTTCTCCTTGTGTCCAGACGGCCCTCGCATCCACAGGCTGCAGGAGGTGAACGTGAGCATCCTGTCCTCAGAAGTCTGCAATGACTACTATAAAGGCAGGATCAGTCCGTCCATGTTCTGCGCTGGGAAGGATGAAGGAGGAGTCGATGCTTGCCAGGTAGACTTGGACTCAAGTCCAACTCCTCCCTTTGGTCCTGTTGGGATAGGATGCCTCTTCATCTGGAGCTCTAGTTGGAGGGAGGAATTGACCCCTCCCTAAAGGAAAGGAGCATTTCTTTTCTTTTTTTTTTAAGTCTTCATAACTGAATTTTTGTAGCAAATTTTCAGAATGGAGGAGATTTTATTTTTAACTGATTTTATGAAGAAGTAAAAAGAAACCAGATTATCGGATCTGTCAGTGTTGATCGATTGCTCGGCGCCAGATGGATGGCTAGATATAGAAACACTGGAACACAGTAAAAGTTTCTCTTCCAAAAGAAAACTGCATTCCTTTAGAGGATGTCTGCATTATTTATCTAGGAATGAGGAAAGGAATCCTAGGAGCAGTCCACTAACATGTAAATATTCTATGAAAACATTATTTTTTCCATTTGAGGACGGGGACAGTCTAGTCTGGTATTCTGATTTAAGCCATGGCCTCCAGCACCACCGACACAGCTTAGAATCCCTGAATTGGAGCCCTGGTCTTGGTGGTCCTGCTAGACTGGTGGGTTCATGCATCTGCACAGTGGAGGTCTTATCCTATGACTGTCCTGTCTGGGTTCCAGGGGGACTCTGGAGGTCCGCTATCCTGCTTCACTGGGACCAGACACGAGCTGGCGGGTCTGGTGAGTTGGGGAATCGGTTGTGGTCGCGCCAGAAAACCGGGAGTCTACAGCAAAGTCCAGCAGCACATTACCTGGATCTCTGAGATCATGAGTGAGTTAAGCTGATGTGACTCCTCCTGGAAAAGGCGAGCTGTGCCTTTAACTGTCGTCTCTCTCCCAGATGAGCACAAAGGGGATGAAAACGAGCTGAAACAAGGTACGTTTCTACTAGTGTTGGAAAGCGGGTTCATGTCCCGGTTAGAACTGACCTGTTTGTCTCAGACGTCCAGTGTGGAAAACCGCAGACTTCCACGTGCAATCGGGCTCCAGGCCTGGCTGGGCTCTCTGTGGACCAGGATGGGAAAGTGTTTGTGGAGAACGTGACCGAGTCCTGCCCCTCCTTCTGGCCCTGGATGGTCAGTCTGCAGGACGACAAACGGCATTACTGCAGCGGCGTCCTAATCCACCACCGCTGGGTCCTCACGGCCAGACACTGCAGAGTCAGGTAAGACTGCCGGTCCATTCTGGTCCACATCGGTCCTACCTAGTCTCTCTCCTCTCCCTGCAGACCCAAAGAGGACATGGTGGTTCTGGGAGTCCATGACCTTAAGCTCATGTCAGCTCAGAACATCCTGGTGGACGAGGTCGTCAGCCCCGGTCACGACCCCGACCTGACCCTGGTCCGCCTCAGCGTTCCTGCCAAATTTGGTTTGAAAACGATCCAGTCCTGCAGTCTTATCTGCTGAGCCGGATTAAAGGATCTGACCTCTGGTTCTGTCTCCAGGTCAGACCGTGTCTCCGATATGTGTCCCAGAGGAAGACGAGGAACTGGACCACAGCTGGACTTGTGTCACGGCCGGATGGGGAAAAACTAAAGCCCTTGAGGAGAAAACGGGGACTGGAGGTGAAATGAGTTCATGCTTATCTGGTTGTAATGGAACTCGGTGACGTCTGAATTAGCTATGAAAAGATAGAAGTGCCACAAAGAATCGAAGAGTAAAACTATACAGAGATCTTAATAAGATGTATAGGTGGGGAAATCCACGTAATCCTGAAGGAAAACCGGATGGACGAAGTCCTGTAGGTATAAAATGAGGCGTTTGAGGACTGGAGGAAACTTGAATGAGTTGGTTGTTTTCCTTGTTTCTACAACGTGTCACATTGTTAGTCGGACGGTTCTGACCCGGATTCTGGTGTCCTGCAGAGAAACTGGATCCAGACCGACTGCACCACGCCACCCTGACCCTGGTCAACGACTCGGACTGCAGGAAGAAGTGGGACGACCTTGTCAGCGATGACCACGTCTGCTCACATCCAGCTGGGTCTACTTCCTGTATGGTAACTAAACCCTGACATTTTACACACAGAGGCCGTCGTCATCAGTTAAGGGGGGGGGTTCTCCTCGGGTGTCTGGACTCCCTTAGAGGGATGGAGGCTCTGTTATCCAGGAGGAGTTCTGAGTAGAACCGCTGCTCATCCATCTTCCAGGCCCCAAGGAAGACCCAGGTCACAGTCTGGGTTTCCAGCTTAGACTCCTGACCTGACCGCAGAGGGAGGGAGCATATTTACCAATCTGAATAAATTTCCATGTTTATCTGACTCTGAATTCAGTGAGTCTGCAGTGTGGGGGGGCGTGGCCTCTGTCAGTTTGGTCAGTGATGTGGGAAGAGGAATGAAAATGCTCCAATCAGGGCAGACGGATTACATGTTGAAGTGACCAGAGACGTGCAGGAGACATCCGACTGGGTGGTTTACCTCCACGTCTCGGCCGATTGGAGAGTCTGTCAGGAGGAGCTCTGATTGGCTGGCTAAAACCTGAGTGAAGTGAGATAACTGGATGGTTTGTCTCTGCAGGGTGACGCTGGAGCTCCTCTGTTCTGTCAGAAACATGACGCCTACTTCCTGTTTGGTGTGGTCACATGGGGCAGCTGGCGGTGCAGAGCGGATAAAGCGGCCATCTTCACCAGAGTCCCGGAGTTCCATTCATGGATCACCGATGTAACCGATGTATAAATTTTTATAGGCTTTTTATGATCAGGATGGCAGAAAATAAAATTACGATTTCAGTGAGTTTGGTGTTTTTTTTTTGTTTTTTTTTTTATAAATTGCACTAACTAGTGATGAACTGTTACTGAACAGAATCTCCTCATACTCTAATTTAGCCAGAGAATGTTATCAGATTTAAGATTTGTTTTACTTCCCTACATTTATCGTCCACGCCAGAATATTTAGGTCGGATATAATGGTGAAGACGTTCGATTTCCAGAAAGCATATTTATCTCTGGTTACAGGTCGGTGGGGTTCACATCCAGCTGACTCGGCAAAGCTGGTAACTAACCTGGAATGTGTAGTTGGATGTAGTCTGACTAGTTCTGATAGTGTAGAATCCCACTTAACAAATCCTTTGTGGCGGCAGCAGAACGGGGATTTTTACTGAGGGAGGAAAAACCTGCAGGTCTAAGGGGTCAGTTTCCCTGCAGCACCTGGACTCTGGTTTAACTCGTTTTCGTTGTGGGTCGGGTCGTTACCAGCCTAGGGGCTTGAGCCTCCGGGTGTTCAGGTATTTCACCAGGTCTTCGTACAGATCTATCAGCAACGTTTCAGCCACTGAGGTGATTTTACCTTCAGTCTTGTTTCGTCAACTTTTCCTTGATCATCTGGGAATGCTGAGCATCCCGGAGGCTGCAGTAGCTCAGACTGTGGAAGTCTGTCTGGATTTAATAGGACTGAGCTGGTTCATGGCGTGACTGGAGGCTTGATGAGAAGATGGAGCTAGTTTGAATCACTCCTTCAGGTGAGTCCCCTTCTGGAGCCACTTTCATGGAATACCCACATGATGGAAAGCAACATCATTCTATTTTCTACACGGCTTGGTCCAGTCAGGAGTCCAGGGGAAGCTGGAGTTTATCCCAGCAGTTGGCAGGTGAGAGGTGGGTACAGCTGGACAGGTCACCAGTCCATCACGGGGGGAAGCAACATCAGCTGTTTAACCAGCTGCTGCTCCTGGAAGGAAACCAGACGTCTGCAAGAAAACGCAGCAGACAATCATCGGGAGCACCTGAAACATTAAAAATAACGATCAGACAAAAACTAAAAGCCCTGGAGACACGCGGGGACTGGTTCAGCAGGGTAGGGGGTGTGGGGGTAGCATATCCACATGAATAGTGATCAGTGATCCTGCAAAAGAAACCAGGCCTCTGCAGAGATCAGAGGCAGAACAGGGTGTCCTCAGGACCCAGGAGACCAGCTGCCACCCCAGAGCCAGAGATGACCACTCATCCACCCAGAAGATGGTAGGGGAAGGCTGTTTTATGTATAATTAGTCCAGCACATTTCCCAAAACCCCCACCGTCCAAAGTGCTGAAAAACCACACTCGAAAACAATGAAGTAGAAAAATCCTGAAACAAATGAAAGTTCTATGTAATAAAGCATAACATCCAAAATGAAATAACATGAACAAAACCTCCTGGTGATGAATAAAATGGGGGGTGGGCGCTGCTTTGTTTGTGTGTATGCATGTTCGTGCGACTGTGTGAGACTGCTTTTCTTTTTTCACAAATTGCTATGTTATCTATTTTGGTGTGTAAAGGCTTGTTTTATTTTTAGTATGCATGAATTGCTTTTTTATGTGAAGTACTTTGTGTTGCCTTCGGCATTGAAAGCAGTGGCAGTAGGACAGCAGGGGGTCATGAGGTCCCGGATCCATCCTATGACCACAGGCTAGTCATGACACATCTAGTAGGTAGGAATCTATGTATCTATCTAGTCTATAACGAAGGGAAGCTCCGAACTCCCCCGTCCGTCCCCCTTGCAGTAGCATTGATTAGGTGTTGGTGTGGTGATGGGAGGTCCCGTGCTAAAGTCCTGCATCACGTTTGACAGATCACCGTCTAGCTGCCATTGTCTAATCTCTAATTCGGTTGTATCACCATAGCAACTGTTCCCAGAATGGTTACCCAGACACATCACCACCAAATGTCCAGTTCAGGGTAAGAACTGGACCTCGGTCAAAATGGGAATCTTGAAAAGAAGATGATGAATGAATGAGTCATCACACATGAACAGAAGACAAACTCAGCTGGACTCTGAACACGTCTCTTTAATGTGAACACAATCAGTCAGATTCAGGAAAACCACAGGATGCAGCTCACACCGGGTCACATGCCCGGGTCAGGTGGCCCAGCTGAGCGTTCACCTGCCTGCTGTTGATCAGGTGAGTCTGCTGGCAGTGTTTCCAGTTCTCTGTTACACAGAGCAGCTAGACTGACCCGGATCACACCTGGACCAAAGTGGACTCACCTGGTCTGGGAGTGGTGAGGGCGGAGCTGCACGCAGAGTCTGAAATGTGGTTTGACTCTGAAAAGGATCACTCATGACAGAAATGATGACTGAACCTAAGATCAACCATGACCAGGACCTACGGATCAGTTTCATCCACAACCCGGCTCCAATAAAGTCATGTGTGACTGCGTATGCTGTAAATAAACCAGAATCTCATCAAGTCATATTTTATTCCCAGTAGAAGATAAACAACACATATGGCCTGTTTCCCAGACGTGTTGCTGCATCAGATTTATTATCAGCTCATTTTTTCCATCACATGGTGAAATGTCTCCGTTTCATCATCTGATGAGCTGTTGATCTTCTACCGGGAATAAAATATAAGTTGATGAGATTCTGTTTTTATTCACAGTTTACACAGAAAATGACTAATCTGGGGTTGTAGATGTGAGGACGAAGCTCAGCACCTCTCTCTGGTGCAGGCTCCACAGAATCACCATAAGCTTTTATATTGGATGCAGCCACAGAAAAACAGAAAGAGGCAGAACAAAGCTTGTGATGGTGAGTCAGGAGGCCAGAAGAACCTTCAGACACATGGTTGGATCCAGGGATGTCACCATTACTTGGTTTCACAATTATCACAGCGTCAAACAACGCAATTAATTACCCTAAAGATCCTGAATACCCTGACTTTCCATGTGTACAACATCCGTATTACTGCTTGTGTTGGTTTATTTTCCTTCTGTGTTCCTGGGAAAAAGGTTCCTAGTTGTTATTCCATAATGTCGTTATGCTGGCAGAAATAAATAAAGACCTATGAGGAGTGTTGATGTGGTTTTACACATTTATAGTGATGGCAAAATAAGAATAACTAATTCTTTGATAACAATGGCACATCTGTAATGGTGACATTCCTGGCAGGTTCTGGTTCCGTCAGCATCCGTCATGGCGTCATGTGGCCGTCGTCAGGGCAACGGCAGGTCTAGAAAACACAGGAAGTCTAGAAAAGGTTGAACATTCAGAAGTTTGAGGAGCTTGCAGAGCAGCAGCAGGTCGACCCGAGAAGACCCCGTTCAACCACAACATCTGCACGACTCTGATGACTTACAGACACGTCATGAAGTAGCACCATGTGATCATGTGGGCGTGGCCGAGTCCTTCAGTTTCAGGTGCTAGGTCCATCAGAGAGTGTCAGTCCAGTAGATAGTTTTGCGTTAGGTTTTTGGTCCATGAAGGGTGTGTCGGCATGGTGCCGTTGAGCAGAACAATCACAAACCAATAATTTAACACCATCATTTAGTCACGTTCGCTAGAACCACCTGGATCAGACCCACCTAGATCAGAACCATCAGAGCCAGGATAGACGCGGATGAAAGTGATGGATTTGGTCCCATGTGAGAATGAGTGGTGGTTCGTGGATCGCTCTCCGCCGTGGAAGGGATCTTTAACGTCTTTTCGCTGCATGCGGAACATTAACGAGAACACTGAGAACAGCTAAAGCCTCAAACTCCGTCCAACATGCTGAAGAAGAGCAGAGACAAAAAAGAACCGACTTCGTCAGAGCGCCACAGAGAATCAACCATTTTAACAGAGAGGGGAACCAGTTCTCCATCCAGCACGCCAGGACAAGGCTTGGCTACCTGGTTGGCTCGTCCAACAGGTGTCCAGATCTGAAGGACAGGTCTGGGATGGCTTCAAGTGGTTGTCCACAAACCATCACAAAGAATTTAAAACCGACATGGAACCAACAGACGCTATCGTATAACGTGCATTGACTGAGATGCATTATGAGATGTCAGAGTGTCCACTAAGACGTCACTGAGACGTCAGTGTCCACCAAGATGTCAAAGCGTCCACTGAAACGTCTTTGAAACGTTAGTAGGTGCTCTGATGTCTCAATGGACGCTCTGACGTTTTAGCAGACACTGAGAACTCAGAGCATCCACTGAGACATCAGAGTGTCCACTCAGACATCAAAGCATCCACTGAGACCTCACCGAGATGTCAGAGCAACCATTGAGACGTCAGAGTGTCCACTGGGATGTAAGAGCGTCCACCGAGATGTCACTGAGATGTCAGAGCAACCACTGAGACGTCAGAGCGTCCACCAAGATTACACTGAGACGTCAGAGCGTCCACCGAGATGTCACTGAGATGTCAGAGCGTCCACCGAGATGTCACTGAGATGTCAGAGCAACCACTGAGACGTCAGAGCGTCCACCAAGATTACACTGAGACGTCAGAGCGTCCACCGAGATGTCACTGAGATGTCAGAGCAACCATTGAGACATCAAAGCATCCACTGAAACGTCAGAGCGTCCACCAAGACGTCAAAGCGTCCACTGAAACGTCTTTGAGACGTTAGTAGGCGCTCTGATGTCTCAATGGACGCTCTGATGTTTTAGCGGACACTGAGACATCAGAGTGTCCACTCAGACGTCAAAGCATCCACTGAGACCTCACCGAGATGTCAGAGCAACCACTGAGACGTCAGAGCGTCCACCAACATGTCACTGAGATGTCAGAGCGTCCACCAACATGTCACTGAGACATCAAAGCATCTACTGAGACGTCACCAAGACTGGTAAAAATGGATCTGGTCTGAACACCAAAGTAAAACCAGACTAAAGTATTTATTGTTGCTCCATGGTTTACTGATGGTGAAGGGGATGTTTCTTCTTCCTTCTTTATGGTCATTGGTTAGTTTGGGGAAATATTGCCCCCTAGTGAGAAGCTGCTGTAACTGCATGACGTTGTCCAGGGGTTTTGGTCCACCTGAAGAAGGTGCAGTCTGTAACCAAAGGAAGGAGAAATTTCTTTTTCTCTGAATTCCCACCCAGTCAAACCAAGACTATCCTGGTGTGAATGCGCCCTGAACCTCTCATTCATGCAGCCAATCTGCTCCATCATCAGTATAACTAGCCTCATCCCTCCTTGTGTACTACGATTGTTTCAGGAGGAGTCCACCAGGAGGTGCGTTAGAGAACTCACACAAGATAGAGATGCTGAATCTGTAGGATGGAAACAAAAGGATAACCCTGAGACGATAGCAGGAGGTTAGTGATTGGTTCATTTAGAGATCACGGAAGTGGTATCATGGAAAGTCTGTAAGGACCTTAAACCAAAACACGGGGTCTGGTCTACCCTGCTGTCTACCCTGTGACCTTCCATCTGGTCTTACTATACCATATACTGCCCCCCTAAACAGACGACGATTAAACTACCACAAAATACACAAAACATCACAAGAAACACACAGTACACTCTCAGCCCTGATCTCCATGTTGGGTCCCGTGTCAGAACCTGCGATGTTTCCTTGTGACGGATTCAGGCATAGAGATGAATAAATAAATCCTAACTGGGACAATCCAGCAGCTTTTACTCAAACCACATTCATCTCATTTTAACTGCAGCTACCGAAGCGAGGAAAGAGGCAACAGATCCACGAGCACACAGCAGAGTCCAGTCTTTCAGAAGCTTTCATCTCTGATGCTCCAGAGATTCTGCTCTGCCCCCATCCAGATAGATGTGAAGCAGGCTGAAACCAAACTGATCAGAAACAGTCCGCAAATCACTGTTTGGTGGATTATTTCTCTCTTATGATGATAAATCTTCTACTGTTGGGAATCCTGTTTATTTCGCTTTTAAATGGAGCCACATCTGGAAGGAGAATGTTTGTGGGATGAGCGGCAGAGCTGGGTTCGTGGACCAGATCTTCTCTGCTTAACAGCTGATTCCGAGTGACTCTTGGTTGGTGTCTAATCAGGAGTCTGACTGGCAGGAAGTCGCACCGTTTAACCTCAACTGCAACTGCACAAGAAAAATAGTTTTAAAAGTGCAATAAAACATTACAGCACTCGTAAAACAACAGTAAACATAGTAATTGAAGTAAAGAATATCATTACTAAATAAAATTAGATTTAAATGGTAAAAGATTAGAAATAATAAAACTTATTGCAAAATGCTGCTAAGGTGCAGGATAAACTCAGACCCAAGCTGGGCCTAATGATCCGAATCAGCCTGAAGGTTCAGCTAAAAACCAGAGGAACCAACAGCTGGCCTGCTGATCGAGAGCAGACTTGTATTAAGGTACGATGGAGCCACGTGTCGTATTTCTTCACACTTCAATAAACAGTTCACAGGAGAATTAGCTGTTTGGCTGAGAAGTTCTGGTCCACAAGCCCAACTCACATACACATTTTCCTTCTAGATGTGGCTCCATTTAAAGGGATTAAACAGGATTTAGAACAGTAGAAGGTTTATTGTCATGAGAGAGAAATGATCCAGCAAACATTCATTTTCTGACCGGTTTAGTTTCTGTTAAAGCTGCAGTGGAAAGGCATCCATCAGCTTCAGGTTGAGGCCGAGCGACCAGTTTCCCATCTTTGCCTCAGAGAAAGCTGCTGATGATCTGTGGCGCTCTGACTGATGGAGGCAACCAATCATCGAGAAGAGATGCTTCAGCTGTTTGTTTTTTTCTTTGCCACCGACACATGAACACACGAGCGAGCAGCTACTCTAAGCAACAAACGCTCAACATCTACAGCAAGCTCAAACACAAGCGTTATACAGCACAGAACAATAGTTTGGTCTTCTCTGATCAAAATAAAGCATGAAAGTAGAATTTCGTATAGAAGCAATAAAAATAACATCTCAATACTCTAATAGTTACTCTGACATTAATATTGTGCTCATCAGGACTCTATCTCTTTACATTTATTTATTTATTCTTATAGATATTTATCTAGGTATATATTATTTTTCCTGTTGTTGGTCCCGTGACGTTGGACCTCCAGCTGTCCACAGTCCAAAGACCTCATCAGAATGGTTTATGGACCTGATCATCATGGCTAATGGGAGTGTGAAAGGCAGTAACTGGTCAATGAGGAGGTGTTATGAGGCTGACGGTTAGCACCACAAAGGATCCAGAAAGACAGCCCTCTTCAGAACTTCAGCAGAACCATCAGTTCCAGGTCCGAGGGTGA
This sequence comes from Rhadinocentrus ornatus, assembly GCA_037177495.1. Lineage (NCBI taxonomy): Eukaryota > Metazoa > Chordata > Actinopteri > Atheriniformes > Melanotaeniidae > Rhadinocentrus > Rhadinocentrus ornatus. Next base: position 2,630,838 of record JBAMHW010000026.1, read on the forward strand.
TTACATGCTCCAGAAGGTCTGGGAGGATGATCCACCTGAAGGCCAGGAGGGACGATGATCTTCTGAAGTTCAGAAGGGACGGTCCACTCCAGAAGGTTAAAAAGGTACGTTCAATCCAGAACTCAGCGACAGATGATCCATTTTAGAACTTCAGGAGGGATGATCCGTTCACTTCTCCCCAACACCTCGAGAAGGAGGAATTAAGGCTGTTACACACTCCGCGAGAAGCGAGTGTTCTTGGTTCTTGCTGCCTCGAGAACAAGAACAACGTTCTCGCTTCTGGTGGAGTATGTAACAAGCTTAAACTGTAGAATACCAGGACGGCCCATCAGCTTCAGAACTGGTGGAAGCACCTTCAGGATTTGCAGGAGAATACTGCTGCTCCAGAAGTTCCGAGGGGATGACTCGGTCGGGAAGTTCAGGAAGGATGATCATTGAATGATCTACTCCAGGAAGCACTTCAGTGGAAACGGGAGTTAAACTTATGTCAAATGAAACACCGGGGGTGATGGAGACTTAAAATAACGTCAGGACCCTGTAAAGTACCAGAGGTCTTCAGAAGACACTGTCCTTGTTCTCAAACATGGATCGTAGTTATTTTGGGTTCAGCATCACAGATGCAGATTAGCTTAAGAGAGTCCAGAGAAAAGATCAGTTTTTTATATTTGAAACCAAGTCCTGACCCGAAAATGTCCAGGTGAGTCTATGGGTAGCTGGTTACTGCAGCCTGTTTCTGGGCCAGGCGCTGCAGCTCCTCCCTGATAGCCTTTATAAGAGAGGCGGAGGTGTGGGCGGAGGGGGAGGCGTCTTCCGGTGGATACTCAGGTGTGGGTGAGGTCAGGAGGAGGGGCGGAGCTGAAGGGTCACGCAACGAGGAGCTGGGCATCTGGAAAACTGAGAAAGAGGAGAACTCGGGAAACGACAGCACCTGTGGGGAGAAGAAGGGTAAGGAGGATGAGGAGGGTGAGCAAGGCTTTCTCTACTCCAGGATCTACAACTCTGGTCTTGTGAGCTACTGTCCTGCAGGTTTTAGATAGTAGCTCACAAAGACCAGAGTTGGAGATCCCTGCTCTACACTGGCGCCCCAAGATGCTGATGACGGGGATTCAGGAGACAGAAACTCAGGATGGAGACTCTGGACGGGGACTCAATGAATGACTACAATGAACTGGACTGTTGTGGATTAAAATTAAATGGTTGCTAACTATAAGGAACTGATTGTTGGGATTTATGATGAACTGGATTTACATGCATTAAAATTAACTGAATTGATGTGAACCAGAATGAAGTGGACGAAACTGGATTGAATGTTTAAATTTAGTTTAGTTTAGTTGTAAAAGTGAAACTGAACTGAAAAGTGAAATGTCTCATCAGGATTATGTAATTCTGGACTGAGATCTGAACGGGACAGATGAGAAACCGACTGAACTGGATAAATCTGGTGGGAACTGTGTCCCTATAGTTCCTGTTCCTACTCTGTTAAAGAACAGAACTTCTCTCTTTGGTCCAGTTGTCTGGTTATATGACTCACACTCTCCCTGCTGGCTCCTGGTCTGGACAGGTCCTGGTCTGACTGCTGGTGGTGCCAACTGGAGCCAGTTGGCCCCGACATGCTGCGCCCCACTGCAGGGTATGCTCCGATCTGACTGGACAGACCCACCTGTGTCAGGTGGTGGAGCTGGGCACCTGGAGGTCCATGAATTCAGAAAAATGTGTGTTTGAGTTATTATGCTTCAGTTCACTGTTTGTACACAATCAGTGTGTAAACAAACACAATAAATAAAAAAAAACTGTTGTAACATGCGGTCACCTGTGCTGCCCCCTACAGGTCGTGGTCTGGAGGAGGATGGGGGATCCTCGTACTGCCCCCTGTTGGAGTAAACTGGCTCTTGAAGCTGGTCTCCAGTAGGAACACACACCCCTGAGCCAAAACCCTGCCTGTTAAACACACACAGGGTCAGTACTGTTTCAGGTCCACTATCTGGACCTTGTTTGAAGCCCTGTTTCCACCAATGGGTCTGGGTTGGTACAGGGAAAAACCTTTCTCTTTTGTCGCTAGTGAAAACACAAACAAAAATGAGAGGGGTCCTAGAATATCCATAAGAGCCATCCTACTGTTTCTGAGACCCTTCGGTTAGGATCTCAATCTTACCCATACGACCCTAAAGGGTGGAGCTTGACACACTGATTGGTTGAAAGCATCACTTCCTGTGTGACTCGGCAAAAAGAACAAAGCAGGAACAGCTCCATGTTTATTATACGGTGGAGAAAGAAGAACACAAACTGCGTATGCATTTGCAGCCATAGGAGCAAAAACGGATAAAAACGGACTAAATAGTCCTAATTCGTCTTCAGCATAAAACATAAATAGACCTTAAGTGTGCTGATACTGACCTCTGGAGCATACCATGGATGGCTGTGGGGGACATTCCCAGCTCTGCATATCGCTGCAGGGAGAAAGGAGGGCACAAAAATTCAACATGGATGCACACCAAAAGTGTTTATCCTCTGCTGCAGGTCAAAACACTCACTGCAGAAAAGGGGCTGTGGGAGGGGGCTGCTGGATAAGAGCCCCACTGCCGACCCAGAGGCCGGCCCTGAGGGGAGGGGCTGTGCAGGGCGGGGCTTACCCCGCTCACCCCGGCGCTGCCCTGTGAGGAAGGTGACACCAGGGCGAAAGCATCATCCAGGAGAGAGTGCATCTGCTGCCGGGCCTCCTCAATAGAGGGCTGTGGGGGCATGTATGGGGGCGGGGGTGGGGCAGGGTCAAACACCTCATCAGTAGGGGAGGGACTGCCGTGGTCTGGGGGCAGGTCAGGGTCCGACTGTGAGAGATGAGAGAATTGTTCAGTGTGGTCCAGTTTCAGAGTGTTCCACATGATTTAAAATTAGTGTCCAGCTCAGCAACACATATTAGTTTATAGCTCTACAGGACCTGCAGACTGTTCTTTACAAACATACATATACAGATTACACTGACTGTCAGCAGATTAAATCTACGCATTCTGCTTGGTTCCACGAGTTAAATTACGTATCAAGATGTTAGTCTGTTTTCATTATAAGCTCATCACTACGGTAACAGAAATCTTAATTGAGCGTGCTACCATGTAGGCCACGTTGTTGAGTCCTGGGTACTTCCTGTAGGTGGCACTCTGATCAGTGAGAAGACGATCTCTGTCTGTGTCAGGAAGACTTCCTGGTCCTGGTGGAGGACGCCGACCCCGAGGAGACCGCCTCCCTCTGGAGGGAAAAACACACATAGGAAGTCTGAAGGCCAGTTTTGGCGCCAGGACACAGTAATGGCTCAGTAACTTTGAATTTATAAGAACACAAATTTCAGTTTAATAATTCCATTTTTAACTCCTGTCGAAGCAGATGGACAGGTATGGAATACAATTAAAAAGAAGTATGTTCCTCTACTATTGGAAAAAGAGAGAAAAAATGTAACCTTTGCCGACATTAAATTCGGCTGCACCACATCTCCTAGACCAGGCATCACCAACTCTGGTCCTCAAAGGCCGGTGTCCTGCCGGTACCGGATGTTTCTCTACTGCAACACCTGATTCAAATAAAATGGATCTCCAACAGCTTGCTGTCAAGTTCTGCACAGGTCTGTTATTGACGCCTTCATTTGAATCAGGTGCTGCAGGGACACATCCGATACCTGCAGGACACCGGCCCTTGAGGACCAGAGTTGGTGATTTCTGTCCTAGACACCTCCAGTGCATCCCGTACACCTCATGCGACACCACCGCATCCCGTAGACCTTCCCAAGTACCTTTTCCTGGAGTCGGTGGGGGTTGGGGGTGAGCCAGTGTCAGCCTGCAGGATGCAGTCCATGTGGTCGTGAGCTGAGCTGTAGAGCCGCTGTGCCACTTCGCTCTGGACTGGTCCGTCTCCGAAGGCATCCATGATGTCATCCATGGAGGGAAACTCACACTGGCCCCGCCTCTTAGCACGCTGCCGCAGTTTGTTCCTGTGATGCTCAATCTCAGACTTGTGCCTCAGCGCGACCTGCAGGAAGGTGATGAACAGGCAAACAGTTATGCCGTGTTTACGTGTGGTGGTGATTTGTTGTCAGTGGTGATGTGCATGAATGAAACCAGGACTCGCTGTGAGGACCATGTTTAAATTAAAAGTTTCGGATCTAAACAGCAAATATGATGATAACAGCTGAAGGCCCAGTTGGGTAGATTAAGCCGTTCTGGGGTGTAATTTCTCTATTTTCAGTGTTTCTCTTGCACCCTGCTGTAATGCTATTAATGTTTTATTTAAAGCCCTTTGAAGTGTCTGGTAGATGAAATGTGCTACACAGATAAACCTGCCTTGCCTGGAGGGTGAAACTGAGTGTGTGACCTGTGTGTGATCGTCCCACCTCTGTGTTGACCTTTTCCGTAAGCGAGGGGCTTAGTTGTGGCGGGGCCTGCGGCGGCAGGCTCGGTCGTGGCTGCATGGCGATGAGCTGCACCTTGTTTGCCTGACGACGGTTGCCATCAGAGGAACCGCGGGAAAGACGGTCAACGTGGTCAAATATAGACGACGAGGACAGAAGCTCGTCTGGACCGCTGCCTGATGTAGCAGCTGCAGGAGGTCAGAGGTCACACCATGTTCATCAGATTCATCAAAAAACACAAACTCCCAGAATGCACTTTACCTGTTCACACCTGGTGCAACAAAGTCAAGCTACATCCATGTATGATTGGCTCCATGCAGAACATGACCACATGGACTCAGGGTTTTGATGCTTCACTCAGAACAATTTTATTATCTGGATTATAAAATGTGGTTGATCAATTATGGAAAATGACAATCACGATTATCTTTGGTTCATATTAAAATCATGATTATTTAACAAGATTACTTATTGTGTCAAGGTAGAACATCCACCGAGGAACAATCTAAGAGCTTTCTTTGCAAAACTCAATGAGGCTGTGGCAGACCACCCTGGAGGCTCACTTCGAGCCAATTGCACAAGTCTCCATCAAACGTGGCATATATCAAGGAGATGCTCTGTCCCCGTTGCAGTTCTGCATGGGCCTGAACCCCCTCAGCCAATTAATCAACAAGACTGGCTATGGCTACCGAATTAGGAATAGGGCCACCATCAGTCACCTTCTCTACACGGATGACATCAAGCTGTACGCTAAGAGTGAGTAAGACAATGACTCACTGATCCACACCACCAGTAACTACAGCAGGGACACCTGAATGTCATTTAGAGTGGAGAAATGTGGCCCAATGGTAACAAAGAGAGGGAAGGTTATCCATACAGTGGGCATTGCACTCCCAGAGGGCAAAATAACAGATGTTGAGGAGAGCTACAAGTACCTTGACATACCACAAGCAAACAGAAACCACAAAGAAGCCACAAGGAAGCTGGGAAAAGAAGCTGCCACAGCCACATACTATCTGCAACAAATCCTGAGAAGTCTTGCCTCAGGCAAGTCCTGAGAAGTCAGCTCAATGGCAAGAACAAGATCCAGACAACTAACAGCTATGCCCTGCCAGTGATCAGATGACCTGCTGGGATAATAAGCTGGCCAAAGGAGGAAGTTCAGACCACAGATGTTGAAACACGGAAGCTGTTCACTGGTTCAACCTCAAATCCAGTCTCCAGAGGTTATACACTAAGCACAAAGAGGGAGGCAGAGGAATAGTGCCCAGGGCTACTATCCAAGATGAAACATTCAAGCTCCATTAATACATCAGGAAGATGGCTAGAGAAGAATGAAATGGAGGAACCATCATTCGAGGACAAACTCTGCATGGGATGTTCCACCGACAGAGAGTTGAAGTGGTGGACATGAACAAGTCCTACCAGGCTAGAGAGGGCTGGACTGAAGGACAGCACAGAGGCACTAATCATGGCAGCACAGGAGCAAGCCTTGAGTACCAGGAGAATCAAGGTC
>JBAMHW010000026.1:2667660-2679661 GCA_037177495.1 Rhadinocentrus ornatus
TCAAGGTTCTGTGATGGTACGGGGTCGGATCAGGCTTCTGTGTTGGTACGAGGTTGGATCAAGGTTCTGTGATGGTATGGGTTCAGATCAGGGTTCTGATGCTTAGGTGTTGGGTCAGGGTTCTGTGATGCATTGGAGTTGGACCAAGGTTTTGTGAAGTATGGGTTCGGATTAGGGTTCTAATGGTTAGCCCTAACCCTCAGGGCAACCTTGGTCTCCAGGGGCAACCCGGGGGGGCTGGCTGAGACTTGGTAGCACCTTGCTTCCTGATGATCTCTTCTCCATAGTGCCTAACTCTGGATGCATCACCTTTATTTATTACACACGCATTTACAAAAACCTTTTCACGACATTCAACCACAGCAAATACAAGACAAACTACTTTTTATTTAGCAGATCATTTACAAAATGAAGCGTTTCATTTAAGATGAAAAAACACAGTCAACAAGCAGCAGAAAGATCAGGAAGAACGTTCAGAAAAAGAAACTGGTTGAAAATCAGCCCAAGAAGCCAGAAGATGAAAAGCTAGTTCCAGAGTCTGAAGGTTTAAAGAAAAAGCAGAGTTTACAAAGCACATATGACAGGTGAGAGGAACAAGCCAAGTCAAGCAAACACAGTTACAACTTTACTTCATCAGGAATGGTCAAATGACATTAAAAAGTCAGACATTTTCTATGTTTTTTGGTCAGGTTGGTCTCTGTGGGAACGCAGAAAGTCCTGGACATGTTCAAACCTCTCTCAGGATCGGGATAGGCTAAGAAATTCCTCTTCTTCCTGATTGCTTCGTTATGTTCATCTACTCTGATTCTAAACAGACTTGCTTTTAAACATCAGCCTTTCAGCCCCTCAGCTCATCCTCTGTGTGAAACAATCTGTCGCCTCTTTAATGCTCCCCCCTAAAAACCTCACTGTCTTCTGATTGGCCAGCTTGAATAGGTTCAGCACCTGGCATGAGCTGCACTGTCTGAACTTCATGGCAAAACAGAATAAAGAAACCAAGTCCAGGAAAACTTTGGGATCAGAATGGACATTATTTAAAACTCTGGCCAAGTTAATTAATGTAATATAATTGTGACAGAAACAAGCAGATTGTGTACTTTAATTTTTCTAAAATATGTTAAACTGGACTTTTAATTCTTCTTGACTTTCAATGCTAGCACCAGTTAGCATCACAGTTTAATTCTCATTTTAGTCACATTAATTAAACAGATTTAACTTTAGCTACACAAAGTTACAATAACACCAGCACGCCAGAAACCTTTAATCTGAACAACAATAACGTTAGCTTGGAAAACATTTTATTAAGACTGTCAAATTATTAAAATTTTATTATTATTAAAATTTTTAATCAGATTAATCACAGCTTACAAATGAATTGATCATCAAAATCAACACTCGTTATTATTTTCAAATTTTTATTTAATATTGTTAGTGTTAACTGAGCTTCCCTTGGGTAAACATCAGATGTCCAAGCGTTAATTAATTTTAAAATATTATGCAATTAATTACATAAATTAGTTACCACTATTATTTTTGACAACCCTAATTTTTATGCTAACTTTTTCGTATATCATGTTTGGATATTTGTGCTAAGCTAGGCTACTTAACACGACCAATATAATACTGATTACAGTTTTCTTTTCTTTATTTAAACAACATACAGCACAGCAGCAGTCTCCTTTAAAGGATTGTTTTTATTTACAGTGCTAGCAGTTTGTTGTTGCTTCCATTATGTACCAGGCTAAGCTAACACTGTTAGTGTTAAACAAGCTACACAACTGTACATCACATTGTTTGCTATATACCAACAACAAACATAAATTTAATATTAATATAATGATGTTCCAGTTTTTGTGCTAATAAACCTGACAACTTCAAGAATAACGCACAGAAACTTTAAACCACATTTAAAGATGATCGTTCTGCAGTAGCTAAGGGAAAACTAGGATCCGCGCTTCATCGCATTCAGAAATGACATATTAACTGTGCTGCAGCATCTTTATGTATTTTAAATGAGTTCTTTTCTCTAAATATAACACTGACATAACAGCTAGCTAGCTAACGCTGGTCAGGACTCAACAATGGGCTGCTACAATAACAGAATGACCTGGATAATCTGTTTGTTCTTTTAAAAGTGACCTTCTGCACTTTGTAAAGAGATCAAGCAGAAAAAAATAACTGTGGAAGATTTTTTTTCTTTTTTTTTTAACCATCCTAGAAAACATGACCCTCATCTGCAGTTACACTTTCCTGTAATGAGCAACAAATGTAGCCCAGATTTGACCCCAACCCCATGTGGGATACCTCCAAGGCTTTGTAACGGATTACAACACAATAATAAAATGTTTCGCAGCATTTCATGAAACCGTCTGTAGAGGAATGATGGCTGAAGGGTTCAGAGGTGGAGTTATGACCCTACAAACACTAAACCTATCTTTTTGCGCCAGTTCCACATTTTCCTCAAACAGCAGGTTAAAACTTTACTTGGACCAGTAAGGTGTTTAATAACTAGCATTACAGACTTTCTGGAGACGTCTAAGGAAGTCAAGACAGAATGAACATGGGAGACGTCTTCAGGAAACGAAGGAAGTACAGAAATCTTTGTTTCCTTCGGTTTTTGATCATTATTATTATCATCGTAACTTTCTGTGAATTCCAGCATGAGGAGATTTAGTGTCTGTCTCACAGGATGGTCCTCAGCAGGCGGACATGCACCTGGAAGACGGCTGCAAACATTTTCACCTCTTCACAGGTTTAAACTATTTTTTTAACCCGATTTTTGTAGGCTGATAAACAGACTTATCTTAACGTTTTAGTGCAGAATATTCCCAGGAAGTGTTGGGGTTTGAACTCACCACACAGAAACAAAGAACAGGTCTACTCTGATTATTCACTGATATGGTTATAATTCTTTGATAAAAGAGGATCTCACACAGCTGCAGTCAGTTTTCTATGAATCCAATAATTCCAGACAGTTAAATCAGCTGACTGGTAAATAACTTCCAGTAAATAAAGCACAGTGAACCCAAAAAGTCCAGACATCAGCAGGTATTCATACAAAACGGTTTGTACAGAGGGACATATCTGCATGCAGCTTCTGGGAAGATTGTGAGAAAAGAAAGCAGCAGGAAGCAGAGAAGTTGCTAAACACATCTAAACATTTAGATTTCTACACCATGTTTCCGGTTAGACACAGATCTGGAGCAACCGTATAAATTCTTCATCACAGACTCACATAGAAGTCTCTAAAATACAGGAACAACATGAAAAACAACCTGGAAGAGCTGATAAACAACAACAAATAGAAAAACGAAGTCATACATCGTCCACGTCTCGGTCAACTAAGTTAAATTGATTCGCTCGCAATTGTTCTCCGAATTTAAACACTTTCCTTAAAATTAGGAATTTTTTTAAATCCCTCATTTTTTGCCCATGTTTGGGATTCCATACCATAATAACAGTAAAAAACGATGATATTTTATCTCAGTAAACTACAGGATTGACATGCTTTATCAGTCAAAGTTTTAATGAAAAGTTTTCTGCTTGTTATTAGTTTACTATGATCTTATTAATGTTACTACAGCCATGCAAGAAGTATCCTGTAGTCTTAATGAGACATGCATCTATCAGCAACACATAAATAACCACATTCTAATCAATAACCTGCTAAAAATCACTTTGATTCATAAATATTAAAAAGAAGACTTCATTAAGCCGTCCTGTTATTCCATCACAGTTGTATCCAGCATCACATTCAGTGTAAATTACTTGGAATGTCTTTGTTTTTTATTATTACTAAACATCTCATCTCTCTTCACCAGGACATCAGGATCACAGTCATTTGGACATTTAATTCTGTTCTCAGTGGATGCTTGGTTTATTTAAATGTATACATACACGGGGGAAGAACGGGGGTGGGGTGGGAAATGTGTTTGGTCTGATTGGTAATGAGGAAAAGATACATGACCGTTTAAATCAGCTTGAGCTTCTTCCAACCCCCCAGATAGCAGAACACGTTTGCCCCAGATTTGGCACAAATGTGCATTTTCATTTGGGCCAGATTTGGCCTTGACATGGTGTAGCTGCCAGAACTCCATCACATGACCACCACATGTGGCCCACAACATACTAGCCGCAATCCATGTCCAGGCCAACACCTGACAACTGCACCACACGTGGCCCGCAGGAGATTTGCCGTAATCCAAGCCAGGCTGGCAGCTGGAATCTGGTCCAATTCTGGCCCACACAACACCTGCCAGTACAGTAACTGAGCCATAAGTGCCATAAGTAGCCCGGACCCGGACCAAACATGTCTGCTAGCTGGGTCTTTTTGCACATTTTATCTGTTTTTATTGATATTTTAATGTTGTTCTGTTTTTAAAAAAAATTAATTACTCACATAAATAATAATAAGTCCTTTCTTATATTGATTTTTATATTCATCTTTTAATGTTCATGGTTTCCTTTCTTCTCATCTTGTGTTTCAGTTTTAAACCGGAAAACTTGGGAATGTAGGGAAACTCATGCTGTAGTTACCACCAGTGACCACAAAGGGCGCTGTTGAACAACATTTCTTTGATCTCAGTTGGAAAAGGTGTTCCAGTCCTCTTGTCACTGTTTTTGATAAATTATATCTCCACCACAACTCGGAGAAAATGTCATCTTATTTTAAGTAAATAACAAAAATCTATTGTTTATTGTAACATTACAACAAATTTCCAATTTTCAGCTGCCTAAGCAATGTTTAATACAAAGTAATTAGAAAATATTTATTATAATCTTTCCTCTATTTAATTTTGAAAACTATTTTCCACTGTCTTCTTTCATAACTAAAATAAAGTGTCATTTGCCTAAATAAATCTGACATTACTTCTGTAATGATACCACATTTATACAACTTTTCCTTCCATTGTCATATTTTCTACAAAAACTGTTGTATGAACTCTCCTGTTAAATAATGAGAAATTAATCTAATGTCTTCATCATAAATTGTCTGTGCAAAAATATAATTTAAGATTTTAAGCTTCATCGGAAACATACAAACAGCCATTTAAAGGTAAAAGGAAAAGATGAGGTCAGCTGAGTGAATCTTGCTGCCGTTCAATGAGCAGCATCAGCTGTGACATGATGAGGTTACATACAGCGGGAAGCAAAACCAGTTTTATCTGGTACCGTTTCCTCCCTCATCAGCGAGTGCAAAAACTACTTTTACTCCAGAAAGAAAAATAAGGCAAAGACTTTGAGAGCTGGACCTGTCGACCCTGAAAACATCTGCTACGTTTCTTTACAAAGTGACCGGCATCGTGCTATCTGAGAATCCGGTTGGGACATCTCTCTTTGGGTTCTGCTGGTTCCGTTTCCTGATGCGGATCATCTCAGAACAATCAATCAGTGGTTCACTTGACAAAACAAATAAAACTGTTGTAGGTGCGGCTCTGGGTGGTTAATAAGCTGGTCATGTGATTCTCAAACACCTGCCATCATGACCCACAGGTATTATTTATAACTGCACACGTTTATTCCAGAGTAATCTTTCTGCCCTCTAGTCGACATAAACCGCTGAACACAGAGTTCTGTTTCCTGTTTCCTGATCAGAAATGATAAATCCTAAATGAAAAAAGCTGAAAAAAAAAAAAAAACAATAAATTTCGGAAGAAATTTTATGAATGCCAATACAGCTACAGCCCGGTGAGATTAATTTTACATGTTTTATGGAGGCGGAAACAAGGAGCAGCTAGTTGCTATGGTTACAGAGGAGTGTGGGGGAGGGGCTACACCAAGGCATTCGGTCTGATGTGAACAAACACAAACGGGATTACTCAGGAATTACCTCACTAACAAAGGATCAATATTCCAAATGGAAAAGTCATATGGAAAATCTTACTGAACGGTGAGACGGGTCTGCTGAACATACAGATGTAGTCTCCATTATTCTACAGTTTTTATTCAAGTTAAAAACACCCCTCTACTCCTGACTGGAGGATAAACCGAGACAAAACAAAATCCAGAGGTGGGCATACTCTGCCCTCTGAAGAGGTTTACCAGAAAACTGTGAGACCTGTCTCAGTGATGGTCACGATGGGCGAAACAAGAGAAAAATGACTTTATTTTGATGTGTTATTTGTATATGTCCAAGAAAAACTGTGGCATGAAAGAAGTTTGTTTCAGGAATTTTCTGAATAATTTTGAGTGTATAGTTACGTTATAGTAAACTTTTATAGATTTAACCGAATGTTTTGGTGCAGCATTTGTTTGGATTTTCTCAAACCTGCGTGACAAGTTAAGCGCTGAAAATCATGATAGAAATGGACAATGTTTTACGTAATACATGGGAGGTTCTATTATGTTTCCCTCGATGCCTTCCGCGTCAGCATCCAGAATAAATTCAACTATAACTAAATATTCAGATATTCCTGGTTATAACTAAAGGCAAAGATCTATTATTCTTTTCATGCTTTGCATAAAGCTGTTGTTACATCATGAAAACTTCATCACGCAGATAAAAATCACACTTTAATTCTGCTTGTTGTTAAAGAAATAAAATACCACCAAAGAAGAACCACGTGGATCATGATGGTGAATGCCTGAAAGTCACTGCAGCTATCAATGAACCTGTTGCCTGACCTGCTACATGGTGCCAACCCATAGGAAGAGTCTTTATGGACGGTCGTATTGCTTTTCCCTCCAGCACTCACTGTCTGTGGCGTTGCGGCAAAAGCATTGAAGCGGTGCGACAAGCAGACATCAGGACAGCGACATGGATGAGGGCAGCGCTGGATAGATGATGGCAATCCCACAATCCCGCAATTTGCTGTGAGGTCACTTCCTTTTAGTACTCAGGCTCTGGTGAAGCTGGGAACCACCAGAACCACAACAGCTGCCATGGCAACCGCCGCCACCGCCATATTCCAGCCTTCAGAGTTGCTCTGCAAAGACGAGCAGCGTGAGAATCAAGTTTATTAGTACAGCAGCTTTCAACAGACAGAGCAGCAGCACAGCTCCACAGGGGGTTAATGAAGGGGCCCAGGGGCCGAGGATCAGGAGCCCCTGAACTGGACCCCCCCCCCCAAAAAAAAAAAAAAAAAATTAAATAAAACAAAACACACACACACACAAAAAAACAAAACAAGTAAAATGACGATGACTCAATGAAGACACCAAAAGTAGCTTCAGAACATAAAATGACTTTAGCCTGTAGGCCCGTTTAGGACAGGTAGGGTCTACCTGTCTGTGCTCAGGGGCCCACTTTCACACAACCTGTAGGGGCCCAAACAACAGTGAGTTATAATACTTGAGTCCAGTCGCTCTTCTGTCTCTCGTTCTGCTACCTAAAGAAGCTGTGGACAGGTGTGGATAGGCGAGGCAGGTGTGGACAGGTGTGGAAAAGAGAGACAGCTGTAAACAGGTGTGGACTGGTGAAGTATGAAAGTCCTGAAACATAATTTAATTTCCAGACTGGGGATGTCATAATGAAAGCTAAACCTGTTCATGGATCAATGAGCCTGTTTACATTCACACCAAAAATCTGATCATAATCTAATTTCTAAAGTATTTAAATTGTTCCAGTCATCATACAGACGGCATAATCTGATTATGAAAAATCAGATTAACACCTAGATTTCTCCCCTCCCCAATACTCCGATGTCTTCCTGCACATAGACCCATATGAGCATGTGCAAAAAAACTGCCTCACTTTCGTCTTTTCAATGCCTTCTGTTACAAAGGAAAGCAACGCCTTGACAACGCGAAAGAAACACAAAGGAAAAACATATCATGCAACAGCTGACGCTAAGACTGTCAGCTCCTGTATTAGCAGCTAAAACTGTCAGGTCTCACATTAGCAGCTGACGCTAAGACTGTCAGCTCCCGCATTAGCAGTTGACGCTAAAACTGTCGGCTCCTGTATTAGCAGTTGACGCTAAAACTGTCGGCTCCTGTATTAGCAGCTAAAACTGTCAGGTCTCACATTAGCAGCTGATGCTAAGACTGTCAGCTCCCGCATTAGCAGTTGACGCTAAAACTGTCGGCTCTCACATTAGCAGCTGACGCTAAAACTGTCAGCTCCCGCATTAACAGCTAACGCTAAAACTGTCGGCTCTCACATTAGCAGCTGATGCTAAGACTGTCAGCTCCTACATTAGCAGTTGACGCTAAAACTGTCGGCTCTCACATTAGCAGCTGACGCTAAGACTGTCAGCTCCCGCATTAGCAGTTGACGCTAAAACTGTCGGCTCTCACATTAGCAGCTGACGCTAAAACTGTCGGCTCTCACATTAGCAGCTGATGCTAAGACTGTCAGCTCCTACATTAGCAGCTGACACTAAGACTGTCAGCTCCCGCATTAACAGCTAACGCTAAAACTGTCGGCTCTCACATTAGCAGCTGACGCTAAGACTGTCAGCTCCTACATTAGCAGCTAATTCACGCACTTCTATACTTCGAATACTACATTTAAGTGCTTAGTGCGCTGACACAGAAATTTCAGTAAAAACGGACACTACGCGCATTAAACGGACACCATCTTGCTGACGTAGCGGAAGGGGAGGGAGTTTTTAACCAGTTTTCCAGAGCTGAATAATGGCGGCCGGCGACTGAGCGGTACCGATGCAGGCGGAGGCTGTTTAGTACAGTAAGTATGAAGTTATTCTATCATAATTTGTTGGAGGCTGCGGTTCTACCGACTCAGTACAGGTAGCGCACGTACATGTTAGCATTTATTAGCCAGTTTCGCGGACGTAGATAGGTTATAAGTGTTAGAAATAATTAATTCTATAGATTCCGTATGTTTATTCATCGTTGTTGAAACTCCAGATGAAGCACGTCATGCCAACCAGATTAAGTGTCTGTGGCGTAAATGAAACGGTCCTTGGTCTGAAAACTGATGGTTAGAGAACCGTCCCGTTTCCATGGTACCGCTGACTGAGATGTAGCTGATTGTACACCACTAGATAAGTGCTTTCATATAAACTGCAATTGTATTTTTACCGCAGGTCACTGTGGCATCAAACTACCGAGCCAGCAGTGGCACTGAGGTATTTACCACCTGGGCTCGGACGCTGCTGTGGAGAAGAGGAGGCGGCCAGAGAGAAATGAGAGAACCGTATCAGTGTAAACACCATGAAAACAGCCGTTTATGATGTAAAGTACTTTAATTCAGAGAAGATATCTTTACACATATAAAAGCTGTTTTACTAGTGTTTTAAATCGCACTTTATACTAACAGGAATGAGGGAGACATGCAGAGACATGAACATGTGCTGATGGTTTTTATTGTTATCTATTGAGGTTGACTAGTACAGTGTAGACCAGGTACTTTGTTTCACTAATGAGGTCTTTTAAAAGGCATTAATAGCATAAAGTATGATGACATGCAAACACATAGTATGTGAGTGTGATTTTGGATTTGGATTTCGGAAGAAGTTGGATGGATTGTCCTGAAAAAAGTATATAAACGGAGCGGAGCTGCCATTTGGCAGCACGTAGGAGGGTGAAATACCTTAAAATAAATAAATAAGCATGCGTTCTAACTCATGTTCAGCCGCAGGAGAATCCTGCATTGGCGTTGGTGGCAGTTTACAGGTGGGGTTCAGTAAGGAGTAAACAAAAAAGTAAAATCTAGACTTGGAAATTCATTCTGTAAATTAAAGCGGCAGAAGAATCGCCATCAAATGCTTAGTGGCTAACGCTAAGATTGTCGGCTCTCATATTAGCAGCTAACGCTAAGACTGTCAGCTCCTACATTAGCAGCTAAGATTGTCAGTTCCTACATTAGCAGCTAAAACTGTCAGCTCTCACATTAGCAGCTAACGCTAAGACTGTAAGCTCTCACATTATCAGCTGATGCTAAGACTGTCGGCTCTCACATTAGCAGGTGGCGCTAAGACTGTCAGCTCCTACATTAGCAGCTAAGACTGTCAGTTCCTAAATTAGTGGCTAACGCTAAGATTGTCGGCTCTCATATTAGCAGCTAACGCTAAGACTGTCAGCTCCTACATTAGCAGCTAAGACTGTCAGTTCCTACATTAGCGGCTAACGCTAAGATTGTCGGCTCTCACATTAGCAGCTAAGACTGTCAGTTCCTACATTAGCGGCTAACGCTAAGATTGTCGGCTCTCACATTAGCAGCTAAGACTGTCAGTTCCTACATTAGCAGCTAACACTAAGACTGTCGTCTCTCACATTAGCACCTAAGACTGTCAGTTCCTACATTAGCGGCTAACGTTAAGATTGTCGGCTCTCACATTAGCAGCTGACGCTAAGACTGGAGAAGTCGTTCCGGAATCATTCAGTGAGAAGTTGGAAAATCAGAAAACATGTGATCATAAACTGACCGATCACAATGGATTACTTCTGCGTTGCTGCCTTCACATAGCTGGACTGCACGTCTGGTTGG
Source organism: Rhadinocentrus ornatus (assembly GCA_037177495.1). Classification (NCBI taxonomy): domain Eukaryota; kingdom Metazoa; phylum Chordata; class Actinopteri; order Atheriniformes; family Melanotaeniidae; genus Rhadinocentrus; species Rhadinocentrus ornatus. The sequence continues at coordinate 2,678,054 of JBAMHW010000026.1, forward strand.
AAGAAGGACGTGTTGAGCTTCTGTGGACCTACGCACCTACGCAGAGCCTACGACGATTACGGTGGAACCAACCTGACACAGACGCCGCACGAGTACCAGAGACTCTTACATCCTACTCAGAAAATCTAACAAAGTTCAGGAGTGGAGCTTAAAGACACCTACAACGGGTTGTTTCTCTGCCTTGTAAATTTTTTTTTAATCTTAAAAAAACCAAATTAACGTTTTGGCCTTCAGATCGTACATTTTACACCCCTGGTTTAGAAGCTAAAAGAATTAAAGTGTTGGGTAGAGAAAAAGGGCGTGGCCATACCTGGTCCCCTCTAGGACGCCAGCTCCTCCGACCAGCACCAAATCAAGGCCACTATTATAATGAATCCTATGAGGGGGACTGAGAGAACAGGGGGCTCAGATGGACGGGTGCAGTTCTGAGGAGAAGACAGAGGGTAGGAGTGGGGGGGGTGGGGGTGGAGAGAGGAGAAAATAAAACCATAAAATAATCCTAATAACAAAGTCAGAAGGAGGGGGGAACGGCAAGCAGGAAGCCAATGAAACCAGGTGATTTGATGGACAGGGAGGAGAAAGACTGAATGTCAGAAGGAGTCTCAAACTCAGAGAGTTTGATGGTTTCTCAGTCCTCTTAACCCTTAAAACACCAGGACATTTATTACTATTTCTGCTCCGTCTGGCTGATTAATTTAAACCCTCCTGTAGAAGCTGGAGCTATTAATTTCAGTCAGCATGCAGAAATGATGTTTATCATGTCTGCATCCTGCAGGCATGCATGCATGCAGCATGCATGTCTCATAATCTGACAGGCTCAGCCTCAGTAAAATGAATGTATCAATAGATATAGCATCATAAAGGCCGACCAGAAGAAGAAAGCAGAATTTATTACTAACAGTACTTTGTAGAAATAACATACAGATCAGCAGTGACTAAAGTTGGAGTGGTACTTGCACGGCTTCAGCGTGCAGCCGGCTACGGCGTAGCTGATGCTGGTGAGTTTGCTCTCACAATCTAGCGTAGGGGGTGCACATTGTTTTGGTATCATGTTGCAGTTTCTCTTCCTAACCTTAAGGCGGCAGTTGGGGTGGTAGCGGCTGGTAAACTTACCAGGCCGAGTTCTCCTGATGATTAACTTCAGTTCGGTAGGTATTTTCTGTTTTAAAACAACAATGGCGTCCAGTATGGTTCAGTATGGTTCAGTAACCCCTAACCCTGTGGTTCATCAAAATAATTTGATCAGCCTCCCAACTTGATCCATTAGGAGTTATTTTTAAAAAAGGAGGTTACTACACAAATTCAGCGAGAAGATCCAGATATCTGGAAACTCGTAATCCCGAATTGACCAATCATAGAGTACATCCGCGTAACCGTCTGCGTAGCACGGGTGCACATCATGTGTGGAAGAGATGTGCGTCAGGCCTCCGTGGAGCTTTGCAGTGCCTATGGCAGTTAAGCAGATGCTGCGTGAGTTTAAATCCAGCTTAAGCCTTTGCTCATCTGCACATCATTCTCTCAAGTCTGCTCATGATTGGACGTTACCGTCAATCTAAGCTCTCTGATTGGTGGAAAGTCTGACAGGAAGTGGCTTCATCATCATGTCCA
>JBAMHW010000026.1:2891935-2908534 GCA_037177495.1 Rhadinocentrus ornatus
GATCCCTCCGGATGAGCTGGTGAATGTGGCCAGAGAGAGGGAAGTCTGGGTTTCCCTGCTTAGGCAGCTGCCCCCGCGACCGGACTCCGGATAAGCGGCAGATAATGGATGGATGGATGGAAATCTGTTACAGAATGCAATGATGCATTTGTGATGTTAGACTTTATTTTGTAGATAAAGAGTAAACATGTGTGATCTTTAGTGTCCACCATGAAAATCTGCTTCATTAGAGGCCTGAGCAGCAGCACCTGACACTCTTAGAAATAAGGGTTCCAAAAGGGTTCTCCGTGAAGGGCAGAGGTTTTACCCAGAACCATTTGTGCCTGAAAACCCCTTTTTTATTTAAAGGGTCTATCAAGGGTTCTTCAAGGGTTCTCTGTAAGAATAAGGGTTCCCATAGGAACCTCTTTAATGCAGAGAACCTTTTTCGGGAGAAAAAGTTCTTCAAGGTCTAGTGAAGGTAAGGGTGCTAGGAGATCATCACCCTCAAATGTTCATGTCTTAAAAAGTATTTTTAATGCCTGTGTCTGGAACGCTCTCATCCATTTATTTTACTGACGAACATGAAATGTCAGACTTTGTTACTCTTAGCACCGATTTTATTTGCACATAAACTTTTTAGTAGTGACTAATTATCACTTTATGTTTTGTACCAACAGTTTCATTACTTAAATAAGTTGTTTCTAATAATTGTCTACATAGTGCAGTGTGATAATAATGATTAGCAAAGAAAACTGAACATGTGTTTCTGACAGAGGGGGCGGGACTACTTTCAAAACTCATATCTGGACCACAAAGACTCATGGGAAATGCAGATTCAGCTGAAATTTAACCTTTTTTAGTGCTTTAAATATAGGTTCTGTGCTTTGAATTTTAAAGTTGGCAACATGAGTGAAACGGGCAGTACAGGAAAAGAAACCTACCACCAACCGCATCCTTTATATATTGCATTATGGGTAAAGAGGTGATGGTTACTGACATAACCTATTGTTACCCTCTCAGTTCTGCAGATCGCACTTCTGGACCCCCAAACTGTTGCAAAGATGCATCTAGAAATTGTTATCATTGAAAGGTGTGTAACGAAGTTCAGTGAAAGAACTAAACGATTTGTGTAAATCTCGTTTAAAACAGTTCAAACAACTAGAGAGTATAAAGAAAACTAAAAAGAGAATAGATGGGTTTGAGTAAAGTCTAATAGTGTTGATATAACTTGACATGTTTCAGCATTTATAATAACTAGAACGGTTTAAGGCAACGGGTTTCCACCCTAGTAAACTCAACTAATCCACGATTGGAGTGTGCTGACACTTTCCCGGAGGTCAGTGATGGCAAGCACCATTTTCCTGAATGTTGATTGGTGAATGTTATGACGTGTTCACGCTGAAGCATGTGGTCTGGCATGAGCTTCATGGGGCATTACCATGTCTTCTACAGCAAGGCTGCCGATTGGCTGTCATTAAAATGGTTTTAGAAAACATGAGCAGCCATCTCGAACCATTTGTTTGCCTGAATTTGGTTTTAATGGGGATGGAATTTCCACCATGGGTCTTTGAAGTTGATCACCTTGTAAAGAGAACTGCAAGCTGTTAGTACTGAAACATTTAACGGTTGTACACCTGCATTCAAAGTTGCAGAGAAATTCTATTTACCTTCATCTGTAAAGGTCATTGTACATTTTAAGTCTGTTCTGACATCATTCAACAAGCGGAAATAACTTCTTACGAGTATTGTATGTAAGCACATGGACTGAACTAATCAGCACCTCTCTCTCTTTCCTGGCCACGGCCTGAGCCCACCACTGGGCCCTGAAAGCAGGCTAACAGCTGTGGACAGTTGCTGATCTGTGCATCAATTAGTGGCACAATAAGAGACTGCTCTACTTGTTTGTGGCGAGCACTGATCCAGAAGCGACCAGGGCAGAGGTGGCACGAGTTATAGTGTGTACATTTCTGCTAAGTGTGCTTAGTTGGAAACCTGGAGCAGAGTCCTGGGGTATTCCAAGAGACCAGGTCGCTGTAAGTAGTGATGGTTTAGCCTCATGAATCACCAAAAGTGTCATTACTCGCGTCCCCATTTAACAGCTCATTTGGTAGCACTGACATCTGCTGGTCATGTGATGTCCAGCAGTCCACCTGTCAATGTGTCAACACAATGATGCAACTGTATTGTAAATCTATAAATGTATTAAATATATGAATAAAGTAATATTTCTATTTATATATATGTGTATCTTTTATTTCAGCAGATTAAAGTTGTATCTGATCTTATTGGAAAGCATCGTATAAAATACTCCTGAACTACTGCTGTATTCTGCACGTGCTGCATCACCTCACCGTCACCTGCAATCATGCAGAGCATTTCTTGCTTTTTCAGCAGCCCGAATTCCACGAGAAACACGCGTGAATCAGGGAAAACGGGGCCTCGTTTGTCTTTGGTCACGTGATGTTGAGGAACATAATACGGACTTCGCTTCAGGCTTCTTTTGGACACGCCCCCATTACCGGATGCAGGCTTTGGGCTTTTGTGTCAGACTAACATCACTAGCTGTAAGTCCCGTCGCGCACGCTCCTGGTGAGCTGTGTTTATGCGTGCACGCTCCCATTAATGTCTGTCCCTTCTTTTACAACTTGTTGCTGAACATTGCCCTAGCTTGTCTTATCCTCTGTTCTAGTGTGTCTCTCCTGCTGGACCGGCTCACAGCTGTATACCTGGTGGTTGCGGAAGTGTTACACTGAACTAATTGCATGTGTTTCAGGGTTTTACTGCTGTGGTTTGTGTGAGAGTTCAGTGTGTGCGTGAGCCTGGCTCATTGCAGGTTGCCGCTGTGTGGTGTTAAGCAGGAGACGGTAAATGCTTATCCTGATTGTTTAGTTGTCCTGTCTTGCTCTGGCTTACCGAGGTGTCCTGCCAAGGGTTGTATTTTCAGGTGAACGTGAGGGGGCCACTGCCCGCCTCCTCCCCTTGCCAGGTGGTACACCCAGTTCAATCAAATCAGAGTAAAACAAGTGAACCACTGAGCCCTCTCACATTTAAAGGAATGCATTGAATGAAATGATCTATTTAACAGGTAGGGCTAAAGAAAACATTAAATTAGGTTAAAAAAAGGTCAAATAATCAAATGTTGGGTCCCTTTGCTACAAAACTACATTCATAGGTTTATCTGTCTAATGTAAAAATGAATTTTGGATGGGATTAGGTTGGAGTGGACCAGCATGGACCTATTGTATGCCACGTAATATTTTGTTTGTTACAAACCTGGAATGTGTTTACTGAAAAGTCATTCAAATTTACCAACATAAAATAATGGTAAAACTTTGAGCTCCTGACTTCTGATTGTGTTGCAGGAGTTAGAAGACAAGCTCCTTCAGTCTGTTCCACTATTACTATGTTCCTATTCCCAGATTATTCTCACTGGACCGTCCATTACTGCTGGCAGGCAGCTAGGTAATCATCTGGTGTAGTAATTATGTCTTTCCTATCTGTCACTCTGCTGGAGATTATATTCCACCTGACGAGGACATCTGGGGGTGCCTGGCTTGTCTGTCTAACATTTGTTAATCCACTGGCCTATGCTCACATTTATTCCCCACAGGACCAACATACCTCTCCTCAGAGAGTATGTCCTCATCATTGTGTAAAGGTTTTTGAATAATAAAAGATTTGATTGCTTTTTCAGTCTCAACTAGGTTGATGGACACAATGTTATTCAATATTTGTGCCTGATGTGTCTCATCAATGTTTTTATATAACCATTAAAAGACTAGGGGGTTATCGGTGAAATTCTCATAAAAGATGTCTATGTGGGTTCTAGATAAAACCATTCTGGAAAAAATAAAGGGTTATTGGGGGAACTCCCTGTGTGGGATCTGGATGAAACCCTTGGGATATAAAAGGGTTCTGGCTATAGTCCCCAGTAAAGGGACCACATCATTGCAGGGTTCAGTGAAGAACCTGTCATACGGGGTTCTGGGTAGAACCTACTTATGGTTCTGGGTGTTTATGATAGGTTCTACTCGGAACCCTCTGAAAAGGTTTCAGTTAAAACCCTTACAAAGGGTTCTAACAGTTTTCCTATGAGGACAAGCCGAAGAAGCTTTTGTGGTTATAGGCAGCACTGTTTTTACTCAGAGTGTAGACGGCGTCTCCCCCATCATCACTGATGGAGCCGAATCTGAACCAGGTCTAAGGAGTTAATAGATATAGAGATAGAGATAAACTAAATAATTGCTGATATCTAAACTACTTCCCACCAATCCTCAGGTTTTCAGGAACAGTTCTCTGGAATCCTTGGAGGAATTTCCAGGAACCGTTCTTTGGGATGCTTGAAGGACTTTCCAGGAACAGTTCTCCAGGATCCTTGAATGACATTCCACTTAAAGGAGAAGTCGGTTTACATGTTCTTCATTTTGATTCCAGTGACAACTTTATTAAAACAATAACTGTTAGACAAACATTAAATATCAACACCACGCTAAGTCTCCCATACACAGAAAAACACGCTGATGCATCCTGGGATTTTATCCCACTGGGATAGAATCTGTCTGTCAAGCACTTTGGTCAACATTTAAATCAGCTTTATAAATAATTTGCACGCCCATCATCTTCCCGTAGCTTGTCAATCACAAACTCCACCAAAAAGAGAAAATAACCAATAAATCCCAGCACTGGTTGTCCTCTGGTATTCTTTTAGAGTTCAGGATGCTCCAGATAAACAACTTCGTACCGTGTCACATCACCTCTCTTACTCAGATCTGCAGTTTATTTCAACTAGAAATGTTATATGTTGCGGCTGAACTCACAGGTTGGAACCAGACGTGGTTCTGATGAAGCATCATGGAGGCTACATCTGATTTAAATAAGACCAACCAGTCTGTAACCAGCGGCGTCCCACAGGCCTCGAACCTCGGCCCTCTGCGGTTCTCATCCCATTCTGATCCACCCAGAAATGAATCCAGTTTAGTTGGTCTGTGGGTTTATGTTTTTAATATATTTTTTAATATTATTAATCTGTGTTATGAGGTGACTTTTAATCTTTAAAGTTTATTGACCTGCAGAAAAGTCTGGAAGCGAGTAAAACATCTGGCGTTGGGGTTTTATCTGAGGTCAGGCTGAAGGAAACTGTTACTGGATGTTATCTGCTTCTGTACGGACCAAGAAAAGTGCAACAATTCAATAAATAAATAAAACATTTTAAAATTTGATTTAATAAAACTGATTAAACTAAAAACTAAAAATATTTTAATCTGAATATATAAAAAACTAAAGTTATACCTAAAAGTGTTTTTAAATGATCACAATATCAACTAATTCTATGTAAAACATAATTATTTTACTAATAAATCAATTTTTTCTATAATTAAAATTAAATTTGTGATTTATTATTAATGGGGTCTTCTGATTGGTTACTTTGTCTAGCAATCGATCCCAGATAATCACTTAAAAGCCAGTAAAATACTCGGATACATTAAGTCAAATGGATACACTTAATTGATCTATTTTGAAGTTATTAATGTAATTATTTAGTAGTAAATATTTTAGACCATATCCTTTTCAGCCTCTGGATCTTCCTCACATTACCTGTCACACAGAATCTTTCAGAGTCTAAAATATCTCTCACAAGAGCCGAGGAAGACCCTCCATGGTGAAGCCCACCAGGAAGCACCACCTACCAGGTTGGATAACGTTAACTCCGCCCACTATGTTAGACAGTGAGGCTGACCGATCAAATGTTTTCATCATGCTCTGCAGCACCATGAAATCATTTAATACACGATTATATTATTTTACTTAAAATGAATTCATCTTTTTATTTGTTTCTAACTTTACTTAAAACACTGAACTGGTGTTATTTTAATTGAACTGGGAGCTTTTGTGCCTCCACAGTTCAGCTGTTTTTAGATTTTCTCTGGAAAATGAAAAACACTCATCTTGAACTTGGGAAGCAGATTACATTGTTATATTAAATTGTATGTAATGAAAGGCCACAGTTTAGCGGTTGGTGCGTCCTCGGGTGTGGCAGCTGGCCAATCAGAAGTCTTTTTGAGACGTTCAGGTTCTGTAGATTCTGCTTCTACAGGAAGGTTAAAAGGCTGCTTTCCAACCTGTGGAGCTGACTCAGATTAAAACCTGCCAGAGTAACGCCGTTTTTCAGGGGGCAGCGTCAAGCCGCTCCATCTCAAATTGTTTCAGCTCGCTGGCGGCCAGGGTGGTGTGAGCCTTACTAATGCAGCTGCAACCGGACTTCAGGGCGTCAGCAGAAGCTCCGCTGCTCGCCGTGATGGGTGTGGAGTCGTCCAACGACGCTGGGGCGGTCTGAGAGTCCGACTCCAGAGACTTCCACCCACAATTGAGAGCCCAAAGCAGCGTGAGGGTGAGAGCCATAGCCAGGATCTGAGCCACACCGATGGACACGCCGAGGAACCGCAGAACCTGCAGCTGCTTCGTTCCACGGATGAAGCTGTAGATCTTCGGACCGCAGCCCTGAAACACAAACAGACTGGTTTCAGGCACGGTTTAGGACCACATCTGGAACCAGGAGCCAGATGTAAAGATGTACCTGACACATTTTCATTATTTACCTCACTTTCTGTTTACTAAGGACATTATTCCTCCAGTTGAGGTGGAAATTAAAATTAATATAATTGTTAACTATATACCCACATATATATATATATGTGTGTGTGTGTATATGTGTGTGAAAAAAATGCTTTATGTAAATATTAAATCTAAATGTTAAATCTCCACGTGAACAGAGCTGATTGGTTAGAAGCTCTGGCCCTCATGTTTTTGGACCAGTCAGAGACAACGGTGTCTCACCTCTTGGTGGAGGTCGCTGAGGTCATGGTAGTGGGCATGGCGAGCACAGCCTGGATACTGATTGATGCAGCAGGAGTCAGGTGGCCACTCCATTTCCGTCATCTCCAGCCAGTCGGTGAAGTAGATCACCCCACAGCATTTAAACTGCGGACAGGGGACGACACCACCTGTCAGCATGCTGGTCACATGACCACGTGACATCATTATGTGTATGTGTTTGTGTGTTACCTCCGTCTGGAAGCTGTTCCAGGTGTGTGTGAGCCACTGGTAGCGCTGCAGGCCATAGTTCGGCATCCGAGACTTCAGACTGATCATGTCGGACCGCTGCACTGAGGGCTGAACACAAAGATCCAACTTAAACATCTTTTTTCATCTTCATCTTCATCTTGGGAGCAGCTGTAGGTCAGGAGGAAAAGCAGTTGTCGTCCAACTGGAAGGTTGATGAATAGATTCAAGGCTTTCTCTGACGACATGTGTCCTTGGGCAAGGCACTTAACCCCACATTGCCTTTCAATGTGCCTATCGGGACATGAGTGTGTGAATGGGTGAGACAGGTAGTGAAAAGTGCTTTGAGTGTTAAAGCTGACTGGAAAACCACGAACCATTCTATCCTGTTAATGGAGGACATGAAAAAACCCAGTTTATAGCTGACTCAATCCTAGATCCTGGGCCAGAACTATGGTTCCCATCCAGATCCTGGGCCAGAATTATGGTTCCCATCCAGATCCTGGTCCAAAACCATGGTTCTATCTCACAGGGAAACTACTACAGACAGCCCCGAACCAAGTGGACCATCTGCTGGTCCATCAACCAGATGCGTCTTTTATGTTGCCATAGTTGTTAGTCAATTTTTCCACTAGGGGGCAGTGCTGAGTTTCTGTCTTCTGCATCGAGCATAAATGGGCCTTAACTCCAACAACTCAAACTGATCCTGAACCTGAATGGTCTTCAGGACCAGTTCTTTATGGACGTAAATACTGGCCTTCTGGACTGGATCTACCTGGACTTGAGGACCGGTTCGACTCTACCTGGCCTACTGGTCCGGCTCTGCCAAATCTGGTGCTGGTACGGGATTTCTGAAGCATGTTCTGCCATTTGGGTGGCTGTAGCTCAAGAGGAAGGTCAGTTGCCTGCGAACCTAAAAGTTGGTGGATTGATTCCAGGTTTCCCCTGACTGATGCTTGGTAGGAGCCAACATGAGATCCTTACGTCCAGCAGACGTTTGCAGACAGCAGGAAGCAGCGATGCTAACATGTAGCATAGCAACATGACCCAAGCATCGGCATCCAAACCAAACACAGTTCAAACCTCAGCAGTTACCTGGGAATGTAGAAACCATGAGAACGTCTCTGTCCACTTTAGAGCTTCTGATCATTTCTTTAAAAACTCTAACTTTATTCCAGCTCTAAAAACTCAGCGCAAGGGAGAACTCACATTGGAGAACTTTCTTGACACTACATGTCAAGGTGCCCTTGGGAAGAGCCTGATCAGGGAATGAAAACTCTTAGTGTGTAACAGTAGTAGATGTGAATGTGGTGCAAAAGAGCTTTAAGTGGTCAACATGACTAGAAAAGCTCTATGAGTACAGTCCGATTACCATGTGCAGGAGATGTCCTGGTTTAGTTTTTTTCTGTCTCAGCGGGTCTTTCTGATGGCTCTGCCTCTTTCCTGTCCTCTTCAACCCAAACGGGACCAGGAAGATGGTTTCCTGTCCTGGTTCTTGTTCTGCTGGAGGTGTTATCTCCTCCCACATGATCAGGAGGGAGGATCAGATGAAGATCTGATCAGATCCTGAGACCAGTTCATCCACAGTTTCTGTCTCTGCTGTTTTACCTGATGTCCCCCCCTCGCAGACCCCAGCAGCCAGGTGTGTCTGCTCTCTGCTGATAGGAGCTATTGTCTGCAGCCGGCAGGTGTGATAACACACCTGCAGTTCCAGGTGAGCACACACTCCTCAGCCAGGTCGGTGTGGACCAGGTTGGACCAGGTCCGGGTGTTCCTGGAACTGAAAGCTGATCTGCGAGCACAGCAAGCCAGACATGGTGGGCATTTCTGGTTATTCTTAGAGCCCAGTCGGGTTGCTGCATTGGCTTCCTGTCAGCAGCAGCTCGTAACGCCCAACTGGACGGTCCCAAATGGGTCACATGACCAGCAGCCAGAAAACATGGAGGTTCACCATGAACACAATGTAGAGAAAATCTGCTTACTTCTTCTTTTCCTAAAGCTGTCAAGAATCTAAGGGTTTTCCAGGCTTGGAAAATTATGTACGCCTGGAAGTTTTTGGAAGCATGAGAACATTGATTTAGTTATCTGGAATTAAACTGATTGGATCTAAAACATATCAGATCTCTGATTGGCTGTTGGGTTAACATGGAGGAGGTTCTCCTTCAGAGCTCTTACAACGCCTCAGAACCTTCTGGAACTGAAGTGTTTGAATATAAATTATAAACAGAACCAGAACCAACCATAAAAAAAACAAATCAGACTTAATCCTCACAGACCCCCTGCACAAGGGCCACCTTACGTCCAGCAGACGTTTGCAGCGATGCTAACATGTAGCATAGCAACATGACGGGAGAAACTCCGCTAAAAAACTCCATCAAGCATTGGCATCCAAACCAAACACAGTTCAAACCTCAGCAGTTATCTGGGAATGTGGAAACCATGAGAACGTCTCTGTCCACTTTAGAGCTTCTGCTCATTTCTTTTAAAACTCTGGGATCTAGCAGCCAGAAATCAGGTCTTACTATTGCTGTTCTGTGGTGAAAAGTTTGATTCCAGCTCTAAAAACTCTGCTAATGTGTTCTCCTATGACTCCTAGGACTACTTTAGTCATTGCTAGGTGAATTTATCTGAGAGATGCTGAATTGGAGAAATGTTTTTATTTTCATTTATATGATTGGGTCACTGAAACAGATTTAAATGTGTGTAAAACTGTGCAGCGACCACGAGAATAAAAATGTCACTTTTAAGACAAGATTTTTAATATTTAAAGAAGATGTAAGGGAAAGTCCTGCCATGTGTGGTTTATTGTTTAATTTAGAGCATTTTTCTGCTGTTTGTTTTCCTCCTGCATGAATGATTCCTCACCTCATCATAAGTCCACACCGCGCATGCCAGCTCCACACAGAAGATCACCAGCAGACTCCCGAAGTACTGCAACACAGACCAGACACACTGTCAGCCTCAATTAAAACGCTGAGTTTCCAGAAGCGTTAAAGACGTAGATTTATCTTTCTGTACCGAACCCGAGGACGTGGGTGGGAATTCTGTTAGAGGTTTGCTGTAAGTGGAAAAATCTGTTTAGGAAAAAACAACAGGGCTATGGAAGCTAAATTCTCTCCATTTGTCCTAGTAAAGACAGTGGGAGGAGCTCCTATCTTTTCATGTCGCTTTTTAATTGATTGATTAGTTTATTGGTATTGGCTTCATATAATTGTATGGTGTTGGGTGTAATTAACACTTCTAGGTACTAAATCCTTGCTAGACCAGTGAAAGAAACTGTTAAGTTCTGATGACCAAGTTCCTGAGATCATCATTGCTTCTGACTTACTGTCACTGATATTGTACCCTGATATCAAGCCTGATTTATATAGACAGCGCATGAGTGCAGGTATAGACAGCAGATGGTCAGCAAATAATGCCACTTTGTCTGCTGAACCCTCTTTCAGTCCTTGGATTTGTGTGTTTAGACGAATGGCTTTCTATACTAATAGCTGAAAGCACAGGTGATATCGCCGTGAAAGAATCCGGTTTGATCTGGGTTAAGTAGTTTCTTATTGTAGATTTGATTCTGTTAGTCAGGGTGAAAGTCAGTATCTTATAATCTACGTGTAGAAGGCTTACTGGTCTCTAACCTTTGCACTGAAGTGGGTCTTTCCCTACTTTATGAATAACTGTAATAATTGCATCTGACCATGATCCTGGAAACTGATTTTTATGACATTACATATTTATATAATTTACACAGTTTGGGGATAAGTTGGTTGGGAAAGGTGCGGTAATATTCTCATGGAAAAGCCATCAGCTCCCGGGGATTTATTATTTTTCAATTTGGTTATTACTTCTCTAATTTCATTTTCTGTAATAGGTTGTATTATTTTGTTTTCTTTCTCTTCTGTTAGATTTTTCATATTCAGAGGTTCTAAGAATTATCTTATGTCACCTTTTTTATGACATTTTCTTGGCTCTTATATAACCGTCTGTAACATGTTGCAGAGACCCCTGAAATTTCTTTAGGTTGTGTTTTTATCTGGTTGGAGTCTGGGTGTCAGATTTTTGTTACTATGCGGCTTGTTCGAGCTTTTTGTAATTGAGACGGCACTAAAGCAACTTTCCTGCTCTTCTTTAGATTCCCTGCCTGAGTTCCAAAGCTGCCTCAACTGGAACCGGTCATCCCGCTCACCACACCTCCAGGATTCCTGAATCTCAACCATTTACAGCTCCGTTTGAGCCATACTAAATAAATCTGTTAAACCTGCCTTGTAACTGTCTTTGTGACAGGATCATTTCCTGGCTATTTATTGTAAAACTCATTTCTGTGCTTCAGGTTTTTATAAGAACAGAAAACAATAGTTTGTTTCTTTAACGTTAAGAGAAGGTTTACTACACCGAAGCCAAATGTCTATTTTTTCTTTTATGTTTTGTTTTGTTTGATTTTTACGGTCTGTGTCAGCAGCAAACAATATTTTATTGAACAGATGTGGAATTCACAAAGTCATTAAAATACAAAGTGAATGGAAGTGGTCTTAGGATGGAACCCTGAGGGACCCCATGGCTGATCTCATGATGTGGCTATTTAAGAAAGCATATTTGTGTCTTCCACACAAAGACCTATTAAACCAGTCGAGCATTAAGCCTCTGATACCACAGTGTTCCAATTCATTGTTTAGGATGTCAAACTTGATGGTATCAAATGCTTTCAATCTGGGAAGCCAGTTGCCTTGTTCAATTATATCATCGATCCTTTCAGTTAGATCAAGTATCACCATATCAGTAGTGTGTTTTTTCTGAAGCCATATTGGGATGGGACTAAAACGTTTAGCTTGTTAAGTTAGCAGCTGAGTATAAACTACTCTTTCCAGAACCTTAGAGAGAGTAGCCAAAATGGAGATTGGACAATTGTTGCTCCAATCATTCCTGTCACCAGATTAAAAATGGGTGCCATTCTTTTATGTTTGTGGCTCTACTCCAGAGACTAGAGACAGGTTGATGCTGTAGGCTACTGTGATAACGTTTTTCAGGATTTTACCACAAACACAACATACACTTATTACATACGACGTATTTATGATGTATGAATTGCTGGAGATAAATAGATTATTGTTTTATCTTGTGTGTATGTAAACAAACTACGTGTTTAGAATAAAACACAATACATTCACCAGGCGCTTCATGAAGAGGTTCTTTCTCCGCAGGTTACACACGGAATTTTTTTCGTTGTGTTTTTTTAAAGACTAGGTTGAAACCTGGTGTTTAACTAGAACACAGATCTCCTTAACCCTAAGCCCTTTTTTATTTTACACAGGAATGTGTGTTTGTGTGTGTGAGGTGAACCGGGCAGTACCCAGGACAGCAGCAGAAGGTTACATCTGAGTGTGCCGCAGTACCCCACCATGGCGACGATGATGAGGAAACAGCACACGGCGATGATGACGGGATGGACCGCCGGAGAATATGTGAGGACAGCTGCTTCCTCCAACCTGCACCTCAAACACAGAACCAGAACCAGCCACATTTCTGAAACATCATGAAGCATCAGTCCATCAGAACCGTGTAGTCATCATTTAATCTCATAACGGGACTAGGACTTCGCTTTACAGCAGCTTCACAGCAGCCTTCCAGTTTTACAAAGCTAAAACTACTGTAAAAGGTTCCAGCTGGAAATTTCTTTGTTATTTGGTACATTTGTTCCTATTTTTACGGACCTCTGGCTGTATGCAGTGGAGGCAGCCCATAGCTGTGGAGTAAATAAAGAGTTTGATCCTTTTCCATCATCCAGCTTCATGGTGTATGGAAATAAAACTGCAGAATAAGACCACCTCTGGTTGAATCCATATGCAGAGCAGCGATGGTGACCTGTGACCTGTGGTTAGATTCCTGGTTGAATCCCCCCACCCTGTCTACATATCATATACATTCCTGTCCGGAGTCACATGACCAGAAGAAACATCAAAGCAGCTGTTTTTGAGCAGAATGTATTCTTCTTCTGCCAGTTTTCATGTGGTGAAACGGACCTGAGGGTCAGGGAGGACTCACCTGGTGCGGGCCGTCAGAGTCAGGACAGTGTTCAGTGGGTCTCTGATCCACGCAGCCACCCCCAGCACACACGCTGACATCAGCTGGATGTGCAGATAAACAGCATGGATCAGTTTCTGCTGCCCACAAATAACAGCTCAGAATGTGAGACATGCGCCGACGTGCGGCCTACTTTCACTCCAAGCTGCTGTGGAGCATTTCCGCACATTTCTCCACACAGAGAAACTCAATCTAATTTTCTTTAGCAGGAAAATTGGTATTTTAACGTTTTAGCTTCAAAATTTATGATCTGATAAACCGAGGAATAATCCAGTAAATAACTTACAACAGGTAAACGCATGTAAATTCCATCAGTTAAATGCAAAGTTCATCTTTCTGAAGTCTGGTGTGTTTCCATGACGTCATTCCGCGCCGTGAAACTGAATTTAACATAAAACTTTATGAAGAAAATCAATGTTTTAATGGTTATTTTCAATAATTAATAATCTACAAATGGGCACCTGCAGACCCGCAATTTCTTCTTCTGTGATGTAAAGTTTTCATCAATTAAATGTGAACAAAGTTCAATTCTCAGCTGAACATGTAAGAGAAGATCTGATGGGAGGAAGAAATGATGGCTGCGCCTCTCTCACCCAGAACAGCAGGTTGAGCGCGTACAGCAGGCAGCGCAGACACCTCACCGCATCCTCACGAGCCATCCCGACCGAACCTCTGCCACCAAGCTCATCCGAGCCCAGGACACCATGGCAACATGCTCACTGCAGATGCACAGCACCGCGGACCGGACCGCTCGTTGCACAGAAGCCGCTTCTCTGGAGCCGCTGCGTGCGTAAAAGCCGCATTCCGTCCGCCGTGCGTTCGGCTCCGTCCGCCTCCTGGTGTCAGCAGCTCGGGTTTATCCGTGAGAACCTCTGGGAAACTTTCACAACAGGTGGTTTCTTTCCTCAGCCCCGTCGGGGTGATGGAGCGCGTGGACCTGACTATTCCCAATCAATCATCACTCACTTAGAGCGACACGGGACATACAAAGATGCGGGCCGAAGTCACGGAACTTCCCGGGGCGGATTTACGCTTTGGAAGATTCTTCTGTGGCCAAACAGCACCAAACCAAAACTGAAAAAGGTCCTATCAATAAGTACAACCCCGACATCCACCGAGATCCTGGGAGTCCGCACAGCCCCAAAGACCTGCCGCCACTTCTCCTCCAACCGTCGAGCTGTTAACGTGGAGGGTCGTCCCGCCCTGTCCCGGTCCGTCCCGTGCCCCTGCTTCTTCTCTGTAATTAAAGACGTACAGCAGCAGGTCCCCCCTCCCTCCGTCTGTCAGAGTCCTGGGGGAGGACAGAGGAATGTGTCCGCCTCCAGAGCCGCGGGGTCAGCAGGCCGACAGGATGAAGCTGTCGGGAGGAAAAGCACGCGCGCGCAGCTGTCCTTATTAGGACATGTCATTTACTTCCATTTAGATCAACCAAACACAAAATGTTTTTGGGAAGTTCTGATTCTGACCAGAAGAAATGCTCGATTGTTTTCATTATGTCAATGAAGAGATAATGTTTGTTTTGTTTTTTGGTGCTTCATTGTGGCCCCTGAAAATCTGGGCCCCGTTTTTTATCCAAAACAGTAAGTCGTGTCTAATAGTCAGGTTTTTATTACTATAATAATAATAATAATAATAATAATAATAATTATTATTATTATTATTATTATTATTATTATTATTATTATTATTATTATTATTATTTCTATTCAGTCAAGCACTTATTAATTTAGAAAATACACAAACACTATTAAATGTTTTTCAGAGACACATGAGCAGATTCTGACCTCTAATAAAAGATGAATTTATGGTTGCGTGCCCGGCTCTCCTTGTTCAGACAAACCAGGAAGTTTCAGCCCCCCGTCCCACCACGTATAGCTAAATCTCACGATCTTTGGGTTTATCTGGAGACATTTACCCGCATCAAAATTTCACCCTCAGAAAGAAATGACACATGCGGAGATGATGTTTCATCCAGTGTGCTGTAAACCTGCAGAAAAGTTCTGTTTGTTTTGAATAAAGACGGAAACAAGTCTTAATCTGGTGATAAAACCCACATATATATGGATTCTTCTTATTAATTTGTATGTGTATAGAAGCTACAAGTTACTAAAAATAAAATCACAATAACCTCGAAATTAATTACATTTGGGAAATCCAGAAATAACCTGATTATTATTACTCATACTTATATATTTGATTATTTTACATTGATTGACAATTCAGTAAATGACTAAATAATGACACGAGTTAAACTATAAGGCGAATGCTGTTACGCAAACATATATCAAACTAAATAAACCACATCTCCCATCATGCATCTGTTCTCAAAACGCCAACCGAAACCTGCTTTTCTGTCAGCCAATTACAACACGGGCAGCTGCCTGCGTCACGGTCTTTGACCTCAATTTTTCGGTGTATTTTTTTTCTGAGCATCGCAAAGAGTGGCGGCGCCATATTGAAAGACGAAAATTGTTTCGTAAAACGCTGGAAACAACTAGTTTGACACGATGTTGTACTTGGAAGATTATCTGGAAAGTGAGTATGGCGTTCGAGCCACGCGGTGTGGGTGCTGGAGGCGGGTGGTGTCCGATAAAAGTATGTTATTTTCCGGCTGGTGGAAATCCGGCCGTTAGCCTAGCCATGCTAGTAGGTTAACCGCTTTTTCTTCTCCTGGCAGTGATCGAGCAGCTACCCATGGATCTCCGCGACAGGTTTACGGAAATGAGAGAGATGGACCTGCAGGTTCAGAGTACGTGCAGCTCACACCGGGGACGGACTCGGTTACACAAACACAGACGGAAAACACCACCAATGTCTCAGTGTTACTTTTGAAACTAACGATGAGCTAAATGTGACAGATTAAAGCACGTTAACATACCCGGCTAACAGACCGGACTGGCTTAAATGAATCTGGAACTCGTCAAAGTGCCAGTACACATAAAACATCTACAGCTCATATAAACAGATTTAATATAAGATCACACGATCCTGGAACAAATATATATTTAATTACGTTGACTTATTGTATTAGTGAGATGTTGAAAATGCCTTATTTTGCTATAAATAAATAAAAAGTCAGCCGAGCATGTGCTTTTTATGCCGTTTTGTAACCTTTCTTGGTAAAAAGAAATGTTTCTTTAAATTGTTTCATATCCACATGAAGCATTCAGCTCCTTTAAAAAAAGTTGTTAAGTTGCAAAACAACAGCTACCCTTATAAACTACATTTAATGGAGTTGTATTTATAAGCTGTATTTACTTCATTCCGACTTCAATTCAGCTGCACACACATTTAAAAACAACGTGCAGCTGTTTGACTTGATGAGCCTTGGAGGACCAGGGGTGACCAGGTGAATGATGAATAAGGATGAGCCTTGGAGGACCAGGGGTGACCAGGTGAATGATGAATGAGGATGAGCCTTGGAGGACCAGGGGTGACCAGGTGAATGATGAATGAGGATGAGCCTTGGAGGACCAGGGGTGACCA
>JBAMHW010000026.1:3290546-3302746 GCA_037177495.1 Rhadinocentrus ornatus
ACTTTTTACACCGTGCCGAACGTCGCCTGGAACTACTTTTTACACCGTGCCGAACGTCGCCTGGAACTACTTTTTACTCCGTGCCGAACGTCGCCTTGGAACTACTTTTTACACCGTGCCGAACGTCGCCTGGAACTACTTTTTACACCGTGCCGAACGTCGCCCTGGAACTACTTTTATTTAACAGTGGCCTGGGAACTGGAGTTGAACATCCCAGCATTAGTGATGGTGGAACATCTGGTAGTCTGACACCTGCTGGTCATGTGATGTCCAGCAGTCCACCTGTTAAAATGTCAACTACATTTTGGTGGAAATGTAAACACAATGATGCAACTGTATAGTAAATCTATAAATATATTAAAATATTTGATTGAAGTAACATGTTTCCATCTATATCTGTCTCTTTAATTCAGCAGATTAAAGTTGAATCATATGAAATTCCTAAACTACTGATGTATTTCGCTTCCAGTGCTGCATGTGTTGCCAGAATCACACGCGACACTCGCGTGAATCAGGGAAACCGGGGACTCGTTTGTCTTTGGTCACGTGATGTTGAGGAAAATAATTCGGACTTCGCTTCATGTGGACACGCCCCCTTTACGCGACGCGTGTCAGACGTGACATCACTACCCAGCGCCGTTCAGACTGAAACACTCACCTCTGGTCCCTTCACCAGCATCCATGTTGTCCCGGGTGCTCAGAAAGAAGCTGGTCCTCACCCAGTAACAGCTGGTTTACCTCCCTGTGTGAGACAGAACCAGGTTAACTTTAACCATCGGCTCTTCAGGCCATTTTATGTCGCACAAACATCCCACCACAGCTAACAGGACGCTAACTCAGTGCACCTGTTTCCTGTAATTTCCCGCTAAGTAGCGGTAGCTGCTGATGAGGGTTTCAGGGAGACTCGGGATCTTGGAGCAGCTTCGTTACCATCTTCTGTGGAAAAACGGTGGATAAAGGCGGGAAAACTTCCCTTTCCTGTTGTGGTCCGACGAAGTTGAAATGAAACAGGAAATTAAAGTGAATAAATCTAGAAAGGAAAAATGAACATCTTCGTACTCTGCTGCTTGTTTATGGTCCCACTTAAACCCACGTTGCTAAGGAGCAGCAGAACCTCCTCGGACCGCACCGGAAACTGGTATTCTAAGCCCAGAACTCGGTCTGCTAGGCTGGCTACGAGGCCCCTCCACAGCCAGAACATGTGCTCAGTTTCTGAACCTGAGTTTGTTTTTGTCTTATTTTACTAATTAACTCGGTAAAACAAGAGTCAGTCGCATATAAAGTTTTGTTGGAAACAAAAAAATGGCATCTGTTTTACTGGCTTCAGGTTCCATGGCTTGTCGGTCCTGCCATGAAGTGCTTTTATACTTTATTGATGCATCAAACGCTTTTAATTGTGTTAACACTAGAAAGTTATGTGTAAAATTGTCTCAGAGGGGTTCCCACATATATTGTAAGGACTCTGGCTTGCTGGTGCTCATCAGACCATGCAGCAGAAATGGGATAATTGTGTTTCGGCCCCATCTGCAGTGATGTCAGGCCAGGAGGAATCTGAAGATCTTTCCAGGTACGTGAAAGCTGCTTAAACTGGGTGTATGGTTGGTTTATGGGTGAATCATATCATGTATGCAAATGATCTTGTGGTGTTCAGTCCGAGTAGCACTGGTCTCCAGCAGCTCCCTGCTATCTGCTCTGCTTATCGAGGATATTAAATATAATGCTAGGAAGAGTGTCCTGAATGATCTGCAGAACAAAGGAAGATCATTTTAAAAAACAACCCTGATTTTAAGTTGTCTAAAAATAATCTGACCATGTGTAATAAAGTTAAGTACCTTGAACATTTTATTAGAGATCAGATGATGAGGACCTCTGTAGGCACTGCTGCATAAGTGCAACTCGTGTACAGATGGGGTGAAGGTGTCTTTGTCAAGGACATTTCATACTCCACTGGCCAAACTACTGAAAGGCGAGTCTACAGTCTTCTTCTTGTGGGTGCTAACTAATAAATCTATGCGTACGTGTATTTATGGATTTTATGTTTGTTTTTGTTTTTTTGTCATCTGTGGTTTTATCTTTTTATCTTGGACCCTGAGTCTGTAATAAAGACTGGATTTGGATTATGGAGTTGTAAGTCTGTAAGTTACAGACGAACATCGGCGCTTCCTGAGAGACAGTGCACAGGATAAAACACATAAATGTCTAGGCGTGGTGCATTCAGGAACCGTACGCAGTTTCCTAAACAACTGTTTATAGAAACTTTACGCGTTCGTTGTTTTTACTTAAAAATCACAGTGTTCTGTCAGCAGCTGTTTTTAAAACCAAAATAGTTATAAAACATTATGTGTGTTTTCGTGAAAAGGCCAAACCGTTTCCTGACAGCAAATGAAGCCTTACCGCGTTGAACGCGACTCGGTGGTTTGTTCCGGAAGATGATGGGGCGGGAAGGTGTGTTTCCGGAAGACGTGGCTGTTGATGCAGTGGCAGCTGTCATCCCAACCATCCCCAGAAGAAAGCCTCCGTGTGACCCTGCCTGGGTTTCTGTTTAATCTTCAGCGTCAAGATGATTTCCCTGACGGACTCCCAGAGTAAGGAGTTGGTAGTTTGGGTCTGAGGGTCGGTGTCGGACCGGCTTCGTCTGTAGCTGCTGCTAACTAGCAGCTGTTGCTAACCAGCAGCTGACACCCAGAGCTAAGAGCTAGCTTTGATTGGCTTCTGATGGGAAACTCTGTATAGGTTAAAATAGTTCATTCTGGACGCTAGTTGGGTTAGCATTTAGTTAGCCTGTGACTGGATTATCTTTTTTAAGCACGTGTATGTTTTAATGAAGCCATGACAGAATCAGAGTGAAGCTAATTTGCAGCTAAGTTTATCTGCTGTGTGTGTCCTGCAGAGATTGGGATGGGACTAACAGGCTTCGGCGTGTTTTTCCTCTTCTTTGGGATGATCCTCTTCTTTGACAAAGCGCTTCTAGCCATTGGAAACGTGAGTGTCCCTTGTAATGTTTGTTTCTTCCCTGCATGTGTGTGCTGATATAATGCAATCACTCGTCCAATCATTTAATAAGCATCCAAGACAGGAGAGACGGTAATCGATCAGGAGGTGGAACCTTGCATGATGTGGATAGGGGGTCGTCCTTTAACTTCCCCAGGGATTTCTTTCATTTCTATCCCCCCTGTAGCTCCTCCAGACCAGGGGCCTTATTTATCAGCCTAGTGTAGAACAAATCCTGATTTATGTGAATCGATACCAAAATATCGATACTATTGATACCAGCTTTTTATCTTCTAGAATCGATTTTCATGTTAGAATGTTGATACTTTACTGGTTTGGGGTAAAAATGAGCTGGAATACAGTAACTAACTGAAGTAACTATAATACATTGTTGGTGTATGAATGGATGAATTTTTGGTGGTGGTACTAACTAAGGTACTATCAGGTACTATTGGGTACTATCAGGTACTAACCACTACTCAGAGGGATAAATGTGGAGCTGTGGGCCACTGATGCTACATTTAGGGAAAGTGGTTTTCATCTGTCTGCTGGGTTCAGGTTTATGTTCTAAAACCAGGAGTTCCCCTCGTTCTGAAGACTGTTGCATCCTGTTCTGTCATGTACAGAATCAATGCTGCAATAAATATCTGAATGAGTTCAGCTTGGAGTGAAACGTGTCCCTGAGATCAGCTCACATGGAGCCAGTAGGCCTAGATTCAGTCGGTCTGAATAACTCCAGGATAGAATGACATCATCCCTCATTTGCTTAGACTGATGGGAACTAAATCTTTAATATGTAGGTGTTCAGAAACACATTTATGGTGTTTATAAATTTATGTGTTTTACTGGTAATTTCAGTTTGAGTCACTAACTTCCCCCAGCCTGGCTGCTTTGAAAGCGATTTTCCAAACGCAGGACCGTTCTGTACAAAGGATCGGATCAGTATCTGTTCAGTATCGGTTCAGTATTTGTTCAGTATTGGATTAGTACCGGATCGGTTCGGTATTGGATCAGTACCGGATCGGTTCGATATTGGATTAGTATCGGGTCGGATCAGTATCGGTTCAGTGTTGGATTAGTATCGGATTGGGATTGGATCAGTACCGGATCTGTTCGGTATCAGTTCGGTATTGGATTAGCATCGGATCGGATCAGTACCGGATCGGTTTGGTATTGGATCAGTACCTGATCAGTACCGGATCGGTTCGATATTGGATCAGGATCGGATCGGTATCAGTTCGGTATTGGATTAGTATCGGGTCGGATCAGTATTGGATCAGATCAGTATCGGATCGGTATCTGTTCGGTATTGGATTAGTATCGGGTCGGATTAGTATTGGATCAGATCAGTATCGGATCGGTATCCGTTCAGTATTGGATTAGTACCGGATCGGTTCGGTATTGGATCAGGATTGGATCGGTTCGATATTGGATTAGTATCGGGTCGGATCAGTATCGGTTCAGTGTTGGATTAGTATCGGATTGGGATTGGATCAGTACCGGATCTGTTCGGTATCAGTTCGGTATTGGATTAGCATCGGATCGGATCAGTACCGGATCAGTTTGGTATTGGATCAGTACCTGATCAGTACCGGATCGGTTCGATATTGGATCAGGATCGGTATCAGTTCGGTATTGGATTAGTATCGGGTCGGATCAGTATTGGATCAGATCAGTATCGGATCGGTATCCGTTCGGTATTGGATTAGTACCGGATCGGTTCGGTATTGGATCAGGATCGGAATCGGATCGTATCGTATATGTCGATATCGCTCTCTGAAAACCTCCCTGCAGAGCAAACGGTCCTCCAGATGCTCCAGTAGTGCAAGACAAGCCATGGCATGAGTTTTCTGTCCAGGTGGTCCTGTCGGTCTCTATAACCTGTTGCAGCAGTTATCCACATTATAAACGACGGCACTGAGAACTTTTATACGGGATCTCGTCAGGTCTGAGATTACGGAACACGGACTGTGTTTTACTTGCAGTTCCACTGTTCCTCCGCCAGGTTAGAGCTGATGCAGAAGAGAATTCTGCTTAAATTTACACTTTCCTACATCCAAGTTTAAGTTGATAAACTTCGCGTGGGAATGTGCGTACGCACGGCTGATAAACGAGGCCTCTGGTTCTGAGCCGGCGTCTCGCTTATAAAACAATAAATAGGACCTAAACTAAAAGATTTTTTTTGTATTTTTGATTTTTATTCTAGTTTTTGATTTTTTTAAATTTTTTTAATTTTGATTTGTTTTTATTTTCCTGTTTTACTGTGGGTGTTTTTGCATTTTTAAAAAAAATTTATGTCATTTTATTTTATATTAATGCGTTTTTGTTAATTTTATTTACCTTCTCTCTGGAGAAATCCGGGGCTTAAAGGGAATTTTAGTTTTTTTCTTTTTGTTGTTTTTTCTGTAAAAAGCTCTGCGTTAGAAAACTGCATGAAAAGTGTTTAAATAAAGTTTGGGTTGATTTTCTCACCTTGTCCTGACAGCAGCTGCCATGTTGGGCTGAATGAGTGCGTCTTACCAAGTAGAGCCTTAAAGGAAATGAAGCTTTAGCTTTAATCCTGCAGCATTATTATTGGTTTTTATTAATTTATTGTGAAATTATAAAGATGCTGATTAAAAGAAAGACGAGGATAGAAAACTGTACAATCTGAACCAAAACAGAAAAAAGCAGGACACCAGGTTGTAGAGAGAACTTCCGGCTCCGCAGGACAACAAAGCAGACAATCATGAGGAGCAACAGAGATCCTGAGTTTCCTCCCGCCATGCTAGGAACGTTAGCATCGCTACATATGTCTGAGGGACGCTCTGGTCTTCTCCGCAGATCCTGTTTGTTGCTGGACTCGCCTTTGTCATTGGGCTGGAGAGGACTTTCCGCTTTTTCTTCCAGAAGCACAAAATGAAGGCCACCGGTTTCTTCCTGGGAGGGGTGTTCGTGGTTCTGATCGGCTGGCCCATAGTCGGAGTCGTGCTGGAGGTTTATGGGTTTTTCCTTTTGTTCAGGTACGAGGTCGGACAGAAGAAGGGTTTAGTAAACCGCCCTGCAGGTTATCAGTCAGCTGTTTTCTCTGTCATCACATGCAGGGGCTTCTTCCCGGTGGTAGTTGGCTTCATCAGGAGGATACCCGTACTCGGCTCCATCCTCAACCTGCCTTTCATCAGTGCGGTGAGTTTTATTCCAGCTCGCTACGCTGACCTGCAGCATGACTCTGTTACCTGTTCATTCATCACCCCGAGCCGTGGACATGGGTTTACCAGTGAAGATGTCAGGTTTCCACACACTCACACCTCAGTGGTTGATGAAACTGCAGCTCTGCTGTGTGGGGGAAGCTGTTCTGAGGGGAATTTGTCTCTGTCTTTATTTTCGAAGCCTTCGTAAGGCTCTGAGGACAATCAGCAGTAGCGGTCAGTCACTGCCGATTTTCCCCGCATGCTAACACAGATGTTTGTCTCACAGCTGGAAGCTCGCACACCCTCATCATGGACGTGAATCTGTTTATATTTTGGAGCCTGAATTATCATTGATGGGAGCTTAAACCTGTCACAGCTGGAAGAAAATGTTTAAAGCTCAGTTTTCCTTTTCATGTCCATGAAGAGAAAGTTTTCATCTGAACTGTGTGAACGCTTGTAGACCAGCTTAACGAACTGACCTGAGGGCGCGCACCACATGATCGAGCTGGAAACTCATCAGTCTGGAGCGGTCTCTAGTTTCTGGAGTAGCTGTTAGCATGGTCAGGTTAGCATCTTAGATGTTAGCATCTTCCATCAGCTGCTTACCTGCAGCCCAGTGTATGCTGGGAGTCTGAACTATCTGGCTTTTATTTAAACGATAACAATTAGACACTGAATAATAGTCTTTATTCTGGGTGCCAATAAAGTTGTCGATATTTATTCCACTTCTTCCGTTTCTGTCACAAAGTTTCACACCAAACTTGCATAGTTTAAAAAAATCTTCAAGCAAAATATAGGTGAGAATGTGTGGCTGGATCATTGCTAGGCAGCTAGCGCAGCCCCATCGTTGCTAAGCGCAGCCCCATCGTTGCTAAGCGCAGCCCCATCGTTGCTAAGCGCAGCCCCATCGTTGCTATGCGCATCTTCATCGTTGCTATGCGCATCTTCATCGTTGCAATGCGCATCTTCATCGTTGCAATGCGCATCTTCATATGCGCATCTTCATCGTTGCTATGCGCATCTTCATCGTTGCTATGCGCAGCTTCATCGTTCGTTGCTAAGCGCAGCCCACTTCCTGTGTCTGGAAGAACTTTGACGTGTTCTACAGTTTCAACACGACAACAAGTTCTATGAAATCTCAGTAGAATGAAGTCACTGTAAATTTTGCCCTTAAAAACGATTCAGGACAAAAGTTCAAACTTCCTTTAATTAAAGTTTCTCATGTTTATGAGAAAATGGTTTCTCCCCTTCCTTCCAGAGTGACGTCATTGTAAGAAACCTCAGAGCACAGACCGCCCGTCAGCAGGTCTTCCTCTGAGGGGCGTTTGCAACCTGCCACAAAGCTACCAAGAAGATGGTAGAACCATAAAACCTTCCTCTTTGTGTCCAGCAGACCTTGCTGCTGCTCGTGGTTCGACAAGCTTTTTAATGCACCTCACCGCTTTCACACAGCGACTGTTTGATGATTCCTCCCGCTCGTTAGGACCTCCTCCGTCACCATAGCAACCAGCATCTTTTTCAAAATGACAAAAACAGTCAATGCAAACAGGTTGTCAAAGGCATAGAACGTGTAAATGGTTGAACAAGCCATTTGTTTATTTACTTATTAAAGTTGCAACGACTCCGACACTCGAATGAAATAAAGTAGTTAAATAGTAAATGAAGTAACATTAATAAAAGTAAATAATAAATAAACAATATGAAGTGAAACATTATAGAGTGAATAAAAGGAAATAAATGAATGAATTGGTTTGATAAAAAGAAATTAGGCCAGAAAGGTTCATTTTACGTCAAAATGTGACTTCCAGCGTTCGTTTTCCTCAGCAATGACAGAAACTGGTTTCCAGATCACGTTCTGCACATGTGCAGGGACACTGAGCGGATCTGTACGTGCAGATCTATGTGAAAACTCCCAGAATGCTCTTCTCCTGTGGTGTGTTCCCTCTGGCCGTGCATGCTGGGTAACAGAAGCACTCCTGGATGTCAGTGAAGACCTCCACATCTGTACGTCCACCATGTCCTACATAGCAGCTGGACGGTGACGGTGATGATGATGATGGTGGTGATGGTGATGATGGTTGCGGTGAGATGGTGACGATGGTGGCGATGATGATGATGGTGATGATAGTAATGATGATGATGATGGTGATGATGATAGTAATGATGATGGTGATGATAGTAATGATGATGATGAAGATGCTTCTCTCCTCTCTTCCAGTACGTGGACAAAGTGGGCGACAGCAACACGATGGTCTAACAGACTTTTTCTAGCCAGGAGCTCTCCCTGGTGCTGACTCCCAGCAGCAGAGGACACATCATGTCCCCGTCTGTCTCTGAAGACCGACTCCTACGAAGGTCACTACCACGAACTGATCCCTCGCTGCCTCCGCTGACCTCATCCTGCACGAAGGCGGAGGACGAAGACTCACGGTGGACTCCTGAGCCCACCCTCCCGGGATGAGAGCGGACCCTCAGCCCGCCATGTTACGTGCTTTAACTTTATCTGGACGAAGTCCAGCATCTTGTCTCTCTGCAGTTCTTCTGTGTCTCTGTTGCCACATTTCCGTTGTTACGCCTCAGTCGGTGAGGAATGCTTCAGCATAAATTATTTTTAAAGGACCAGTGCTTGGCTTCGTTCCTGGTGAGATGCTGGCGGATCATGTGTTTATAAGTCATGTGGGAAGCTAACGGCCGTCCTGTCTCACGGCAGCGCGTGATTGGCTCCCAGCTCTCGGAGCTGGACTTGAAGTGGAGCATCAGTGTCTTTATTTCAGCTCCTTCCCCCTGATGGGGAGGAGTTTCACGCATGTCACGATGAGCAGGAATCCATAAGGATCCTTGATCCTTTTACTCTGATTACTCTGTTTCCTGTGAAGACAGCTGGATCCGACCGTGTGGGGGGTTGGGGTGGACTCCAGCTGTGTTCAGGAGCACAGGAAGCTGCCGCTGCTATACCAGTCAGATCTGTGTAAATGTAAATAAAAACATAATGCACCGATTTCCAAACCTCCAAATCATTGTCAGTCATTCTTTAAAGTGGATCAGTCTTTCTAGTCCTGATCCGGGTTTGGACTGGCTAGTTAACTCCAGCTGCATCCAGGTCCAGAAGGAAACAAGATTTATTTACGTCCCGTACATAAGGAACCGCGAGGAGTGTGAAGACCGGATTCTTCTCTCTTCCGGTCTCTGAGGACCCGAGCGGCAGCATCTGGATCAGTCGCAGGTGGTTTAGAGAGAAATCTGGAACAGCTACTGAAACCGAGTGTTTCTAAATCTTGCTGAGTCATCAGTCCCCTTATTCTGGATCTGTTCCAGGGTTAAAGGCTGGTCTGGTTCCTGCTCTGGACTGAAGCTGCACTCATCTTTGCTTCCAGAGAAAATACCTTTTCTCACTCGGAAACTTTTTAAGAAAATGTTTGAGTGACAGAAAAAAAGAAGCGAACCTGACATCAGGGGAGGCGGGAAGAGAAATAAAGATGGGGTACCAGACAGGTGGGACCTCCACACAGCTGTAGGTAACCAGGTAAGTGAGTAGACGAATAAACTCAAGTAAAAGAAAAACCAAGTAGATGGAAAAGACTAATTGTATCATTTATTCCATCCTTCAGTCCCGTGTTAGACACGGCAGTCCTGGAACGGATCAATCCTGCGAGCAGACGCAGACCTCGCGTACAACTAAAACCTAGAGCATCGAACCAAACTACGTTTAAATCAGTAATTCAGCTTAAAAGACTCGTTACATGCAGAGTGGGACATTTGCAGCTCCAGCCGATGGAAACATCTAGAGGCCAGGAGCCAGAATACAGCGTGAAGGTTCAGCTCCGGTCAGCCGGTTGATCCAAACGCCTGCAGACGAGACCTGAGCTTGAAATGGTCTGTGTGTCCCAGCAGGATCCAGCATCATGGCGAAGGTTGCGGACCTCCACCCTCCACCAGGAGGTGGTGCAGAAGAAGCTGGATGAAGCAGCCTGGAGAGGATGGGCAGGAAGAGGAGCGGACCGAGGCTGGAGTCAGAGCTTCCAGATGGATCCTGCACCTGGACTTCACATGTCCTAGTCTTCTAGTCCAGCCGCTCAGCGTCTTACCAGGACCTGGTCTGCAGAGCAGTGGTCCAAAGAGCTCTGAGAGTGAAAATCCAGGTCCCAGAGTCTGGAGGAAGACTGGGGAGGCAACAATCCAAGACTCTTTAGGTGCAGCGTGAAGTTTCCACAGTTGCTGGTGATGTGGAGCCACGTCACATGGTGCTGGTCCGCTGGTCTTTATTAAGTCCAGAGTCCACGTAGCGTCTACCAGCAGGTTTTAGAGCTTCATGCTCCTGCAGCAGAAAGGTTGGAGATGCGGACTTTATTTTCCAGCAGGACCTGGCACCAGCCCACACTGCCACAAGAACCAGAACCTGGTTCATTCCTGGGCTGGACTGGCCAGCAGACTCTCCAGACCTGAACCCTGTAGAAGCTCGATGGAGCGATGCCAGGAGGAAAAGATGAACTACTGAGACAGATTTGGCCCAGCAGGCAGGCATCCTCCTAGTGAGCCCGGGTCAGGCAGTGGGCTCTGGCCATCTATGCTAGCACCACACGCTACATTTCTGTTGCTTAATCTCCCAGAAACAAAACAACACGCCATTTTGTGCGATCTTGTGCTATGCTGTGTGAAGAGGATGGGTCGGCCAATACGAATGGAAACAGCCCCCGCCGGTCCTGGCCTCAAAGGTGGAATGAAAGTGCTGCCCTTTCCATTTTCCCATCAGAACCCTGAGGCGTGTTTCTTAAAGAAAAGTTATGTTTGAGCTGCATGAAGACTTTCCCTCTATACCGGGTGCTCAAGGCCCTTCACCTTCCAGCTCAACAGGTTCGAACAGTTATAGGAATAAATATATATGACAACTGTTACAAATAGCAGTTTTATATACACACACATATACTAAATAGTCATTATGATCTCCCAGACCCCCAAAAGATTTTCTCTAACTGGACCTCTTTACATTTTAGCTGAATGCTGCTCTACATCCTTCGCACCAGTCCGTGCAGGATGCCATCTCATTTCTGACCACATGGTGGTGCTGTTGGCTCATTTTTCCCAGACTGGACCTGGAAAAGCTGCTAACCAAGTTTCAGACATTTCTGCAATAAATATGCAAAAAGAGTTTTGTGCTCAGTTTCGACTGTTTTTTATCAACAGAGTTAATGTTATGCACTGAGGAGACTCGGCCCAGACCTGATACCTGATCTAAAATCTGATCCATGATGACAGCACAGAGCAGACAAGTAAAAGTAGACATGATTGTCTTTCAGGGAAGGCCTTGCAGGTTTCAGCAAGACGATGCTGAACCACATCCTGCATCCATCACACCAGCATGGCTTCACAGGAGAAGAGTTCGGCTGCTGAACTGGCCTGCCTGCAGTCCAGACCTTCACCAGTACACAACATCTGGAGCATCATGGGAGCAGAAATCCAGCAACCAGGTCCAGAACTGGAGAGGAGCTAGAATCCTGCATCAACATTCTCCTAAAACTCCAGAACCGGTCTCCTCACTTCCCAGATGTTTCCAGATGCTACACCGTGCAGAACGTTACCTGGAACTATTTTTTACACCGTGCCGACCATCGCCCTGGAACTACCTTTTACACCATGCCGACCATCGCCCTGGAACTACTTTTTACTCCGTGCCGAACATCGCCCTGGAACTACTTTTTACTCCTTGCCGACCATCACCTGGAACTACTTTTTACTCCTTGCCGACCATCACCTGGAACTACTTTTTACACCGTGCCGACCATCACCTGGAACTACTTTTTACTCCGTGCCGAACATCACCTGGAACTACTTTTTACACCGTGCCGACCATCACCTGGAACTACTTTTTACACCGTGCCCTGGAACTACTTTTTACACCGTGCCCTGGAACTACTTTTTACACCGTGCCTACCATCGCCCTGGAACTACTTTTTACACCGTGCCTACCATCGCCCTGGAACTACCTTTTACACCATGCCGACCATCGCCCTGGAACTACTTTTTACTCCGTGCCGAACATCG
>JBAMHW010000026.1:3599671-3617190 GCA_037177495.1 Rhadinocentrus ornatus
ACATAGCCAAAGAAATCCCACGGAATAAATCCGGACCCGAAATTTTAGAAAAACTTTTTACCATTAGACTGGATGAATTCATAGATCATCTATCAATATGGATTCAGGTGAAATAGAGCAACATCAATAGATAGATTATAGATTCTATACAAGATATAACAAATTCACTAGATAATAAAATGCATACAA
Organism: Rhadinocentrus ornatus; assembly: GCA_037177495.1. Classification (NCBI taxonomy): domain Eukaryota; kingdom Metazoa; phylum Chordata; class Actinopteri; order Atheriniformes; family Melanotaeniidae; genus Rhadinocentrus; species Rhadinocentrus ornatus. Next base: position 3,599,861 of record JBAMHW010000026.1, read on the forward strand.
TGGGAATATTTTTTTATTTGAAGAAAACATTTGACACAATTATTTATGATATTGTATAAATTATAGAGATTTGGGATTAGAGGTCTAGACTGGATCAAGAGTTATCTGACAGAAAGCCATAAGGATCATCCATGGGGTAGGCTACAGGGACCAAAATTATTAAAGTTGAAAGATAATATTGATCTACAGACTATGCAAATTTTATTTAAGGAAAATACAAACTATTACCTGCAAATATTCAAAGTTTACAGAGAGGGAAGTTTAATTTTAAGGTCCAAAGAGTGAAAAGAAGGAGAAGAGGTTTCTGTATTTCTGTTTGTGGAGTAAAACTGTGGAACGAGTTGAATGTGCAGCTCAAAAAATGTCCAAATCTAAAACCATAAAATGTTACTGAAGAAGCTCCTTTTTAAACGTGTTGTTTGTGTTGGTTTAAAATGAAATATCTAAATGAAATTATTGCAATGGTTGAAATAAAATTAATAATCTAAATGTGTACTATGACGTAAGGCTGGAGCGTTGCTGGTTAAGTCCAAGTGAAAAACTAACAGGAAGTGAAAATATTATTTTAGTTTTGGAGAAGGGGCGGGTTTGACTTCTTCCCGCTCCTTTTCGAGCATGCTCTTTGTTTCTTTTTTTTGAGTATTTGTAATTTTCATGGCTGTACATTTGGTTTTGTATGTGCTGGACATAAACTTACTTCTACTCCACTGCTGAGCCCAGGCCATGTGGCAGGTCTGCAGCACATCACAGACTACAGGAGCAGCTCCATCAGCACCACCTCAACACATTCTACACCCGCTTCCACACAGAGAGAAGCTCTCAGACACCTGGACAGCAACACCCCAGGGCGGCATGGTTCAGCAAGGTAGAGCGGTCGATTTGTAGCCTGAGGGTTGCCAGTTCGATCCTCTGCAAAGTCGAGTTCATGTCCTTGGGCAAGACACTGACAACATCCCTGGACGAGCCCTCAAAGCAGGTACCAACGAGCTGACAGACATTCTCACCTCCACATTCAACCAGAGAACTGTTCCATCCTGCTTTAAGGCCACCACCATTGTTCCCCTCCCCCTGGCTGCCCGAATGACTACAGGAGCACTCACTCCAGTCATTATGAAATGCTTGGAGAGGGTGGTGCTGGCCCACATTCAGACACACTGGACCCCCTGCCGGATGCCGACCAACAGGTCCACCTCAGACGCTGCTGCTGCAGCCCTGCACATCTCCCTCTCACACCTGGAGGATAAAGACTCAGGATGCTCTTCATTGACTACAGCTTGGCCCCATCTTCTACACCCTGTTCACCCATGACTGCGTGGCCTTCCACCAGGCAAACAGCATCCTGATAGTGGACATGTGGAAGAAGAGGAACCCTCATCAGCCACTGCTTCTCTGGCTGGAAGTGGAGAGGGTGAGCAGCTTTAAATATCTGGGGGTCCACATCAGCGAGGACCTCACCTGGACACTCAACCACCAGCTGGTGAAGAGAGCTCAACGGCGACTGGACTTCCTGAGGAGGCTGAGGAAGTTCGGCATGTCACCAAAGATCCTCAGAAACTTCTACAGTCCATCCTGAGCGGCTGCATCACCGTGTGGTACGGCCGCTCTACTGTCACGGACCACAAAAAAAAAAAATCTTTATCTTCTATCCAGCTTTGTTTGAGGGCCGCAGATGCAGGGCCATTGTTGTGTTGACAGGTAATTCACAACAATTCACTGGCTCTGACTCCAGTGTCAATGACACAGCAGATGTTAAAAATACATATAAGTGAAACCTTTACAGTTCCAGACGTGCAACTGAGGATCCTGATATTACAGCCACTGTCCTGGAATCAACCTCCAGTCCTGCAGAAACTAGGTTGGCGGTCCAGTTTTAGGGTCTAGTCGAGTTGTTGGTCTACTATAAAAAGACAAAGAATCCAGCTCAAGTAAAGTATCACGCTATGAGATGTTCAGGAACATAATTACTCTGTTTTTACTTATTGTAGGCTAAGCTAATCCATGCTAGATCCTTTTCCCAGTAAGGAAACAAGTTTCCCTGAACAATGAAATTCTTACTTTGTCGTCCGCTCTGAATGTCATAAAGGTTATAAAATAAAATAAATAAAAAACTTTTAAGACACTTTGCAGAACCACCTGCAACTGAACATGACGAAAACAGAGATGGTGGTGGACTTCAGGAAGAACAAAACCCTGCCCTCTCCTGTCTAGGGACGGATGTGGATCTGGTAAAGGGTCTGTACTTATTAGTCTGGGAAGCGCTCCACCCAATATAATGTAGGAAATCTTAAAATACGGGTTAAAGCTCTCCCAGTCAGTCTCATAACTGGTTTTATGGTTACACTGCATATTTTTCCTGTTTGTTAGCTTGGATGCAGCACTGAGCTTTCATTGAGACGTGCTCATCTGTGGATGTTCAGCTAGCTGGAGCATGAGCCTGGTCTCGCTCATGTGGTTCGCTGGTGTTTTTGTTCTTTTCCCTGCTGAATGCGTGCATGGGGGAGCCGGGTCAAGCCAAGTTCTGGACTGAAGCTAAGTTTATTTTGAACAGAAGAAGCCCGCCACCAGTTCTAAGACGCCTCATCATTCGTCAGTTACACAACGCAGATAGACGGAGCCGAGTCAGACCGACTACACAAAGACACTTTGATGAGAACTGTGTGAGACCACACTTCAGGGAGCAGGGTTCAGGACCACAGGTTCATCAGCTGTGAGCAGGTCAGCAGACAGTGCTGCCTGGCCGACGTGTTGCTACCAGCCCGTGTGTCTCAGCTGGCCTCAGCGTGGCATGGCTATGTAGAATCTGCTGAGGAGCTTGGTGTGTGTGTGTGTGTGTGTGTGCTGTTAACAGGAGTCGGGAGAATGAGGGACAGTGTACTGTACATCCGACGTGAGCATTCATGAATTAATGCTTGTTGGTTAGACACAAGGCAAATTGTCACATCTGTATTTCTCCCTCATCAGGTCAGAAAGTGGTTCAGGTGAAAACATTAATTGCAACCTTTGGTCTCTCTGGGAGCCCCCAGAAATCTCCACACATTGGGAGAAAATTCAGAATGTAGGTACCTGCCAACATTTGGCGCGTTCCACCCACAAAAACCAGGCCAAAGTTTATTTGAGGAAGAACTCTGCGATCTGCCAGGAAAGGAAGACTGATGTTCCTGATGGCTGGACAACCGGTGCAGCCATGTTTCCTGCCAGGCCTTCAGCTCCAGAAGCGCCAGTCTGACATAAGCTGGTTTATGCAACAACTCTCCATGAATAAAACATGGAGACAGGTCCTGGAAATACACCATGCACAAACAGAGGTAACCGTGAAGTCAAAATAAGACATGAACATGTTGATTTAATCCACCTGTGTACACAAAGGGAAACCAGGCAGATAAAAGTGCCTTTAGTTTTTTTTTTTACCAGCAGTCCTTGTGACTTATTTCTAAGCAGAAACTCCCCCAGCTTCTTTTCAGCCGTGTGCAGTGTCACATGGCTGCAGAGTAGTGGGCGTTTCTGGACATACAGGGATACAACTACAGGGAGGGGGGATACCTCTTTTCCCAGGAAAACCACCCCCAGCCACCAGACAAAGCCCCTCGTCTTCATAGTGGAGAGGACTGTGACGTAACACGAGGAAAAGTCCTGCAGCACTTCTGACCAGCAAGGCTGTTGCCTAGTTACCTGGCAGAGAAAGTCGGGCAAATCCAGAACACTCCACATGTACTGTGTTGCCATGAGAGGAGAAGCCGAGTGTGACAGGAGATAAACAGAGAGGTGAATAAGATGTAAGTCGCTTTGGATAAAGGCGTCTGCCACATGGCTATAGAATAGATGAAAATAGAATAGAATGTCTACATTGAGAGGAAAGGTTAGGTTTGTTGGCTTTGTGCTGTGAACAGAAAACATTTCTGAGCTTTACCCTTTCCAAAGCAACCCAGTAAAACAAGTGCAATTAGCATCTAGTTTTCACTGCGTGCACACAGTTCACAGAGTTGAGAAAGGACCTCCACACAACATCGGTTCCTGTCAGCATGGACCAGCTATGTGCTGACCTATGAGGACGGCCATGCCAACCCAGAACCCCCTCCGGTTAGTCCTGGTTTCTTTCTATGAGCATTCAAAGCCTTAAAATGCGATAAAATAATGAGCCGGGTTAATTATACCTGGCCAGCACCTGGCTTTCTCTGTGAAAATCAACCATACAGGTAAGCTAGCATTGTTAGCAATGAAGCTATGTCAATCAGTCTATGCAGAATTCACAGCTTTCCTACCGTGGGTGGCAGACCCTGTCTTAAAGGAACCTCGGCCATGAGCACATTTTGGCCTTAACATGTAGTTATTGCCCTGTACTACTAAAATGAATTGTTTCTGACACGTGAAAATTCCTAATTACTTTAAAAATCGTAAATATTTACCACGTTTCTGAACAACAGAAGTCACCATTATTTTCTTGTGCAATGCATTCTGGGAAATTAAATGTAAGGGTTGCGCTCTAGACTAGAACACATGCGACTTGTTTGTGGGGTGTTTGTCTTCTTAAACTGTGGATCCGCATAAACACTGCTGCACTGAGCTGCTCCTGGGCTTCTGAGCAAGAAGAGGAACTCTGGAGGGCATGAAGTCTGTGGACAGAGCACGGCTTTCCAAAGACACGCAAATGAGTTCTCCACACTTCCCTCCTCCTTTGAATCAATTTATTGACCACAGATACTAACAGGGCTAACGGGGCAGTCCAGGCTGGCAAAAACACAGAGAGAAAAGTTAGAGACGCTAGACCTCCTCCTGTCTGCCTCTAAAACCATCAGTCTGACCCCGGAGGTGCAGAAGGAGACGATGGTCCGTCTGAAAGAGGTGAAGGTGAAGCAGGTGAAGCAGGAGACGATGGTCCGTCTGACGGAGGTGAAGCAGGAGACGCTGGTCCATCTGACGGAGGTGAAGGTGAAGCAGGTGAAGCAGGAGACGCTGGTCCGTCTGACGGAGGTGAAGCAGGTGAAGGTGGAGACGATGGTCCGTTAGGCGGAGGTGAAGCCTGAGACGATGGTCCGTCTGACAGAGGTGAAGCAGGAGACGCTGGTCCATCTGACGGAGGTGAAGCAGGAGACGATGGTCCGTCTGACGGAGGTGAAGGTGAAGCAGGTGAAGAAGGAGGCGATGATCCATCTGACAGAGGTGAAGCAGGAGACAATGGTCCATCTGACAGAGGTGAAGCAGGTGAAGGTGGAGACGATGGTCCGTCTGACGGAGGTGAAGGTGAAGCAGGTGAAGAAGGAGGCGGTGGTCCATCTGACAGAGGTGAAGCAGGAGACAATGGTCCGTCTGACGGAGGTGAAGCAGGTGAAGGTGGAGACGATGGTCCGTCAGGCGGAGGTGAAGCAGGAGACGCTGGTCCGTCTGACGGAGGTGAAGCAGGAGACGCTGGTCCGTCTGACGGAGGTGAAGCAGGAGACGCTGGTCTGTCTGACGGAGGTGAAGCAGGTGAAGGTGGAGACGTTTGGTCCGTTAGGCGGAGGTGAAGCCTGAGACGATGGTCCGTCTGACAGAGGTGAAGCAGGAGACGATGGTCCGTCTGACGGAGGTGAAGGTGAAGCAGGTGAAGAAGGAGACGATGGTCCATCTGACGGAGGTGAAGCAGGAGACGCTGGTCCATCTGACGGAGGTGAAGGTGAAGCAGGTGAAGCAGGAGACGCTGGTCCATCTGACGGAGGTGAAGCAGGAGACGCTGGTCCGTCTGACGGAGGTGAAGCAGGTGAAGGTGGAGACGATGGTCCGTTAGGCGGAGGTGAAGGTGAAGCAGGTGAAGCAGGAGACAATGGTCCGTCTGACGGAGGTAAAGCAGGAGACGCTGGTCCGTCTGACGGAGGTGAAGGTGAATCAGGTGACGAAGGAGGCGATGGTCCTCTTTAGACTCAGTCTCATCTTTTCTTGCAGAGATATGACTGAGGTTAAGGAAATATGCAGGTCTTCCTCTACATGTTGGACAGGATTCAGGAACTGCATTAAAACTCCACCACTGAAAGTCATGCATTCCTTCATCTCATCTTCATCCGTCCTTCACAATCCTGCTGCACGCTGAGCATTTTACCGCAGCCGAGGAGAGGAACTGGGATCCTGCATGGGTGGAACAGCTTTTCACAGAAGCAAAACCAGAAGGAAGACTTTTCCTCCACAACACCGCTACTGCAGCAGCAGCTCTGTATACACTTCCCAAGACTTTTCTGATTTCAGAACTTTTCATTTCAGGTTTAAATAAGTGAACGTTGGATCCTCCGAGTCCGAGACCATGTGTCCGTCGGAAAAGGGTGGAATGTCCTCTCTGGGTCGGACAGAGGTCCTGCCCCTAGCAGCTGCACATGGAGCTCCAGAGTATATCCCAGCACAGAGACAGCCCTCACTATCAGTTTCTTTAAGTCTGGTTAACTCATCATCAGTTTCCTTGTTGTTGGCATAGTTAGCCAAGATAGCGCAGGTGCTAGCCTTGCTAACAGGGGCATTTACATGTTTGTCAGTAATGTTCAGTTCATCGTAGAATACATGCAGGAACAGAGGAATCAGAATGGTATATGTTATAAGTGGTGCAAAGCATCACCAGTTATTGACCAGACTTGATTCAGCTGCTTTCTAGTAGACTGAAGGTCAGAAAACAGTTAATATGGTCACCAAAACGGATGCTGGAGATCTCATAGGTTAATATTTCTTAACAGAGCATATTATTTGTGGTTCCTAGAGGTTCTAACAGTAGAATAGGAGGTTGAACCATCAGTTATCAGGCCCCTTTCTGTGGAACCACCACAGCAAAATGTTTAGTTTGTATTATGTAAATCACTTTAGGCTGCTGTATGTCAGGAACAGGCTGCTAACTGTAGCATGGTTGGATCTCTGAGGAAATCACTGCTGTTACTTTAACTGAAGAAAACAACAAAACCAGGGTCTGAGTTGACAGCTGCAGATTCATCAGTCAGAATAGAAAATCATGCATTCGCTACCTTGCCACTGCAGTTTTCTTTGAGTGCACTGGAGGACTCCTGATTATGTAATGGCCTCCAGTTAGCATGGAAGCTGGGTCAGCTGGAGGACCAGTCGTCCATATACAGCAGCTCTCCTCTCAGGGTGCAGCCTGGTTCCAGGTACAGGATGGGGCTGGAAGGTCTGGTTCTGCTATTGAAGTAACCTCATCCACTGGGATAGCACATTACATAAACTTGTAAATATACACTGAGGAGGATGTGGCTTTTCTGCAGGATAAGTGAATTTTATCATGGAAGATGGGTAAAAATTCAGCTAAACACCACAGAACTTTGGGTGAAAACCAACAAACTGAGTAAATAGAGCAACTCTCTCCCGGGTTAACTATACCCCTGAGACTGGCTGAGGTCCAGCTATGATGAGCTGGTGTGATTTTCCACATGAATTATTTACCCAAAATGAAGTATGTTGTGGTGCAGCTTCCTGTAAGCACAGATGTTCTCTAACTGCATGTTTTTGACCAGTAATGATCCATGTCAGTAACAGCAGATGCATGCACATCATTTAGGACACCTACATGTATATTTGTGAGATTTTAAGAATAAAACACATTTTGTGTTTCTTCTCCAAACAAACAAAGATTTTATTTAATGCCTAAAAGCAGTTTTAAGAAAAATATGGCAGCGGTGCTGCTGGAGGTTCTGTTGCAGTCTACAAAACGGATAACAAGAAGCTGATAGTGGAAGAGGAACTTTAAACTTGATTGTGGAGAAAATGAAGTAGGTCATTAAAATTTTGTAGACAACTAACAGTTAAAAAAATCTGAGTGGATTGAGGAGTCCAAGCGGCTAAAGCTAGCAGGGTGCTAGCTGGCTAATCAGGAGGAGTCCGGGCACTGGACACCAGGATCGCCAGCTCCTCAGCGTGGGAGTGAAGGGGCCGATCGCTACAGTCCCACAGGAGACAGTTGTAGTGCAAGAAGGTCTCAAAAAGTCGAGGCCCCTTAAAGTAACTGTACGCCAAATATAATGAAAAACAAGGAAGATGGTGATAGAAGCAGAGAAGACAGGTTGTTTACCTTCGCTGGCTTCTGTCTGTCTGCCACTGCATGGAGATACCTGGGCCATGTTGTTGCAGATGACCTGTCGGCTGGCTAAGTCGGAAGCTGGACGCTCAAGCGAACATGCTACGTCCTAAGTTTAGCGTGTGCTCTGTATCTGTGAAGATCGTACTCTTTTGAGCGTGTCGTACACCTTGCCGACCTGTGGTGTCGATAAATAAGGCAATGTTAGAAGCTCCCGTTGGCGTATAACGATGGCATGAGGCTGCTGAGCTTCTAGGAGTTCCAGTGCTAGCCACGTTGTCGCTACCTGCTCTGCTGGTAGCGTAATCTGATGATTAGATTTATATGTGGGGCATCGGAGCCAGAAATGACCTCGTCGCTGTTGACCCTGGATGCAGTTCTGGTCTGTATGTTACACGGTGAACATTGTGGGAAGCTTTGGGCAGTTTTTTTAATCGTTATTTCTATTTGGTTGTTTTTGTTTACTGTGTTGTAGTTGTTAGTAATATGGATCCCTCTGGGTCTGAAATAAATAAATTACATTTAATAGTCTCATCTGCGAACATCTTAGCGCTTCATGTCCAGAACGTAGTGATTCTGTTAAAAGATCAGATTGGTTTTACTCTAAATGTCTGATTGATCAGGAAGGAAATTATTGCTTTTATATTTAAAATGAAAGGAAGGTTTTCCTTCGTGGTTCTGGTCCTGTTGGAGGTTTTCCTTTCTGGTTCTGGTCCTGAAGGAGGTTTTATTTCCTTGTTCTCGTCCTAATGGAGGGTTTCCTTCCTGGTTCTGGTCCCGATGGAGGTTTTCCTTCCTGTTCTGGTCCTGATGGAGGTTTTACTTCCTTGTTCTCATCCTAATGGAGGTTTTCCTTCCTGGTTCTGGTCCCGATGGAGGTTTTACTTCCTTGTTCTCATCCTAATGGAGGTTTTCCTTCCTGGTTCTAGTCCCGATGGAGGTTTTCCTTCCTGGTTCTGGTCCTGATGGAGGGTTTCCTTCCTGGTTCTGGTCCCGATGGAGGTTTTCCTTCCTGTTCTGGTCCTGATGGAGGTTTTACTTCCTTGTTCTCATCCTAATGGAGGTTTTCCTTCCTGGTTCTGGTCCCGATGGAGGTTTTACTTCCTTGTTCTCATCCTAATGGAGGTTTTCCTTCCTGGTTCTAGTCCCGATGGAGGTTTTCCTTCCTGGTTCTGGTCCTGATGGAGGGTTTCCTTCCTGGTTCTGGTCCTGATGGAGGTACAGTCAAGGGGACTTCTTGTCCATATCAATCTATCGCCATTGATGTAATGTCTGAGTCATGTTTTGTAGTAGTCTAAAATAGATCTAGGGTTTCCACTGAGTCAAACGTCTTCATCAGGACATTTTGAAAGTGTGTCAGAGTATTTCACTTATTTGGAAAATGAAAGAATTCTTTAGTATTTTACAATCTGAACCATGTGAAAACATTGTGCTAAAATCTGAGCAACCATCTCACGTTTCCATCTCCTGCAGGCTATCCCTGCTGACCTGAGCTGGAGCTTTTCTATGTCCAGCTTCTCTTCATTATTGCAGGAGACTCAGTTCTGAGTCGGTGAAGCAATGGTTCTGCATTAACCACCACCCCACCCCCTCACGCTGGATGCACCACATCTTATCTAATCTACTGCCACATAAACACAGAGCCATCCTTTACCTCTCTAAAGGAAGCACCCTAACACCAGCACATGCAGCCAGGGCCACTTGTTTGTTTCTGCATTGTTTAAATGTTAGCGTGTCAGTGTCAGCTGATCTGCGGGGCGGGTGGGGGGTGGGGGGGTACTGCGACAAATTCTAATTCAGCCCCTGCAGCAGCATTTCTCTCCGATCAATCTTTTATCTCAGCTGCCTTATCTGCTGGATCACTTGTCTGGAGAGTAAAAGGAAATAAATAGAAAATGCTACCTTAGCAACAGGGGATGATACGGGGGTGGAGCAGGGGGAGGAGAGGGACAGCTTCATATGTCGTGTGGACAGAAATCTTCATGATGTTAGCTTAGTCAGTGAGGAAGATCTGAGTGTTAAGTGACGCACTTCCGGTTGTTAGTCTGCTGCCATGTGGCTAAAAGCATCTGTTCTGCTTCTCTTTCTCATAAATTAGTGTTTCTATTAACCAATGCTTCTATAAATACAAATACCAAATCAGATCTTTCACTGATTCACATAAAGATTACTTTTACCTTGGTGGAAACTTGTTGGAGGGAAGTTTAGGAAAAAATCTGTGCAAATTAATTCCTATTAATTATTTCTGTCGACCCAAAACTTATCAGAGGCCTGGCATATAACCAAATCTTTATTTAAAGAAATAAAATAATATTCACTCACCGGCCACTTCATTGGGTATATTCTCTAATATCTAACCAGCCAATCACACGGCAGCATGTAGACGGGGTGAAGACTTGCTGAAGTTCAACCTGAGCATCAGAATGAGGAAGAAAGGGAATTAAAGAGACTTTGAACATGGCATGGTTGTTTGTCTGAGTATATATATACTGGGTTTTGCCCCCACAACTATCTCTAGGGTTTCCAGAGATGGTCTGAAGAAGAGAAAATACCCAGCGAGCAGCAGGTGTCTGGACCAGGATGCAGCAGAAGACCAGACCAGGTGCCTCCTGTCAGCTAAGACAAGGAAACACTGGACAAGATGGAGGAACGTTGCTGGTCTGATGAGTCTCCATTTCAGTTCCACTGTCAGGCTGAGCCAGAGAGAAGCTGGACACAAACGCAGGTAAGATTTGAGAGTATTTACTAAGGCTGCTACTACAGAAATGACCGGTGTGGGTCAAAAGAGATGCAAGCAGTACAACACAATGTAGCAGTCTGTGCAGGAAGTATAAGTAGGCAGACGACCAGCTGCAGTAACTGATGATGATGATGATAGAGAACAGGTGTGATCCAAGATGGCTTGAGCAGAGGGTTTTTGGTACGGGCTCAATTTCCTACAGGCAAGACAGAGGTGAAGGTCCCTGGTGGACAGCCAGGCTCGATCACCAGGCCGAAAGGTGGGGCCTCCAAGTGACAACGGTCCACCTGGATCTTCTGGTGACGTATCGCTGTGCGTAGCCTCCCAGACCCATTCAGCCCGGCGAAACCATTCATCTACAGCCTGAACTCCCGCCAGATCTGGATTCCATGGGCTCAAAGGGGGCTGTTGCCCCAGCACACACTGGAAGGGCGTCAGGCCCGTTGAGGACCAGTCGTGTAGGTTCAGGGAGCAGTGGGACCGCAGCATCGTCCCCAGTTCCTGGTTGGTCCAGAAGTCAGACTCACCGTAACCCCAAGACGGCGGAAGAAGGCCTTCTAAACACGGGAGATGAACTGCGGGCCCCGGTTCGATACGATGTCCTCAGGCAGACCAAAGTTCCAGAAGAACTGGCCAAACAAGGCTTCAGCGACCTGGAGAGCAGTGGCGGCCATCTTGACCGAGCCATGGCAACCATCCTGACCTTGCCATGGTGACCATCCTATAACATCTTGATCCCAGCTCCCTCTTTAGCCTGGAGCATGTTCCATGAGTGAACGTACCACTGTCCACCACATGAAAGGACAGTTGTACCGTTTGTCTCTGCTGTATGATGATTTAAACTGTGTTGCCATACATGGTGTGCACTGCCTGGAAGCTACCTGAGGAGACCGATTGAAGGGAACAGGTTGATTGGTAATTAAGAGCAAACATCACTGAGAGGGTTTATTTAAGATAGCTCTTTGTCTACAAGTGAGAAAAATCACATAAAGAGCAGCTGAATAAATATATTTTAGTTTAAGCATGTTTATTATTTTATTATATTTCTGTCATTAAATCATTTCTGTTTCATTTCACTGAAAATCTGGTTAAAAGCAGCCGGCATCTGTCGGGATAAATCATACCCAAGCTGAATGAAAGTCGAACAAACCAGAGTCACAGTCACTCCATTAGCTAATTATGTCCCTGTAAATGAGTAATGTATAAGCCAGAGGACAGCCGCCGCATGAATGCTAACAGGTTTCTACCACGTGGTAATGAGACTAAAACAACCGGCTGCTTCTTCAGTAGGGTCAGGCTGGTCGTGCAGAATCGTAAGAAGGATGAAAAGGTGGGTTTAATCCAGTAATGCTGCCTCATATTGGAGGAAATTTCTCCAACACCTCCTTGGAGCTAATAAGATGTGTCAGACGGTGGACTTACACAACAGTCTCCTGTTGGCCAAGGCCACATCAGCAGCCACGTCCAGAAACTCGTTCACCTGAGCAAGCTGAGCTCTTTTTCCTTTTAAAGGGTAGGTTCATCTTTAGTGACTCGTTTCAGCCATTTTTACGTGCTGAGATGATGCATTTCACGCAAGTAATGCCTTTAGCTTCCATCTGCTGGAACAGAAACGTTTCTAGTTGCAACTTGTGAAATCGGAAGTGAGACTGAACAACGTGCACGTCTTGCTTTATTCATGGTGTCCAGTGAGCTGATTTCTCACTTCCTACATATCCATGTATATAAAGCAGAGGGATCATTTTATGAGAGGATCTCATCTCCAACATCAAACTCCATGCTGGCGAAGCTAGACTGAGCACATGTCATGGTTCCTGTGTCTGTTCTTTGGTTTGTGTTAGATTTTGATCTTGGTTTTATAGTTTGTGGTTTTCAGGTTTTATTTCTGTGTTGACCATGGTTTAGGGTTTTGGTTTGTCATGTTTAGTTCAGTTTATCTGTTTTCCCTCTTGTGTTCCTGTGGTTTCTGTTTCTGGATCATTAGTTCACCTGATCTAATTACTCATTCACTTCACCTGTCCCTTACTCTCTGTGCATATATACCCCATGGTTTTCAGTTTGCCCTGGTCAGATCTTTATGGTTTATCCCTGTTGTGTGTGGGTCCCTATCCTGAGTTTGGAAAATAAACCCTTTACCTGCACCGATCTGCTTCCTGCCTGATTCTGCCTGCATTTGAGTCCTCACCACCTCCGCCATTTATGAAATCACGTGCAGGGTTCATCCCTATATAACATTCGCCTGAGGCTGAGAATCCAGAAATGCTCCACTCTTGGAGTTTATAGGGTTCATTTCTCCTCTTCCTTGTTTTAAGATGCCTGTGTTTGTATCGTGGTGGAGTCCTTAGCTCTTTCCCTGCCAGAGTATTATATAGGTAGGAGGAAAAACATCACCACCAGCGTGTTCAGAAACACCTCAGTAAAACTAGAAATCCTAAGACCAGAGTCCTGCACTGGTCCAGTTTTACCAACCTGCACAAACCCGACGTGTTAGCATGAAGAAACCTGACCCATTGATGTCTAACCCACGACCCGACCCAACTGGTAACACACTGCGAATCCACTTTCTGCGTTTTCTGTTTACTGAAGAATCCGGTGAAAGCAGAAAGATCTTCTCTTTTGGTCCTGGCCAATCAAAGAACCTGGTTTTCTTCTCCTTCTTTTTCATTATTGATCAGTGGTTGTTTTGGCTAGTATCGCCTCCGAGTGAGCAGTTGTTTCAACTATTTGACATTAAATAGAATAAAAGAACAAGTGATTAGACTTTAGGGCTGATCCAGAACACTTATCCAGGAATTTTTCTGCAGATGATGCAGCAGGGAAACTTCTAAGACCTGGAGGACGGTAGTCCTCATGGACCAGAGTTGTGACCTTAGCCTTAAGGCCCATTTATGCTCAGTGCAGGAAATGGATACGCAGACGGACAGTTTAGTCCATGTTCTGCGTAATTTGGTCTGTTTTCAGAAAGCTTGGCTATCCATTCCTGGACGCAGAAGATGGAGCAATACCACTGAAAAACCACTGGGGTAGCGCTGAGCAGAATAGCTGTCATACTACCAGCGAATGAAACAAATCCGAGAAGAAAAAGGAAAGGAACAAAAAAGCAGAAAAAGAACGAAGATGACAGCAACTGTAGAAGTTGCTCGAGCTTTTGTAGAAAGACTATATAGGTGAGTGTTTAGGGCGTGTTGGGAAACAACTTCATAGTGACGCATTACCGCTGCTAAATGGTGTCTGAAACTGACATCAGCTTGCGGGAGTGAACTCTGAACTCAGCACTGCCCCCTAGTGGAGGAACAGACTTAACAACCATGGCAATGTAGAACACGCATGGAAGCATGAGGACGGCGATGAATGACAAAGTTTGAAATGGACGTTGTTTACGTATGTACGGGAGCAGAAATGAGTCTTTAGACTCTATATTAGACCTACTCACTGTCAACCGATCCTGTTCTGAACAGTATTTCCTCACAGCCCTGTCGTACTGGATTTACTGATTTTCTATAACCTCTAACCAACATGAGTGTGGAACACAGCATCTGAGACTAATTTTAATTTATGGCTGAGGTATGTTGTTGCTAAATGTAAATGTAAATCATTAGCAGTTTCAGTGCATACAACACTGGAGAATATTTCCTCTGAAAAGGAGGGTAATCACAGGAGGAAAGCTGTCTGGTTTCATTCACAACTATATGCTTTAATGCAGACTTCAAGAAGGCCGTTGCTTTAATGGATGTTCACTTAGTCTGAAAAGATAGTTTAATAGAAAAGCCTCTGAAGAGGTAGAGCTGCTTATTATTAATGACTGATAGAGGAGTCCCAGCTCTGTTTTTCTTTGCATCTCAGTCCTGATGACTGCACAAACACAGCAGAGAAACTTCATCTCTCCTTCTGGTTGTGCTGATGTATCATCACACTGTCTGATTTAACTGTTTTTGTCCTGTTCCGCTGGCTGAATTAGCAAGAATAAAAGATCCATCCCAACCAGACATGGAGGTTTCATCTGATCTCTAACTCTTAGCTAACCGTCAACCAATAAAAGGGTTGAAATAAAAGCTGGTTTACGCCATATTTATCTTATATTTTTTAGTTTCCTAATCAATTAGATTTATGACTAGCTAACTAACAGACCAGTGTGTGTGTCTGAAAGGTTTTGTGTCTGAGAAGGGGGTCAGCAGACCTGGAGCACCACAGGGGACTGTACTCTCACCACTTCTATTGACACTGTACACCTCAGAATTCCAGTCCCGGGGTTGGGGTTAGTCCTGTCAGCTGTGGTGAGTATTGGTGATGGAGAAGAAGCTGAGTACAGAGACCTGGTCAGTCAGAAACATTCCTCTTCCTGACCACAAATAAAACAAAAGAGATGATTGTTGACTCCAGGAGGACCAGGAGTAAACAAAGCAATGTTTACATACTGGGAGAAGAGGTGGAGGTGGTGGAGGGATACCAGAACCTTAGAGTTCAACTGGACAACACAGAAGCATCTAGAAGAAAGAACAGAGCAGATTGAAGATCCTTCAATGTCTAAAACATGTTTCAGATCTTCTATCAGCCTGTGGTGGAAAGTTCAATCAGCAGCATCTGTTGCAGCATAACCAGAACAAGAGACTTATTATTCTGGTATTACTCTGGTTCTGGATTTGTGCTGGATCTGTGCTGCTGGGGATTACTCTGATTCTGTGCTGGGCACTACTCTGGTTCTTGTTCTGTGCTTGGCATAACACTGGTTCTGGTTCTGTGCTGGGCTTTACTCTGGTTCTGGTTCTGTGCTGGGTCTTACTCTGGTTATAGTTCTGCGCTGGGTCTTACTCTGGTTCTGGTTCTGTGCAAGGCTTTACTCTGGTTCTGGTTCTGTGCTGGGTCTTACTCTGGTTCTGGTTCTATACTGGGGATAACTCTGGTTCTGGATCTGTGCTGCTGGGGATTACTCTGATTCTGTGCTGGGCACTACTCTGGTTCTGCCTAAAGTCCTCTACCATCATTCCAGTTCCAAAGAAGAACATCATCACCTATCTGAAAGATTACCACCCAATCGCCCTTACACCTACCATCATGAAGCTGGTCCTGTCTCACACCAATTCAGTCTCCGGCATGGGATGGAACCTCACCAGTTTGCTTACCGAGCTAATAGGTCTATGGAGGACGCTGTTGCTGCTGCTCTCCATGCTGCGTATGCACCCCTACTCTTTGTGGACTTTAGCTCAGCGTTGGACTCAATCCTACCAACCAGACTGGTGACAAAGCTGTCAGAACTTCACCTGTATGTGGACCAAAGACTTCCTCTCAGATCGCCCCTGGAATGTGAGAGTAGGTACCCACAACTCTTCAGCTTTCAGCCTGGCACCCTGCAACGCTGTGTGCTGAGCCCTCTGCGCTAGGACCCATGTCCCCAAAGCCAAGAGGTGCTTGATCTACTGCCCTCTGGCAGGTGTTCCAGGCAGCTAAAAGACTAAAAAATAGTTTCTAAGCAGTAACAGCAGTAACAGCACTCAATGCACTATAAAAACATCACCCCTCAACATCAATTCAACATCAGTGAGTCATCAGTAATCAGTAATGAGACATCTCACACAGCCAGAGACGAAGATTTTCATCAACATACCAGGAAAATGTGTTTTTATTTGATGCTCAGCAACAATGCTACGCAGCAAACACATCCACCAGAACATCTACACACTCCAACATGTCATGTCAACATGTGATGCTCAGCCTGAAGTATCATGTGCAACGTAAAGGAGCTTACCTGCAGAGGACAGCAGGGACATCAGCCAGAAGCATGGACAGACAGAGAGAGGAGAGGGTTACACTCAGATATCCAGCTGATAGTCCTGGAGATCAGACTCGCTGTATCACACATGGAGGTTGTGTTTTTTTTTTTAAAGTAATGTAGTGATTTAGCATCACTAAACATTGAAAATGTTTAGATAAAATATTATTTTAATAATTATACATAATTATGAATTATTAATCATTAATATTCATTATACCTCGGGCAGCACCACACAGATAGCTTTATTACTAATCTAATGACCGCGTGGACACTGTTGGAGTACTAAATTAATTAACTGAATAAAGTAATTAATTCAAGATAGTCAAACCAATTAGTTATCAATCAGTCTCAGAACGCTAATGACGTGAATTCTGTCCATAAAAGTTATGAACAAAATCGGTGACAAAGGGCAGCCTTGGCGGAGTCCAACTCGCACTGGAAACAATTCTGATTTTCTGCCGGCAATGCGGACCAAGCTCTGACACCGGGACCGAACAGCTCATGCAAGTGGGTCCGGCACTACATACTCCCAGAGTACCCCCCACAGGAGTCCCCGGGGGACACGGTCAAACGCCTTCTCCAAATTCACAAAGCACATGTAGACTGGTTGAGCAAACTCCCATGCCCCCTCCAAGAACCTCAGCCCCAGAGATGGGAGAGCCAGCACCAGCTACCCCAGACTGTCATGATCTCACGGGGTTATTTCAGGGTTTTTGTCATGTTTAGTTTCTGTTTGGTTCATGGGTTGGGTTTTTGGGGTTTTGGCATGTGTAGTTCAGTTTTCA
>JBAMHW010000026.1:3649746-3660961 GCA_037177495.1 Rhadinocentrus ornatus
TGGGATTAAAAGCTGCTACAGACTGGTTTATACTGGGATTAAAAGCTGCTACAGACTGGTTTATACTGGGATTAAAATCTCCAGCTGCTACAGACTGGTTTATTCACCTCACCTGTCTCTAGTTAGTTCCTCTGCCTAATTTTTCTCCTTCGTTTCAGTTGTCCTTTGTCACATTCTCCATCGTGTTTCCCTGTGGTTTCTCTCTGTCGTGAGGTTCCTGAGTTTCTTGCTTCTTTGGTTCATTGATTAAACTCTTTTTGCCTGCATATGTCTGCCTCCTGCCTCTCTGTCCTGCATTTGGGTCCTCACTTCCTCCAAACTGTGACACTTGACTCTAACATGTAAATAAATCAGACATTTTTAAACTGTTGGCTGATGTTAAAATGTCCATTATTATTTCTACTAATGTGTTCATTTTCTGCATATTCGTGTATATTCTGAGTTGGATTCATACCCTTAAATGAAGGAGAATGAAGGTCATGAAGAGAGATGCTACCACCCCCAGATGATACATTCATAGTGAGAATAAGCCAAACACACATGCACACACTGAATTGTGATGACAGTGCCAGGCATTTTCTGGGACATTATGATAAATTGCGGGCACTGATGAGGCTGAGTAGCTGTTTTGGGTGTGTGGGGGGAAATTGCTGCCTTGAAGCCTGGGGATTATCTACTTTGAATTTGTGGACGCAGCAGTAATGGTATCATGCAACAGCGTGGTGTAGGTGTGCATTAGCATAGGTGAATAGGTTGTTAAATGAATAAACTCGGCAGTGCAGGATGTGGCTGAAAACCAACGTTTCCACAGTTTGTTGGCTTCAAGATTTTAGCCGTTTAGCATTAACAGATAAATGATGAAATGTTATAAAAGAATAAAAAGGCTTAGTGAAAACTGCTGCAGAGAGCAGACAGTTACATACAATGGGGGCAGCAGCAGGCCATGTAGCCTTGCTCAAAGGCACTCATTCCCTGCACGTGTGCTTCTCAGGATCAAACACCAGAACGGCCGACGCTGCCATTTTGATTATTCTGAGATTTGCACATTCAATAACTTTGTCAAATTAAATTATAAAGCCATGTGGGTGGCTGACAGGCTTCATATTTACCACCTTTATTTATGAAGCACATTAAAACAACCACAGCTGAAACAAAGTGCTGCAACCAGATAAAATCAGATAGCCATGTTGGTGACCATTACAGAAATCAAACCAAGATGAAATAAAAGCAGGTATCACGGTTCGAGAATGCTGCAGGGAGAGACAAGATTTAACCTTTGCCAACCGCCTTAAATGATAAAAACATGACCTGACTACAGCTCTAATTTGGCTAATTTAAAATCACTGTCCAACTTAAAACCCAGGTTAGTAGTGGTTTCTTTAAATATCCTGTCAGGGGTCTCGAATCAACAGGAGTGGATTCACAGGGGCCATTTGGTCAAACACTGTCACCTCTGTTTACTTTTCATTCAAATTTAAAAAGTTCGGGGCTAACCAAGCTTTAATATTCTCCAAACAATCTAAAAGAGGTCTGATTGAGAATATTATATTTAGAATATAAAAGACAGATGAAATATGATCATTTCTACCTAAAGCTGGATTTATACTCGTGCAGCATCTGGGTGAGGTAGGTTACAACGTCACCGCTGTAAGCTCCTCGTAGGTCAGCTGAGGCTTGATGCTCTTGTTGCGCATCAATTTATGACCAATCACAAGGTCATACATGTTTCTGGAATTCTGGATATTCTAGCTGAATTTGTGCAGTAACTCCTAAAACTACGTTCAAACACAGGAGGTCATCATTACTGCACGGGACTCTGCGCTGTTCTATTTCTGGTTTCCTGGATCAGATTCAGCAAAAAGTTATCCCAAGCCTGAACTTTTAGTTTTTGGAGGTTGGTGGGTGGACGGGTGGGTGGCGATGGTATTGTGGACTAGATGCAAACAATATATAGATAAATGGAGCTTGTATGCGTTTTCATATATAAAATGAAGGTTTCTACCTTATCCGGTCCAGTATGGTGGCAGCAGAATGATGGTCTGGGTGCTGTGTTGTGATGAACAAATCTGTTTTGCCAAGGGGAGCTTTATGAGTAAAGGCTCCTCTTGATATTAAAGCAGTGTCCTTTTGGCCTTGCACACTGCCTCAAAATCATACTGGCCCTTGCTAACAGAAAGCAGGAAGGATGAGACAGGAAGTAAAAGTGAGCAGAGGGCTAATTTGTTAGCCTTTTTAAGGCATTCCCAGAAAGTGAGATGTGAGCATTAATCTTTTTTAACTGTTGAATCTTTAGATGTCAAATGTCAGTGATTATATTATTTCATGTCTTTGAACCACTGTGCCAGTTCATCTAGCTAACACTTTTTGGCTTTGCTAACATTAATTCAAAATGTATTCAAACACATTTATACTGGTTTTTGCTGTGTTTTGAGGGAATGTAAAGCTCTTTGTATTTGACAGTTCTATGTTATTTAAGTCTTGTTACTGTATATCTGGAAGTCATGCATTTTTGTATAACTGCCTTCAAAAAATACTAATTTTATGATAAATGAAATCTTTCTGATGGAGAAACTTACATTTGCACTGAGATTGGATCAGGACAAATTTAAAAAATGTTGGAAACCATGGTTGAAGTTCACAGATTTGAGATCAAAAGACGCAAAGACATAAAAGAAGTGATACTTGGCTACTCGGTACTGTTACATGTGTATGCATGGACTTTTCTTTTTTTCCCCCATTTATTTATTTATTTATTTTACACACAAAAAGTGGGAGGATAAGGAACACAAGAGAATACATGATACGAGATGTTGGTTGGGACCCAGAAGCATTCATTTTGATTATGTTTGTCAAACTGAAGGTATGATTATTGTCCTATATGGTGAGATTGAAATTTATGCCTTCTTCAAGTTGTTTACTAATAAAAATTGAATAAAATATACATATATATAAATAATTTTGTACTCGTACATGTGCAAATCTGTATTTCAGTTTCACACCATCCCATCTCCTCCCTGAGCTGCCACATTACCATGTTTCCTGAGCTTTATGCCCCTGGTAGGGTCACCCATGACAAACAGGTCTCAAGATAGGAGAGCAGACAAAGCGTGGCTCTACAGATGCCTATGATGAATAAAAACAATGGATCCAAGTTTCCCTTGCCCAGACATGGGTCACTGGGGCCCTCCTCTGGAGCCAGGCCTGGAGGTGGGGCATGGAGGCGAGTACCTGGTGGCCAGGCTTTTGCCCATGGTGCCCAGTTAGGCACAGCCCAAAACTGTGACATGGGCCTGCTCTCCTGTGGGCTCACCACATGCAGGAGAGGCAGTAATGGTGGGATGCAGTGTGAGCTTGGAGGCAACCAAAGGCAGGGACCCTGATGGTCTGATCCTCGGCTGCAGGACCTAGCTCTAGGGATGTGGAAAATCACCTCTCTGGCGGGGAAGGAGCCTGAGCTGGTGTGCAAGCTTGAGCGGTTCTGGCCAGATATATTTAAACTCAACGCAGGACTTGGGCTCTGGAACCACTGTCCTTCTGAAGGGCGGGACCCTCTTCTATTCTGGAGTTGCTCCCGATGAGAGGCGCCGTGCTGGCGCGAGCATGCTCATTGTCACCTGACCTGGCACCTGCACATTAGGGTTTACCCCGGTGGACAAGAGGGTAGCCTCCCTCTACCTTCAGGTAGGGGGACGGGTCCTGACTGTTGGTTGTGCTTATGTTCAAACAACAGTCCTGAACCAGAACTATCTGTTTCAGTTCTGGTGGAGTACATACAGGCCTTTACTCCACGGTCGGGATGTCACCATTGTTGATTTTTATGGTACAGTTATTGTCAGAGAAATAATAACAATTATTGTGCGTTATTAATTTTCCATTACTGATCTCTCCTCAGCATCCTCAACAGGGAATATACAGTAACAAAACAGATCACTACCTGGACTTCTACCAGAACCTCTACCTGGACCTCTACCTGGACCTCTACCTGGACCCATACCTGGACCCCTACCAGAACCTCTACCTGGATTTCTACCTGGACCTCTACCTGGACCCTACCAGAACCTCTACCTGGACCTCTACCGGACCTCTACCTGGACTTCTACCTGGACTTCTACATGGACCCCTACCAGAACCTCTACCTAGATCCCTACCAGAACCTCTATCTGGACCTCTACCTGGACTTCTACCTAGACTTCTACCTGGACCCGGGAGGCTACTTTCTGAAAACTACATTATAAAAATTCTTTAGAACGTGTCTTTAGAAAGCAGGAAAACATCTGGGTAGCTTTGACTACCAGCTGCTGGTTGACACATAAATAATCCTGGAACAGTGGAAATAAGAAATTAGACCACATATCTGGAACCAAATACACCTTCTGCTTCAGACCATCAAACACAGACCAGATACGACCTCATGCTCAGTCACTGATGCTGGAACAGAGAAACTATCCGTCATTCATATAATTTAACCTCCAGTAAATGAACCAGTCCCGTTGCTGTAAGTCCAACCAGAATCGGAGAGAACTAGACCAGGGGAACATTTAATGTCAGAGTTAGGTTAGTTAAACATCAGCATCATTAACCGGTTACTAAACGTTTCCCTTTCTGCTGGCGGTCCTCCTGCAGGTGATGAAACATGGAGGATAGATTTCCTGTTTTATGTCGTGCTTTACAGGCTGAGACATCCTCCTCCATCATCAACATAATGTTAATAACACAATGATCCAATTCAAAAAGTCATTAATAATTTTGTGGTAAAAAAACCAAACAAACTTTGACGTCTGTCCTTGGAAAAATCATTTTTATTCATAAAATTGTTGCATGTTTAGATTATCTATCAGTTGTAAATAAGATAAGGTTGCAAAAATACACCTATCAAATATAAAAAGCCCAACTAAATAGTCCAGCAAACTGTGAGCCATTTTTATGTGTTTTCCAATGTCAAAGCTACTCTCTTTTGTGATGCTTCTTTAATCCCTCATATCACTTCTCTATTTATGCTCCATCTATGCAACCCTTTCCATGTTCCATTCATTTAAGCATTAAATGGTGATTAGTAGGCCCGAAGTGCTACCGAGCAACATTATTCTTGTTTTGTGATCTAACCTGTAAACACATCCATCCATCCTCTGCTGCTTATCTGGAGTTGGGTCGCGGGGGCAGCTGCCAAAGCAGGGAAACCCAGACTTCCCTCTCCCCAGCCACATTCACCAGCTCATTCGGGGGGATCCCGAGGTGTTCCCAGGCCAGCCGAGAGATGTAGTACATTCTGAGCTGTGATGTTTCATTATCCAGGGAATGTATTTACAGTCCCTGGATAATGAAACATCATTCCTTAGTTTTAAATACAAATTTAATTAACAGTTTCTTCCAAACAACAGCAACAAAACATGTTTTCCTATGAACTGTTGTGAGTCAGTGTTTCTCTAGATGAGTCTGCATAAATAGTTGAGTTGGAAAACAAAGTAGTAGACGAGAATGTGTTCATGTATGAGGGTTTTCCCCTGGATGCCTGACCTACGATGCTGATATACCTCACACAGACCTGTTCAGAGTCCTCGTGGGACCAGATGGCTCCCCTCTAGAGCATGCGGCACCATCACCGCATGGGAACAGCCTGAAAGTGTTCCTGAACTCACCCCTCATTAATTAAACACTGTAATGACAATCCTGCCCTGGTAGGATGTAACACACCCACATGATGTTGCCCAGGGAACGGGGGAATGTGGACACACTACGTTCAGGAAGATCTACAACGTTAATCTCTGTCAATCTGAGGACATACTCCAAACTCTAAACCAGGTGTTCTTTTCTTTCCACTCACAATTAAAAAAAAGATAAAAATAACATAAATAGAAATTAAATGAAAAATGTCTTCAGTAAAACACAGAAGCATGATTTTTCATCAAGCAGTTGGCAGTGTTCCCTTCAGGAGAAGATTTTATATTGAGGACATCTTCTTGGGACATGATTTACAAGTATTACACAAGCATTAGACAAATCCCTGCAGACATGCTTCCTCAGTAAGCCTGTAGGAAAATCCATCATCGCTGACAGACTTCATCTGTAAAACATTTTTGTATGAAATCATCCAATCAGCATGTTCAGCTGTTAACCTCTTTTCATCCTTTAAAAAACTAATTATTGCAGGTCACTGACATTCAAGCTAAACAAAAGCAAAATAAATAAATAAATAAATAGATAAATTTATTCACAGGGATTTTTTCTCTTTCATAAATGTGAAGTAAATTTAAAAAATGATAATAAAAATCTTTTTCTTATTTAAATGTAAAAAAGTAAGAAACACTGAAGAAAACCTCTTGGTGATTTTACCAAAGCCTTTCATCACTCGCACTACAAAATGAGGGACAGATAGGTAAAAGTCCTGTTACGGTTCTTCTAAACTACACTTATAGACGCTGTCGGAAGCTCAAATATCAGTATGAAGAAAAAAAATGTGACCATTTGACTATTAGCATTAAAGGAGGCACCACCAGGAAAAGCTGCTAATGTTCTGGGAGGCCCCACAAGCAGAAAAGACTTTCCACAAAGGTTAAAGGATAAAGGAATTCCATGAACCATTTATTGGGCAAATGATCATATTTGTACACTTTACTGGACATAAAAAAAACTTCTGCACGCTAGTCCATGAAATTATAGAACTACACTGAGTTCTCCACATCAATCATCAAAGGTCAGGTTACAGCCCAGCTACTTCAATGAGACCAGTCCTCAGCGGGAAAATGGGAGGAAACTGTTAGTAACTTTAGTTATTTTAGAAAAAGGTCTTGTAATATCGTCCTCTGTTATATGTTATGTTATAATAACACTTTTCTAGGGTTAAAAATGTAATTTTCCAAGAGATTCTTTTTGTTTTTTAATTCGTCCTTTTAAGCATGGTGGTGGCAGAATGATGGTCTGGCTGCTTTGCCAAGAACTTCATGGGTCTAATTTTTTATTTATTTATTTAAATATATTGTTTTGTCCTATTTATTTGAAATTGTGGTATTTATGCAATCTAGCTGGATCTGATCGGAGGGAACATTAAAAAAAGGAGAGGTGACAAAGATACAGTAGATAGAAGGCAATGACCTTCAATCCAACCTTAAGGCGGATTTATACTCGCGTCTAAAGCAAGCTCACCAGTGCCAGCTACGCCGTAACCGACCGCACGCAAACGCCATGCGAGTCTAATTCCGATTTAACACCAGACAACCAGCTGCTACACCTGTACAGAAACACTACAGAGAATTTCCTACAGCCTTTACAGATAAAGCAAGCACACAATCATCAGGAGTTCCCAAAAATGAACCAAGACAACAACATGTATCACACCAACAACCAAAGTAGCAGAAACACACACACCTGAACCAAAGTATCTCTGAGTGTATAAACCCACTGGACCCCTCAGTGACTGTGTCAGCATGCAGAGGATGAGGAATGAGGAGGGATCAGAGATGAGTCGAGACGCCTCTCCTCTGGTTCCTGTTCCTGAGGGTGTCTATGGTCGAGAAGCTCCTCTCCTGCTTCTGACTCTTGTCCCTGAGAGGGTCTCTGGTCGTGACGCCCCTCATCCGCTTCTGGTTCCCGACTCAGAGGTGGTCTCAGGTCGAGATGCTCCCCACCTGCTCTTGGTTCATGCCGCAGAGGAGATGGCTCCTCCGCCGCCGCCTGTGGTCCACACCACTGAGGAGAATGCTCTGCCTCTGGCACCTGGGCTCGCCAAATTGTGGATGCTACAGAGCACCCTAGAGACTCAGCTCCTGTCTGTGCGATCTCCTGCTCGCCCTCCAGACATTATGGTAACATCTGTTTGTCTTTAGTCTGTGCACCTTCCCAGGACCCAGCTTCAACCAGCGTGCCTCCCAGAGGTCCAGCTTCAGCCCGTGCAGCCCTCTGGCCATCCGTCAGAGATCCAGTCTGCACGCCCTCCAGGGACCCGGTCCCGGTTTGCTCGTCATCCAGGTCTGCCTCCTAAGATCTGGTCCAGATCTGCTCGTCATCCTGGTCTGCCTCCCAAGATCCGGCCCAGGTCTGCTCTTCATCTAGTTCTACCTCACAAAATCAGGCCTAGGCCCGCCCGTCATCTGAGTCGTCCTCTGGGGGCCCAGCCCAAGTCTGCACACCCTCTGGATCAACCCCCCAGAGATCCTGCCCCAGTTTTTTCGGCCTCTGGGTCGACCCCCTGAACTTTGTCACCCTGATTCTCCCTCCTGCCTGATTCCCTTAATGCATTAGGAATCCACTGCTAACATACTTGTATCTCACACCGACCCAGTCATTCACCTGCTTTCTGGAATGAAAGTAGATCCGTGCTCCCTAACATGAGAGATATAAGAAGACAACATTTCTGACCAATCTCGGCTGAGTAAACCATTTCTACAGGAATCCCCCAGACGGAGCCTGGAAGTGGATGCAGCTGATTAAATCCATTTAGGCTTCATAATAACTTAATAAACAGGGATCCCTGCTGAGGTGGTTGCAGTGGTGGGTTGGGCCTTCAGCCTGATGAAATTATCGTGACAGAAAAGTCCATTACAACCAGCTTGCCACGGCAGAGTGCTCGTAATCTCACCAGAAAGACGACAATCTGTCTGCTCATCTGCGAGCTTCCATCCCCAGCAAGAGGAGGGAGAAAATAACAACAGAATGGACAACAAGAGCTTTGCCACCACCATGCAGCTCTGAGCTGAGCTTATTGAAAACCACAGTGGAAAACAGTCAGAGCCTCCCCAGCAGAAGACCCGAGGTGTGAAACACAGCGATGAAGGAGGAGGGAGTCCAGACACCATGCTGCCGACTACGGCAGGCGACGAGCTTCCTTCATGTGGTGTCAGCTGTTCTACTGAGGTTGGACCGCTTCCTTTAGGGAAGGACATGGTGACCGACATCAATACATACGATCAAGTCACTCAAGACTCTAAATTTAAATGCCACTGCGTCAGGTTTGGGAGCTGATAAGAGAGCTGGTTGTTCCTCATGAGACTCGTCATCAGTTTGAGTAACTGCTACATTTCCCAGTTAAGGTCATGTATGGGCCGGAGTCTCAGCTCCGTTCGATGGAGGAAGGAATCTTCCTCCAGTGGGTTTATAAACTAAAGGCAGATTTATGCTTGCGCACCGTCCGCGTGCGTTCGGCTATGGCATAGGTGTTGCTGGTGAGTTTGCTTTCGCACGCGAGCGTAGGGGGTGCATATCGTTTTGGTGTCCTGTTGCAGTTTCTCCTCCTAACCTGAAGGTGGCAGCAGGGGTGCCATCGGCCGGTAAACTCACCAGGTCGGAGTTATATTGATGGTCTGTTTTTAAAAACCTGGTGCCGTCTCACTTGGCAGGGCCTGGTTTTTCAGGTCAGCTAGAAAACAGTGGGGTGTCCGTTTTATGCACTTCTGAAGGCTCCTAAAACCCTGCAGCACTTTCCAGTTGTGCTTCTTTGTGTTTTAATTGTTTTCTGTTTTTATGCATTGTTTTTAACGTACATTTTATGACTCTGTTGTAAAGCACTTTGAGTACCTTTGGGTTATTGTAAAGGCTATAGAAATAAACTTGATTGGCTCCAACCCTTGCCTGAAGCACTGGGGACAGCTATATTAATCCAGAACCAGGAGATAACCAGGAGATTAGCCTGCTCTTTATAATGAATCTGCTTCCACTGCTAAACGATAAAAATCATCGTCAAAGCTCCTTTTTTTTCCTTTCAGTCCCCTCCAGCTATTATAAAACTTTATTCATTGTTGTGTTATTATTGCTGGTGGTTGTTTCCATCCTTTGCCTCTTCTCTGGGATGCTGCTTTGTGTAAATTGTTGTCCTCATCCAAGACACATGCTGTTTCTGAATGCATTTTCAACCCTAAGTTCCACCTGGCCTGAAAAACAAAGTCCCATGAGGGATGACTGAGTCAATCAACTGGCTCATTTCAGGGTTTATTGGTAGGAATCACCACACGGTGATTACAAGACGGCTTTGACTGGTCAGAATATAAGCAACCATGTTGAGCTCTGGGAACAATATTTATAATTTTTTATGGAAAAAGAGGAACAACCACAATTTTAAGTCACTTTGTTTCTTCTATTGATTCTTTGTGTCTGTGAATCGTAATCGTTTCTGTTAGTAGTACAGCTACAAAAACAAAAACTGGACACGTGGAGGACAACAGGTCTAAACCAACTATCTATAGCATCTGGAAGAGATGTCCAGAAGAAATCCATCATACAAGCTCTGGTGATAATGAATGAGTCCCCACCACACGGAGGATGTTCATTATTCCCTTTAATTCCTTCAGCTGAAGGTTTTTGAATAAAAAGTGGTTTTGTAAAGTGGAGGAAAAACCTGTATGGACCGGAGCCTCATCATGGAGCAGTGGTCCCACCATGAAGGCTGTTTAGCTTGTTTGGAGGACAAACATGGACAACCGTTCTGTGGCCACATTATCTTCCTGAAATCAGCTTCTCTAAACCTCATTTCTACTCCTGGAACCTTCACCTTTATTACAAACCCGCTTTCCCCTCCCTCAGTCCTTCCCTTACACATCATACACACGTGAAGGTGATTTGATTATTTATTGATTGATTTTTTCTCTATTTTATCTCAAAGGGGCCACAGATCGGCCTCCTACGACCTGCTCCATTCAGTGATCGCAGAGCGATTCATTCATGTTTGCACCCAGGTATCTGGTTTCCGGTAACGCAGTATGACAATGAAAGTGCTTTCAGGTCAATCTATTCTAAGACTGCCCCTGAAATGATCAACCAGACGCACGTTTAAGACGCTTCCATTTTCAACCGACTCATCCAGAATAAAGAAGGCCAGCCCACACAGAGAAGATCCCGCCTTTGGGAGTTACACCGCAGTGTTATCAGTACAAGCACATATCCTGCAACACACTCAACATCCACACCATCATGAGGGAGCAATGCACAATGACATTTTCCAACCAATACCTACTTGATCCAGAGGAAGGCTTTCAGAAGGAAAACCTTTGGTTTGGGAGAATTTTAACAATAAGTACAGCAGCGTATCTACAATCGCAGGAATCAGGATGTTGTGTAAAATCTTCAGAATAACAACATTCAACAGATGAGATGTAGAAACTGAGACATTTTACCATCTGATGGAAAATGTTGACTCCAGACCAGTTTCTGGTGAGATGCAGCTGTTCACCTGTCCACTGATAACAAGCTGGATGCTCCCTCTCCTCTTTAGTCTGCAGGACACGCCCTC
>JBAMHW010000026.1:3745406-3760026 GCA_037177495.1 Rhadinocentrus ornatus
TGGGTTTCCCTGCTTAGGCAGCTGCCCCCGCGACCCGACTCCGGATAAGCGGCAGATAATGGATGGATGGATGGAATCTGGTAGCATCAGTATTATCGGACTTAAGTGCAGCCTTGATGTTTTAAATCATAGTATTTTATTTAGTAAGTTAGTTTATTCTGGGTTTGAAACATCTGCTTTTAAATGGATTGAAAGCTATCTATCGTGAGTACACAGTTTATTTTCATGGCAGCTACTCTGAGGTGGAAACAATTAGATGTGGGGTGCCCCAGGGTAGTTGTTTAGGTCCACTTTTATTTTCTATTTTTACACGATTTTCCACTTGTACTGAAACATGCATCCATGGCAATATATGCCGATGACACAACATTATGGTTATCAGCAACACATGTAAGACACCTTAATGCCGCGTTAAATAAGGAGTTGGATTTAGTTAAGCAATGGATGACTGAGAATAAATTAGCTATCAGTGTAGGAAAAACTAAATGTATAGTGGTTGGGTCAAACAGAGTCGCCAACATTGCTGTGCTGTCCTCACAACACGTGACTATGTGAAGCTAGACCGCCAGCGAAAAAAGCAAAAAGAGGTTCTCCACACAAGGCTTGCTTTTCTTGATCTCATTGGAGATGTTTTATGTACTTGAGGGTGTGCGTAAACTGATTGTTCAATGGTAAGAGCGCTCACTTATTGTGATACGGATGTGTCACCCTGATTAGATTTCAAAACCCCAAACATTTGAACTGTTTTTAGCATGAAACTACATTTACCATTTATTAACAATGAACTCTTTCGTTTCTTATTTATGTAAATTATTCACACTATGAGCTGATTACAGTGTTTGACCAAAAGGCGTCACAATTGCACTTAACCATAGGAGAGAATGTGATCCAACAGGTAGAAGAAGAAAACAGAACAAATCCCCACAGACTCCCATGTAAAAAAGACCGACTTCACAGCAGAAATAAACATGTTTAAAGCTGGTACAAAAATCCATTTTAGGATTAACAGGTCAAGTTTACCTTCGTGACAACTGTGAGGAGGGTGAATTGTTTTCTAACTCATCCGTTTGGATGTTATTTAATCTTGAAGTTCGGCATAATTAGGGGCGTGTCTTTTTGAGTGACAGGTATCCAATATCTGCGGTAAGAAGGGAGAGTGCAGCACAAACGTGGTTTTTAGCCGGCTAACAGTGCGCCTTAGCTTTAGCCCGCCTCCCTTCGTTAGCTGGTTAGCTACCGCTAGTTCCGTGTTAAATCGGTTAGCTCTTAGCTACAGGCAGCTCAAAGTTTGATAGACATCAATCATCCACCCCAACGCTCACAGCCCCCCCTCAGCTCAGCCAATTTGCCCATTTTTGTATTTTTGGGAGCGACGGCAGGAATGCCAAGATAGCGATGGTAGGCACGCCCAACGAGCTTCTCTTTTGCTCTTCAGAAACCTGCGAGTCAGTTTAAGCTAAAGGACTGAGCTGGTACTGAATGCTGGTAGATAAAGGCTGAGGACAAAGTTTACATTCCTTTGATTACAATGCTTCTCCGGAGCAGGCCAGACGGCAGACGTTTCTGGTCCTACCTAAACTGCTTTACTCAGAAACACATTCTCTGAAGTTGAATCACCGTGTTTAAAATGCAAACTAGTACATGAGATGAACAAAACAGGGTTGTTACAAAGCAAGTTCTGCATAGGATTTCCATTATTCATGTCCAGCCTCTGATTTCCTGCTCCAGGCAGAGAAAAATAAACAAATAATTCTTCACATTGGATCTTCTCTGTAAGACAACCGCTGCACATGTCAGATGATTTGTTATGCCATGATTCTTTCATGACACACTCAAAGCTGAGTTATTTTCCCAACTTGGCCACACGCTGAGCTTTAGAAATGTTCATCCTAGTAGAGGCTAGGTTAAGTTAAGTGCTAAAAGACCAGCAGCCACTTGCAGCAGTCAGATATTTACAATTTAATTTTCTAATTTCAGTAATTCAAATATTCAGATAAAGAGCAGATTTAGATAATATTAGATAATAAGCATTTACTAATTCATGATTTGCTTAATTTACCGATTAAGAAGGGATCTTTTGTTATCCCCATCAATGCCCAAGGCCCCTTGTCTACCATCCATCTTCTGTCTATACCCCTCTTAAAGCCCATTTATGCTCTATGCTGAAGACATGCAGAGCCTTTCACCCATCTTCCATGTCCTCAACTTTAATCATTTGGTCTGTTTTCAGAGCTCTTTGGGATGTGCTGGAGAAGAACATCAATACAAGATCTCTGGAAAAAATGTCAACTCTGGATGGAAATGAATGCTGTGACATGGTGGAAGCTTGTAGAAACAATTCAACAGCGACTGCTGCTGTGACCAAGGCTAAAGGAGGTCCAGGAAATTTTAGTGTGTGACATTTTGTGACTGGCAGTGCATATTGTCCATTTCATTGCCAGTATCACTCTGAGGGAAAATGCTGTTACGCGTCTTTATGTGGATGGAGCAGGCCTCCGTAGTGTGATGCAATACTTTATGATGTCCAGTCACCAGCTTTGAATGAGGCCAGAAACAAGATTTCCTCACTGGACCAAATGATTTGTTTCGTTTGCTACTTCTTATTTCTCTGACAGATGGGTGGGATGTGCATCTCTTTGGACCAACAGACTCCATGTACAAGCAGCAGCTTTGTGGCCTAGAAGACTGAAATGACCTCAGACTGAACATTCACATCGGGATGTAATCACTCAGCTGACAGGGGCTAGTATCCTAAAATAATAATTATGTAACTGCCTACCGAAGCACTAATACTACCTTTGCTATGCCAGTTTACACTAAAGGACTGAAATGCTCTTAGGGTGTCCCATCTAAGAATTAAGTTGTCCACTACATTTGTTCTGGACTTCCTTCTTTTTCAATGAAATGGTCAAATCTTAGAGGTCAAATCTTCAGTTTTCACTAGTTTCAGAATCATGAGCTTGGATTTAGAGGCAAAAGCAACCTGTTGGGACAGAGTGGGTGAGATTGCATCAGTTCACCATCCTACATTAACCTTCATTTCATGTTTGTCCATTAAGGGTCTCTGTTGCTCTGTAGCCTAGTGCAGCCCAAAGGGGGACACGAGCCAGTGTTGTCTGAGGACCGGTCCCAAGCCCGGATTAATGCAGAGGGTTGCGTCAGGAAGGGCGTCCAGCGTCAAACGCCTGCTCGTCGAACAGCTGATTTTGGCTTACGGTGGATCTGGCCTGTTGCTCCTGATCGGCTACCTGCTTCGCGCCGGTGCCCTAAAATTAATGTCGGCCAGAAAGTGATCAGGTAGTTAACGCTGTATGGCTGAGTTTTCTCTCCGGTCTGCGGCTGTTCCTCTCGGTACAAAACTGACATAACATACACATGTAAGTGACAGTATGTCCATACTAACAAAGACAATGTGCTTTTGCTAGTGCTTTAACAGAGTAATTACAGCTGCAGAGGTACTGTACCATGTAATCATTTTCTGGCAGATGATCACCTTCCTATGGCGGGGCCTCTTCCTTGTCGTCACCAAGTTCGCAAGCGCGGAGTGGATTTCTCCAACCTCTGTGATCTGGATTTTGTGAACTTACGGGTAAAGCAGGACCTTCTCTTGCATCTGCCACTTGTCAATGCCAGATCAATGGCAAACAAAGCTTTCCTGCTCAAAGACTTCTTCCAGAGACTTGGCTACATGATGGTGAGTCCGTTGCTTTTCTGAACTTCTTCCACCCGACTTCTGTTTCTCCAGCTCCCCCGGGTCCACTGCTAAAGGTGGTGGACTGGCTTCTGTATGGAAGTCTAGCTTCTGCTGTCGGAGACCTTCTTCAAGCCCCTAATCTAGTTTGAATGACAGCTTCTTGAAATCGAGCTCAGCAGTCCTGTTTTATGTGCTTTGATCTATCGTCGTCCAAAACTTAACACAGACTTTGTCAAAGACTTTTCAGACTTTGTGGCTGGAATTGCTCTCAGTTATGTGTGTTTTTTTTAATTATCGGGGACTTTTATATCTATGTTTGCTGTGAATCTAAACCTTAGGTTAGAGACTTTCTACAAGCTATTTAATCTCACACAGCATGTCTCTGGTCCCAGGACAAGGGACAGACGTTGGATCTTGTGCTCTCTCATGGCTTAAATGTTAATGTCACTGAAATATGCGACATATCTCTGATCATCTGCCTGTTATTCTCCACATCGCTGCCACCTTCTCCATTTAAACCGTGCTCCTGGCGCGACGCCGGCACCTGTTACATCCTCAGAGTCGCAACTTTCTGCTGCTGTACGCAATTCTGTCCTTCCAGCCTGATGGATTGCTGTTAGTGCCGATGATTTTGCTGATTTTTTTAACTCTACATGCACGGGTATGCTGGACTCTGTTGCGCCACTCATGACTAGGCGCTCCAAACCTGCAGGAAAAGGAGGAAGCAGACAAGTGTAGCTATCTTCTTTTATTGATCGGGGAGAAGGGACGTGATGTGGCAGATGACGCCAAAAAGCTTCAGACGTACTATGATAAGTACGCAGATTATGAAAACTTCTTCTTAAAGATGAAGTGGTCAGAGACCGCATTGTATTTGCCACCAATTCGCCCCACGTCCGTGAGAAACTGCTCACCCAGGGCGCGGAGCTCACATTAGATAAAGCTTTAAATGTAGCGAGGTCCCACGAGCTAGCAAAGCAGCAGCTAAAGATAATGGGCCAGCCCAAAGATATCGACACTGTACATGCCATAACTAAAAGACCACACAGACAGCAGAAAAGTGCTAACTAAAAGGAGCATGCTACTACAACATATAAAACATGCAGCTACTGTGCAGGGCAACACGGTTCCAATGATGCCTGCCCAGCCAAAGGAAAGCAATGCAGGAAATGTAAAAAGATGAACCATTTTGCAGGGGCATTTAGGTCAAAGCTTCACTCACAGCCAGTTTCCCACCGCAAGACAGTACACACCATCAGAGAGGAAAGGAGGACTGCGGATAAGGATACAGATGACGAACAGAGCGGCCTTTACTTTGCCAGCATCACAATTGAGAATGAAGGTGAAAGTAATGAGCAAGCATAGGCAGATGTGGAGCTAGGCTCTCCCCCACAAAAAGTGAGATTTAAAGTGGACACGGGTGCACAAGCCAACAACATTCCGATGGACATTTTTCAGACGCTCTTCCAAGATGTAACGCAAACTGACAGGCTATGGAGGACATGCGCTCAGTGTGGATGGAAAGTGCAAGTTAAAATGCAGACACAAAAACTGCACATTAACACTGGAATTCCACCTGTGCTAGCAACGAAAGCTAGCCGTGACTTAAACCTGGTAAACATAGTGATGGCTGTAACTGAGAAAAAGAGGAAATAGACACTGTCCCCCGGAGCTTTCTAGAGGAGTATGCTGATGTGTTCCAAGGCATAGCTGAATTTCCGAGTGAGTGCAACTTTCGTGTTACCCCAGATATAGCACCTACACTATGCCAGCTGCGCAGATCGACTCCAAGATGAGCTCAATAGCACGGAGAAGAACAGCATCATCTGTAAAGTCACAGAACCCACAGATTGGGTGAATACTCTCTTTGTGGAAAAGCCAATAACACGCAAACTAAGATTGTGTTTAGGGCAGGGGTGGGCAATTATTTTCTCTTCAGGGGGCCAAACCGACAACTTGAACTTAATTCTGCTCAACTTTCTTCCCTTGTAAAATTCACTAAATGATATATTATGAACAGCTGGTACTGCTAACCGGAAGAATAAACTATTCTGTAAATATTCATTTTAGACTGTGATGTTAGACCATGTGAAACTGTGGTGCAAAGGTCAAATAAGAGAACAACAATCACTCAATCTGTGCAATTTAACTTGTTAATCTCCACAGACAACATAACAAGTTTAAAGAAATACAACAATAAAACAACTTCTACTGTTTTCCTCCTCATTTTACATTTTCAGTGAGAATAAACCGGTCTGTTCTGGGCTTGAACGCGGGCAATAAAATCTGGCTGAATGTCTGAGGTGGCGATGCGAAGGACAGCTGAGAGGGGGTCTTCAGTGATGGAGGATCTGGGTTTGGATTGGTTGAACTTCATCACTGAGAATGTTCACATACATAAGTAGAGCCAAAGAGGACTAGAGTCCTCTGAGCAGGCCTCCTCGGGTGTGGAAAGTTCTTTTCTTTTAGCAGCATCAATGACGTGGTTCATCTTTAACACAGTCTTACGCAACACTCCCTGATGTGTAATACAATGTAAAAATGTCCATTTCTGTGTCTTTATCCTGCATCTCTTTAAAAGACCAACATTTTTCCAGACAGATCTGGACCATCTGTTGTCACACCTGCCAGATTGTCCCATTTCAGTCCTAACTTATGCAAACATGCATTTACCTCTGAGAACAAGTCCTGACCAGCGGTGTCCCTTTCATTGGCTGCATGGCTGCCGGCTCCTCCTGCAGCTATTCCACTAAGAAGATGAGACGCTGGCGGTGTCCCGGACATCGCAGCTCTCATCCAGAGCCTGAGAAGAACAAAGTCTGCAGCTCTGTTCTTCAGCTGAAGCTCCAAGTTTCCAGCGACGTCCTCAACCCGCCTCGCCACAGTGGGACGTTCTCAAACGCGTCTATTTTGTCCAGGCATGTCAGTGCAACAGAGTCCAATAAGCATTCCTTAATAAACTCTCTGTCAGACAATTTCCCACTTTTTCTGTCGATTTTCAAATTGTAATCTTTTAACACAGCGACCTGTGTACCACAAACCAAACACACAGTTTTACCTTTA
The DNA here is from genome assembly GCA_037177495.1 of Rhadinocentrus ornatus. NCBI lineage: Eukaryota > Metazoa > Chordata > Actinopteri > Atheriniformes > Melanotaeniidae > Rhadinocentrus > Rhadinocentrus ornatus. Next base: position 3,752,164 of record JBAMHW010000026.1, read on the forward strand.
ATTTCTGGGAAGAAGCACTTGTCGGTCCATGTCTCGTTAAAAACACGACATTCATTATCAACTTTTCTTTTCTTAGCGTGAGTTGACATCTTCAGGGTAACCTGGCTAGCACCACTTGTCGCTGTTCACCTTCACTGAAAGCTCACATCACGCACATCCGTCAATACGGAAGTAGCACAACGCTTTTCAAAATAAAAGCAGCACAGTTGTATTGAACGCAAAGCATAGATTTTTTGATAATCTATCCATGTTGTAATTTATGATTGACCTCACGCGGGTCGGACAGGAACGCACAAAGGGCCGGATGTGGGGCCATAAAATGCCCAGGTCTGGTTTAGACCCTAGACCCCTGAACAAGGCCCTACAAAGACCTCACTACCCCTTACCCACTTTGGAGGATGTCACCACAAGGCTCGCTGGAGCAAAATACTTTAGCTTTAGATGCGAGGTCAGGTTATTGGGCTATTAAGCTGGGCCACGAGTCATCAATGCTAACAACATTTAACACTGTGTTTGGCTGATACCGTTTCCTCAGACTGCCATTTGGCATTATCTCAGCCCAGGATGAAACATGAACAAAATGAAAGCTGTTCAGGAGATGCAGCCGCCACAGAACAAGGCCGAACTACCTGGCTAGGTTTGCTCCTCACCTGTCTGAAATCAACGCACCACTGCACCAATTGTTAAAACAAAACAGGGAATTTGTGTGGGACTCTATCCATGACAGATCCTACCAACAGATGAAAGACCTGATTACCCAGCAACCAGGCCCAGTTCTCTCATACTTCGACCCCGATAAAGAGCTGCGGCTACAAGTCGATGCTTCTAAAAGTGGTCATGGGGCAGTTATGCTACAGGATGAGAAGCCTGTTGCTTATGCGTCTAAGTCTCTCACCAGCACTAAACATAATTATGTAAGCGTTTTCATGAGTACATGTACGGGGGACGGGTGAGTCAGATCACAAGCCATTGGAAACTATCCTCAGAAAACCACTGTCAGCGGCACTGCCACGGCTACAAAGGATGATACTACTGCTGCAGAGGTACAACATCAGCATCATTCATAGGCCTGGGAAAGACATCCCAGTGGCTGATACGCTGCCACACGAACCCATAGAGTACCACGACAAAACCCTGTGCGAAGGGATGGAAGCACACAGTTATCAGTAATGTGCCTGTTAGCGATCAGAGGCTAGCAGAGATTAAGGATGCAATGAGTGGAGATCCTCAACTCACAACCCTAAGAAAAGCCACAGTGATCAGTGACAACGGTCCGTGCTATAGCTCAAGCAACATTTTGCACAAGAATGGAGTTTCGTACACATCACCACTAGTCCTCGCTACCCACAGAACAATGGACTAGCAGAGAAAACTGTCCAGACAGCTAAGAGCATGTTAGACAAAGCCCAAGCTGAACACAAAGACCCCTACCCGAGTCTTCTAGAATATCAGAACACTCCTGTGGATAACCTGAAATCTCCAGCACAACTTCTCATGGGCAATAGACTTGGTTCTATCCTTCCTGCAACAGCCAAACACCTGCAGCCACGGATCGTTTCTCAACAAACCGTACGTGAGAGGAGGGAAATGTGCCAGCATCGCCAGCAAACCTACTTCAACAAAACAGCGCGACCGTTACCTCAGTTACTTCCAGGTACACCTATCCGTTTTTGCCAGCAGGATGGTTCCTGAAAACCAGCAACGGTGACACGTTCCGCAGACACTGACAGGAGCTACCACATCACCACCAGTACAGATCATACCGATGCAACCACTGACACCTTAGAATGAGTGGAGGTGAACATCCAACCACCGGAGCCCACCTTTGACAACACACCAGCTCCCTAGCCTCAGCCTGGAAAGCCTCCGGACCCGATCATTACACCACATGGTTACACAACCCGATCGGGACGTGTAGTCAAGCCAAGACAGGTCCTTGACCTGTGATCATTGTAAAGGGTGTAGGCCGATCGCTGCCCTATAAAAATTTTAAAGTAATTAAAAAGAAAGGGATGGAGAATGAAAATAAATGAGCCTTTGTTGTTCACTCACTGTCAAGTCAAGTTCTATATTTTCTATTCTATCTAATTCTAGGGAATGAGTGTGTGTGTGTGTGCATGCGTGTGTATATGTCTGCGTGTGTGTATGTGTGTCAGGACTAGCGGGGCAGGGATGTATGTGGGCAGGGATCGCATATACCTGTGGGGGGGCCGGGGTGGACCTGGGGGTGGTAGGTCGTAGATCTGGGCTCTTCCGCTATCCTCCTCCCCCTCCACTCCTTCCTCCCTGGGCGAATGGTGGGTGGTGGCTACGATAATGTGTGTCCTGATTGTGGGGGGCATTGTCGGCTGCACCCTGTGGCGGCTCGCAGATCAAAACACAATAAGCACAACACAAACAACTTTTTGGGGGTCTGGGGTCTTAGAGGTGGGGTAGCATTGTAGGCAGATTGTTCTCGTTGACAGTCGGATCACATCCTACAGCTACCTGAGGAAGAGTTGCTCTTCTTCCTGCATATGTACAAGCATCACGGTCATCCGATGTGCTGTAAACCATCATGTCTGGTCCTCTTTACTGATGTTTCTCGTATATCTAAATGCAGATGTTGCTGTTCCTAGTGAAACATCCGCTAGTTCAGCATCTTTGTGACTGAAGCTGCCACCTGTGTCCTGTCAATCAACCTTTTTGTTTCCCTCTTGTCATCCTGATACAGAATCAGAACCAGCTCAGCATCTTTACATACCACAAAGCATGATGGGATGTTAAGTGTTTCACCATGTAGTCGACTTGTTGGAGGTATCTGCTTTATTGTGCTTCATCACTCAGTTATTCAGGTTTATTGATGCGTCACCACGTGTGCATGTTTAATATGCAGGTGCAGCCCAACAGGCTCCAAACGTCCTCGGCAGCACATGAAGAAGAAATATAAAAATGGTGTTAAAACAGGTATGATGTCGTTTTGCCTTTTCTAGCCGATCAAACAGCATTCGGTAGCTACAAACCTGTAATCTAGTTAATTGGAATTTCCTACTAATTAGAAAAAGGTTTTGTTAAAGGTTTTATTAAGCTGTCTCAGCGCTGTTAACCAGTATTTATCATTGCCCACTTCAAAATAAATCCACGTCTTTATAGCTTACTGGATATGTTTAAAATGTTATCTTCATTACAGCCAATAGAAAAAAGGCTGAGGGTGAAAAACAGGTGGGGGTCCACCACCACCACCACCACCACCACCATTCACAGAGGCTGAGGAGATGGCCCTCAGTCAACACAGTGGGCGTTAACGCAGTGATGCACACCCGTCCATCTTAGACACAATGTGGCTGATCTTCTTGTGGCAGCACAGTTCTTTGCGACTAAGTTGTCCGTCACAAGGACGCTATTTTAAGGTAACTCAGAGTTATATAACTGATGAATTGTGTGTTGTTGTTAAAACTAGATTCTAGTCAGGCTGGGAACTTTCCTAGGTGAAGTTATAACTGTAACTGGTTTAATCTTCATTTTCTACCAGTTGCAGATGGTGTAATCTGTCTGGTGGAGCCCTCTACCATAACAGACCTCCATGAAGCTGTAAGTACTCTTCACACTCAGATTTTCAATGATGGGTCAGAGTAGAACATGCATTCATATAATTTACAGGAGGATGAAGACACCTTGTCAGCTGCCACAGAGATGGAGGATTCAGAGAGGCCTACTATAACATCTATCAGTTAAACATTGTGTGGTACTTTCATACAACTTTCACCTTTTTGTTTTTTAACAGAACAGTTGGGAGTGACACTGAGGCGAGGGTCCATCCACCTCCACGGCCCAACTTTCTTCAGTAAGATGTTTGGCCAATGGCTCACAATGAATCACTACCTGGCTCTGGACAATTCAGCCATTTTTCTGGTCCTATAGCTCCCTGTGAAACAGCTGTACATGTCATGGTCGCTGCTTGGCTGAGCCTCCAGCTCCTCATGTAGCTCATCTGCTACACCTGCCTGATTACTCACTCTCCTCACCTGCTCCCTCGCCTTATACACAGTCCAGTCTCTGCTTCCCTGCCAGATGGTCAGCAGTTCTCACTGTTGATATCCAGCGTTTCACCTTGTTGCGAGATCCCTGTTGCCAACCTTGTTCAGTTCCTTGGATTCCCTGTTGCCTGATTGCCTGTCGGATTCTCCTGCCTGCTGCCTATGTGGATTACGATCCCTGTTCTGGACTGACTCCTGAACTCTGCCTGGCCCTGATAAGTATCCACTTCTTGCCTCACGTTATGACCCTTGCCTACCTGACACATACACCTTGTTGGATAGCAGAGATTCGTGGTTTATTTCTGGAGCTTTTTTAGGTTCTGTGTTCCACAGCGTGTTCAGGACTCCACCATCTCTTCTGCAGAGCTACGTCTGGACTGCTCCTGTCCTCCCTTGTGCTCATTAAATTTTTCCCTGTCAACACCTCAATCACTGCGTGTGTGGCTGATATTCCGGGTCCCCGTGACAACTCATTTCAGCACAAGGTGTACCTCCAAAAGCAAATGCAAGAGTAGAAATGGACCACATGAGGCTGCAGAAGAAGAAACGTATCTAGAAATACAACTGCTGGAACATCAGTTAAAGGTGGGTGAGGTGCGGCTGGATCATTTCACTTGCTTCACCAATACAAGAATCACCTATTAACTACTGAACAGCATTTGTACCTGCAGGAAACAAAGAAGACTTCATAAAACAAAAAGCTAAATGTCTTTATTTGACACTGGGGAGGTGATGGTGGCATATTGTGTCTCTGACTGCTCTTCCATCCATTAGCGGGGTGATCAGGACGTTCATCGGGTGCGTTCAGTGGCTGGGTCGGACATTGACCTCCTCTGATTGTGGCTGAATGTTGTGGAGAATGACACATGCCCTATCTGGGGCGACTCTGAGCCTACGAAGACACTGGAAGCGGACCTTAAGCATCCCAATAGACATCTCTACCCTGGCTGGAGTCCAGCAGCGAGCCAAGTTGTAACGATGCTCAGGGTAAGGGGTCAGCAAATAAGGCTGGCAGGGGTAGCCTCTGTCACCCAGCAGGCAACCATCAAACTCTCCTATAATACAGGATACAATATTACATTGTGCTAATTGTGATAGGTCAAGCAAAATATTGATTTTCTTAGAGTGTGTGTGTGTATATAACTCACCAGAGCCGATTCTAGCGCTTAGTTTACACTCACGAAAGACACGAGAGTCGAGCACAGACCCAGGCCACTTTGCTTCCTGTAATGTGAAGTATCTGGGATTCTAAAGGCTACTATTTACCTGCACATTAATGCAGTCCCGGGCTGCACGGCGGGCCGTACGGTGGGTGGTGGGGATGGGACAGTCCCGGGCTGTACGGCGGGCCGGTGGGGGGGTGGGGGTGGGACAGTCCCGGGCTGTAAGGTGGGTGGGGGGGATGGGACAGTTCCAGACTGGGTCCGCAATTTCCGTGTGTGATAGCTTTGTGCATGGCGAAACACCAACGTCAGAGCCTGCTTGCCCCTGAGGAACAGAAGTATGGCTCATCTTTTAAGTGTCAGTAAATAATCAGTGTGTCGGTGTGCAGGACTTCTGGAAGGCTGCCTGCACATTCTTAGTTCCTGAAATGATTTGTTTTCCGGACCAGGAAAAGCACCTCAACACTTTATAACTGTTCTATGTTACATATAAGCCGACACACCCACGGCCTGCACAGATTTTCTTAAGTGATTGTTTGCTTTATTAACATCTGTTACCTTGTTGCATTTTTATTAAACCGTTTGAATGTGAAATATCAGCGTAGCAGATGCAAAAGTGTTGCTTCTACAGGGCACTAAAATCTTTCTATTATAACCGATATAAGGAAACTGGAATGATTATACAGAACCTTGTAACTAGTTTTAGCAATAGCAAGGTCCATAACATGATCTATAATTATAAATGTTTTCAGTTCTTATATAATTAGAAGTTATTACAAATATGTTGGACACACAACCAATAACATATTTTACTTACTAGAACTAAGAAATACACAAAAATGTACTAGATAAACCACAACAGGAGTTAAACCGAATGAAGGTTTTGTGCCGGCTGAAAGGCCCTGCTGCCTGGGCAGTGGCTCAGGGTCACGACTGCCTCCCAGGACCTGCACAAGCTGCCCAAGGACACTGTGGAAGAGGCCACGTGGGTAGTGGGTTTTAAGCAACAGTAAAAAAAACTTGGTGGATATACATTACAAAATAAAATCGAAATACATAAAGTTTATGAAGAGTTATGATTAGCTTGTCCACAGTTTGTGAATTCTAAGTAAGGAAAAATGCATAATTACAACTTTCACTCAGAACATCAGGACTTGCCGGTGTGGTGACGCCTGGGTGTAATCTCTGGTCGGGTCGGTGGTGACGCAATCACAGGGGGACTGGGGCTACTCGACGAAGTATACAGACCCTCGTCCAAAAAGGATGACACATCTGTGTCAAGTCCCTCAACTGTAACTGAACATGCACATATCATGAGTTTGATTAAAACGAGAATAATACGATGTTAGCGATCTTAAATAGCAGTTAGCATACGGTAGGAAACAATGGGATGCTAAGCTAGTAAAAGACAAGATGCTAAAAACCAGCCTTTCATTTCATCTGAATTTACAAAGAAGTTGTGGAAAGACTGAATGGTTGCTTGCTGTGATTTTCTAACTAGTTAGCAAAGCTAAAGCTAATCTCAAGTGGAAAAATACGTACCAACAAAATATTTTGGATTCTAGAATTGCGGTCGCTGAGTTTAGCCCTTCCGCTCTGCCTTTGTTTGCTGGTCTGTGGCCATAAATATTGTCCATGGCATTGTACCACCTTCAAGTACTTATTATATATTTCTATATTGTCCTCGTAACATCTTAAGCTTTACCTGACATTGCTCGGATGTCCTTTCGAATCCTTGGCTGCCATTCGCTGAGATTTTTCTTTGTAAACATTTTTGTCTCTCACTGCTCCATCCAGCTCATTCTGAATCACTCTATCACCAACTATAGCTAGGAAAGCTTGTAGTTCCAGAGCCGACCCAACCTTATGTTGTTTGCAGGTATGCTTTTCTTTTGCAACGTCCAAATACAGGGTGCAACTGAACCACAAAATGAACAGCAGTGTTGTTTGTGTTGCACTTGCTTTTGTCGTGGGCAGTGACGCTTTACTGTCCGCCAATCAATAGATTTCATCAGCGATGCCAGTAGTGCCGCCTTAACCGTATCATAGAAATTTTCTTATGGGCCTACAACTGAAGGGGGTCCATTAATGGTGCGGTATGGTTCGGTTGTATAGGCCATTTCCTCAGCTGCAGCCCCTCTCAGTTATGGGGTCCCACAAGGGTCCATTTTGGGTCCACTACATTTCTCCTTGTATATGCTGCCCTTGGGGACACAATATTGCTTTGCTGACGACGTTCAGATCTACATTCCCTTAAAACTATAGAGGGATTCTCTGACTGATCTTCTCAGGTGCTTGTGTGATCAAAAAGTGTAAATTAATTTAAACTTTCTCCACTTAAATAAGGAAAAAACTGAAATTGTAGTTGGTACAGTAAGTGTTCTTGGTCCGCTTACTTTGCATTGTCGAGCCCATGTTAAAAATCTTGGTAATCATTGATAGCTCCTTTAACTTCCACTGGCAGGATAATTCTGTAGTCTAAAGCCTTTTCCTCCTTTTGAGGCTGCTTGGCAAGTTAAAGCCCTATTTGCCCAAGCATGACCTAGAAAAAGTCCTCCACCTGCTCATCATGTCCAGCTTACATTGCTGCAGCTTTCTGTTATATGGCTTTGACCAGTCATCTTTGCACGGACTGCAGCCCAGAACGCTGCTGCTGGGGTGCTTACAGGGACAAGACGACGTGA
>JBAMHW010000026.1:3831752-3843606 GCA_037177495.1 Rhadinocentrus ornatus
ATTATTTTGGTACACTTAGCAGCTGCATAGCTTGTTTTAATACATGGGTCTTAAACCAAAAAGTTTTATACTTCACAGCTCAAACACAAAGTAGAAGAGACATCAAGCAATAGACAAAATAAAAAAAGACAAAAAACTACAATAAATGGTAAATAACATAACAGAAGAGAAAGAAATAGTATTTATATACACGGCCTCACCTAGTTAGATGTGCACAGGTGAACATGTGTATATAAACATCAGTCCTACTGAGAAATGAGGAATTTGTCGCAATAAGAGAATTCTAGTGCAGCATTAAACAGTCTGATAGTGTTAAGCTCCGTCCTACACCTTGGAAGTCTGAGTCTGTTACTGAAGGAGCTGCTTAAGGCCCCCACAGTCTGATGCAGAGGGTGGGAGGTGTTATCCATGATGGTTTACAGTTTGGCCAGAGAGAATTATAACATTTAGACTGAAACGAGGGCCTGTCCATATGTTAAAATATAATATTCCGTAACAAGTAGACAGCTCCAAATATCTGTTTACAACCGGCATTAAATTAAAATTATGTTTATACTTTACTGCTGCCAGCCTTCTAGCTTTTCATGTCCCTCTCCATCTCTGTCTGTATAGCTGGACAGATGTTTTCTGCCCTCTGCAGCAAGTTGCTGTGATGGTTTTACACCGCTGTGTCTGAATGGCTCTATAAGTTAAGACCATCAGACAGCTAAAGTTAGTCCAGAACGCTGCATCCCGAGCCCTCACTAAGACCAAGAAAGTGGATCGTTTAACTCCAGTCCTCAGATCTTTACACCGGCTTCCTGTCTGTCAGAGAATTGACTTCAAAATCCTGCTGTTAGTTTACGAAGACCTGAATGGTTCAGGACCAGAATCCATTCAGGATCTTCTGGTTCATTATGAATCAACCAGATCCCTCAGGTCATCAGGGTCAGGTCTACTTTCTGTTCCCAGAGTCAGAACTAAACACGGAGAGGCAGCGTTCAGCTTTTATGCTCCTCACATGTGGAACAAACTCCCAGCAACCTGCAGGTCTGCTGACTCAGCAGTTTCACGTCAGGGTTAAAACTTTATCTACGGCCTTTTATCAAACAACTGTTATTTCCCCACACTGGAAAGCTTTTTTCCTTGTTTTTATTTCTTTTCTTTTCTTTTTTTAAGTTTGTTTTTAATGCACTTGTTATTGCTTCCTGCACCCCGCTGTGTTGCTTTTGATGTTTTATGTAAAACACTTTGAATTGTCTTGTACATGAAATGTGCTAGACAGATAAACTTGCCTTTGAAGGATAAATGCGTATCAATAACATGATGTCAAGCATCAACTCCTGCCTTTTTTTGTTCTGTCTCTGTTCTGCACATGCCCAGTAGAGCCATGCCTTCCAACGTGGAGATCAAAGCTAAGGTGAGCGATCCGGAGCAGTTTGCCCAAAAGGCCGCTCAGCTCAGCCAATCAGAAGGCACGATCATCAGGCAGCACGACACCTTCTTTAAATGCAGTCGAGGACGACTGAAGCTACGAGACTTCATGGTACAGAAATGTTCACATGTTCTAAGATCTTAAAATCTATTTGTTTGCCTTTTAAACTGGACTAAAATCAGACGGGTTTGAACTGTTGTCTGTCAGACACCTCAAGATTCAGGCCCTGAAACAATGTTTCCACACAAACCCTTTTCCTGCGTGCATTTGTAAAAACCAAAAAACAGCGTAATGTAAACTATCTCTGTGCAGGAGAAACCACAAATAGGGTTAGGACTATGTAATGCGCATGCCAGGCCTCTGCTGGGCAATGAAACTTGCAACGACACACCCACGAGTGCAGCACATCCTCATACGACGGGAAAACACACCAACAGGAGCATTGCTTGCCAGCCTCCATGCCAGCTCATCAACAAAGCCATTTCCCAGAATTGTCCCTCCAGCGACTTGTCCTCCCAGAGCTTTTAAGTTAAACTTGTCCTGTCCAGCATGGTGGCAGCAGAATGATGATCTGGGTGCTGTTGTGCCGAACAAATACGCTTTGCCAAGGGGAGCTTTATGTGAATAAGGCTCCTCTTGATGATCTGATTTATTTCTTTATTTCAATCTTATTTATTTTGAATTATGTAAATGTAATCCTGCTGGACCTGACCGGAGGAGACAGAAATTAAAGGAGAATGATGAAGAGGAGTAAAAGGAAAGTATGAAGAAGAAACGGGAGACAAAGGTACAATAGACAGAAGGAAACGACCCTTTAGTCCAGGCATCTTTTTATTAACCCTCCGCTTGTACAGATGATCATCTGGCGCATGTAACCTCTGCGTCTTCGCTGACGGCATAAATACTCTACCAGAAACAGGTTTTACTTTAACAGCAACAACAACCGCAGCGCAATCGTGACACGGACGTCCGCCATTGTTGTTGTTGTGCTTTTCGCGAGTTAAGCAGGGTCTGAGTGTGCAAGTGCAAGACGTCAGGAAAGATGTCATTGTAGTAAAAAGATTCCAGGTTACACTGACAGGACTCGTCTCGGTTTTAATCAAACCAAAACTCTGTTACCATGGAAACGAGAGGCCAGAAAGCAACCACAGGTTTGCATTTTACTGTCTTAGCATCGTGGTGTAAACAGGACCTTAACAGTAAAAATAAAAAATTTAGGAAGCTTCTAAAAATGTCTAAATTGTGGTTGAACTGGTGTTGGATGTGGATTATTTGACATGATTTTAGTTTGAGTTTCTGATTTGATTTTAGACTTTGTTCTGGACAGTTTTTGATCTGTTTCAGACCTGATTTTGAGCTGTTTTTAAATAGTTTATTTACTCTGGCAACTGGAATCTTATGGATTTGTTTTTGTAGTTAACATCTCACTTAAGATCAAAAATGTGTGGGTTGTGTTTAGATTAAGTTTATGAAAGTTCTCAGACCCTTCCTCCTGATACTGTGTGATGGGAAACACAAAGGCAGAAGGTTTTTCTTCTACCAGCAGCCCCAGAGACTGCACTGTGAGCTCCACCTGGCGTCTGCTGGGAGAACAAACTGGTTAACTGGTTGTTCCTGAAGTAGCCACCATCATGACAGTGAAGTGTTTATTAAAAAATTATTAAACAGTTTAGAGCAAAAATATAATTTATTAGAGGATTTTTAAAGAAAATGGACTATTTATTATTAAAGAATAAACTATTACATAAAAATTTCCCTTTCAAGACCATTTTATTTTCTTTTAATTGGAAAACTAAATCTAACTACAGTGTTCCCTCGTTCATTGCGGGGTTACGGTCTGAAAACATCCCGCGATAAATGAAATCCGCCAAATGACGACCTCATTAATATTTCACAATTAAAACGCACGCTAAGACCTAATTATCCCTTCCCGGAGTGTTTATAGACCTTTTCCCAAACTATTATGATTTTCAAAATTCTCACACACTTTATACTTCCAAAAACCTACATATATTTAACAACGTGGATTTCTTAATAATTGCTCACCCCGTGAAATAAAGTCCAGCTTCTCTGCTGGCGCGGCGTCTCCACCCTCGTCTGTAACGTCGTTCAGTCAAAAAAACGAAGCACACGCTGATTCCTACGGTAAAATTTGGACATAGACGGGTTGAAATAGGATTTACATGTACTTTAATATGCAGTGCTGCATACAAAAACAATAATCCGCCAAACCGAGACCGCAGAAGATGGCGAGGGACCACTGTAATCCCATCTGAAGTACCACATAATGTTCTGATGTGTTGAACGGACTTTGTTCGTTAGAACGGATCGGGTCAGCTGATCTTCTACGACCGTCCAGACACTGATGGACCCAAACTGTCTCGCTACTCTATCAGTCCAACCAGCGACCCGTCCAGCCTCCAGGTGAGCAACACACTCCTAGATGATGATGATGATGATGATGGTAACTATGGTAACGATGATGATGATGTGTGTCCAGGCTGTGCTGTCAGACGCTCTCGGCCTTAAAGGAGAGGTGAGAAAGGAGCGACGGCTGTTTTTGATTGGCCAGACCAGAGTTCACCTGGACATAGTGGAGGGACTGGGACACTATATGGAGCTGGAGGTTAACACACACACACACACACACAGAGTTTAAGGTTGTTCTAAATGAGGTTATTGATTAATCGATTTGTTTTTATATTTCGTAAACAAATGATGGGGGTTTGTTGTGCTTTTATAACAAATGTAACTTGGAGATTTACAGGAAGCTTTTGATAGAAGAATAATCAATAATCAGCATCCTGATCAAGTCCTCTGGTCCATGTCAGTAAGATGGATTCTGTTCGTCTGTCTCCTAAAAAAGACGATGGCACGTTTGATTACATTTTCATTTAACGTGGACATGATTTAATCAAGTCCGTTTTGGCTGGGAGCATTTCCATTAAGAAAACTGTTGTGTCGGCACGTCGCCATGACTGACAGCGACTCCACGCTGCCTTAGTTCTAGTTGTCAGACTTCCCAGTGAGGCTCGGAGAGCTGGAAATCAGACCAACAGGTGCGGATCACAGGTGTGAAGATTGATGCAGAGCTCAGAGTGTAAACGGGCTGACTGATCTGTGTTTGTCCAGGTGGTGATGCGACCAGAGCAGACTGTTAAAGAGGGACAGCAGGTGGGTTTTATCTGTTTATTATATCTGTCCGACACCTGAAGATTTAACAGAAAACATGTAAAATAAATGTCAAATTTAGAAGGTTTCTGAATTGTTTCATAATAAACCCACAGAAAAATACAACCTCAGACGAACAAGATGTGACATTAAACGCGTTGCGTCCACCGTTAATGCTTCTATTGGAGTCTGTAGCAGCCAGGAAATACAGATACAGGAGGAAAGACATCAGCAATGATCTTAGAGAAGCAATTGTTGCTGCGCGTTAATATGAGAAGGGTTAAAAGGTCATTTTCAGACTACTTGGAGTCCATCCTACAGAGAGAAAGATTATGCACAAGTTGAAAATATTTCTGCAGGGCACATCCCACCAAGAGTCTCCTGGCTGGCTTGGGAACGCCTCGGGATCCCCCCGCATAAGCTGGAAGAAGTGGCCAGGGAGAGGGAAGTCTGGATTCTCCTATTTAAGTCCCATTTATGCTCGATACAGAAGACGGACAGTTTCGTCCGTTTCCTGCGTTGATTACGGAGCTTAGCTTTCCGTCACTTGATGCAGAAAACAGAAGAAGAAACATGAAAACAACTGTACAAATTGTGCGAGCTTTTGAGGAAAGGCTATGCAGGTGTTAGTGGCGTGTTGGGTGATTGGAAACGGCTTTATTGCGATGCACTACCGCCGTCAGCTGGTGTCTGAAGCTAACGTTGGATCGCAGGAGTGAACTCTGAACCTCAGCACTGCCCACTAGTGGAGGAATCGACTTAACCATGGCAACGTGAAAGACCGTGGAAGGATGAGGACAGCGACATCTAAAAATGTTTGAAATGGACGTTCCTATTTGCGTAGGTAGGGACCATAGAAGGGGCTTTTGCCGAGCAACCTGATCCTTTGTAAGCGGCAAGAAAGCATTCAGGACAGCAGCCAATCGTGCCAGGAGGGGAGGTCCCAGCTCAGGCCAGGATCAGATCGTCAAATGCTCAGAGAAAGTCAAAACCCAAGAGCTACATCTCAATTTATGGATTTATGCTTGCACGGCGTCTGCGTGCAGCCGGCTACGGCGTAGCTGACGCTGGTGAGTTTGCTCTCACACTCGAGCGTAGGGGGTGCGCGGCGTTTTGGTGTCATGTTGCAGTTTCTCCTCCTAACCTGAAGGTGGCAGCAGGGGTGGTATCGGCCGCTAAACTCACCAGGTCGGAGTTATTTTGATTATTAACTTCAGTTCGGCAGGTATTTCCTGTTTTAAAACAACATGGCGTCCAGTATGGTTCAGTGTCTTTATTAGTTTGTGGAAAAAATTAATAAATAATTTGATCAGCCTCTCATCAACTTGATCCTGGTTAGTGTTTTAGAAACGTGGTTACCACACAAGTTCAGCCACAAGATCCGGATATCCTCAACACGTGATCCCGAACTGACCAATCACAACGGAGAACCGTCGCGTAACCGTCTGCGTAGCAGGGGTGCACGTCAGGTGTGGAAGAGGTGCGCGTGGAGTCTCTGCGGAGCTACGCAGAGCCTACGGCGGTGACGCGGACGCCGCGCATCAACAATCCGCCTTGACTCTCCAGGCCGCAGTTAGGATGCTAAATGTGAAGTTTATGACGGTCCAGTGTGGTGGGAAGGGTTGCAAGAGAAGAACATCCATGGTTTAGGTTGGCAAAGCTGCAACTGGACAAAAACCACAAGAGTTCTGGGACAGTGGGCCTCGTTCACCAAGCACTTTTACAAACGAGTTAGTTTCACTTAAGAACTTTTTCCAAAAACTGTGACATTCAACATTCATGAATCTTTGAGAGCCGACATGTTTGAACAAAGTCTATTTTTGTTGCTGTTGATGAAAATACAATAATAAAATAACTTTAAAACGCTTTTTGTTAATATAAATGTTGCAGATGTGTCTTGACACGCAGCCTTGAAGTCATGACTTTTTCTGGGCCTTTACCTGCTGACGTCCTTTCAGCTTACAAAGAGATTGATATTCATCAATCTAAGAGGAAAGGACACATTCTCCATCTGCGAACACGATTGTGAATCTTTTTTCATGAAAAGCTTTAGTCCAACTTAAAAAGGAATTTAAGATTATTATTATTTCTTTTGGAAGGTACATCAGCATGAACGCGTCGTAGGGATGATGATCCGGGCTTGTTTTAAAAGGTCGGAGCTGAATCTGATGGAAATGAGTTGGGACGCCGTTGCATTTTGGCCTAGTTTTTGTTCAAAATATTTTTATTTTAAAGATGTTTTTCTTGTTTTTCAGGTGGCCGAAGGCCTGATGGAGCAGCTCGGTGTCTCCACGGAGAGTCTGGTGACCGGAGCTTATGTGGACCTCATACTGAAGGGATGCAAAGAGACATAAAACAAACACACCTGGATGGTCATCAGTGTTTGGTCCAGTAACGGCACCTTTTATCTGTTGATTGTAATCTGATTACTGTTAACTACAGCTCAGATTGAACCAGATTTGTTAATTAGTTTCTGTAAAATAAAAGTATTTTGAGTTGTGATCCAACCAACAGGAGGTCTTTTCTAAACCTAATTTTTCTAAATAAATGATCTGTCATCGCAGAGCGGTTTGTGTAATCTGTTCATGTCTAACAGGAAGTTGTTTTAAGGAGCTTTTTTGATTCTCAGATATATTTAAGCACACGTGGTATTTTATTCCCAGGACAGAGCTCTCAGGGTCATCATTTATATTTAACAACCACAATATTTCCAAGCAGCCAATCAGAGAGCGAGCTGGCTGGGGAACAAGGAAGGATATAAAGTCCGTGTTCACGATGTCTCCAGTCTGTTACTTTTTTCAGTTCTGGCTTTTCCTGTTAACGATAGTCCCAAGACCACCATCAGAACTGTTAAATGCCTGATTTTTTTTATCCTCACGTGTGAGGTCTCCAACCGATAAAAAATCTCATAAGATTTAAAAAAAAAATGCTTATGTGTGTACCAGGCTTAAGACATATTTTGACTAAATTGTGACATCTAACTGTACTCTCCTAATATTGCTGATTGTGCATCATTGCCAATAAAACCTTAAAACAGGACTTGGGCAGTTTGCTGCGAGGCTGACCGTACGCGGAGTGGTTGACGCTGTTAAAAGGATTGAGCATCAAGCAGGTGAAGTTTGTTGTTAGGGCTTAAATACTGAAAGGCACCTCAGATACATGCAGGTTGTTTTTTTTTTATCTCCTACTGCTGGGTGGTTGCCATGGGAACGCAACATTCAGGTCAACAGTGGGCGCTCAGCCTGAAATTACAATGTAAATTTTCATCATTCGGTGACAAGCAGGAGGGTTGTTAGTGACGTCAGTTACATCAGTCCTGCAGGACGGATGGTGCATCAGTGTCTGATCAGACGTCCCTGTAAGCAGTTTCCAAACCAAACTTTTACAAGCCAGAAATCGGCGTGTTAGCTCTGTCTGTCCAGCAGAGGGAGCTTTAGTTACACAACAATCTGCTGACTTCTGAAGACTCTGCTTCTGTCCTGCAGACGGAAGTTAAAGCTTTGTCCAGTTTCAGCTTGATCAGTGGGTTCATCAGCATGATGAGTGGGATTACTTTGTGTCGTCATAGATTCAGACCGAACATCAGCATGTTAAAGAGTAGAATTATTTGCGTGTTAAAGATGTAATGTGTTGGAACTCGGACGGATCAGAAAACGGAGAAAGAAGATAATAACCTTCATTCCACAGGAGGAAGATGCTTGGATTGGAGTGTGATTTGCCTTTTTGTGTATTTTCTTCTGGTTTAGCTTTAGTACCTCGTGTTGTGGTTTGGAGTCTTTCATGATCTACTTTTGGGTAGTGTTCATATTTGTGTTCTATTTTTCTTTCTCTTGGATCCCTCTGAAGTAGTTTTATCTACTTTTGCTTGGCAATCATCTGAGCTCTATTGACAAATGAGAAATATTTACATTCCCTTCATTCAGAGAATCAGGAACCAGGAGTGTACAGACCTCCATACTACATCAGAAAAGGTTTATTTTCACTAGCTGTATTTAACTGTCTACTGCTGAATCACATGTTTATCTGTCCTAAAAGTTGAGTTTTATCTCCTGTCTCTTTAAGACCACCTCCTGGGAGTGTAAACAGCTGCTCACTGTGTTTCTGACGTGCCAAACTAGCCTCTAGGCAGGCATTATGCAAATGTACTTCATGTATATAAGTAGCGGAAGACAAGCCTGTACTTCAAATGAGGTGTTTGAGGCAGATCAGCAGCTTCTTCTGTGGAGGAGAGACTCCTTTTAACTCTGTAGACCTCGCACATGAACACAAAAGGAAAAACAAAGCTGGGAAGCATTATCAGTCATCCATCTGCTTCAGATACCAGTTTTCTTTGTTCCTTGGATGTTCTTTCCCCCCCTGATGACGACGTACATGTTGTGAAAGGCGGCGAGTTGTAGTTGGACCAACGTGCAGCCTGTTGTGTTTTGGCCAAGCCACAAAAGAATTAACAAGTCTTTAATCTGAGCTGACACAGTGACCATTTCATCCAACAGAAATATGCTGCAGTCTGAAGCAACATAAGCTGCAGAGCATCCCCAGCTCTCTCAGCCTCCTTATGTAACTGTATGACAAACCAGTTGTCTCATTGAGAACATTTAAGCTCCGTCTGCTCTCCCTGTTGTCTCCTTCATTCAGGAATAAACTGATTTTTGGGTCCGTTGTCATTTTCTTTCAGCTACAAACTATATTGGAAGGAGTTTTCTAGAGAAGGAAGCTGGAGATTACAGGTTTGTCTGCTGCTGATGATTCATCCAAGCGATTGCTCACTAAAAGTGGCTTGTCTGAGAAGCTGTTTGTTTTACATACATAATACAGGAACTGACAGTAGCAACAATCTGCTTGTAGTCATGATGAATGCAACTAAAACTCCACTTCAACATGATGAATTTGCTTTTTATCATTTCTACATAAAACTATTTTAATAAAAGCTGTTTATACTCATAAATTTAAAGCTAGAAACGTGTTATTTTCGTCCAATTTAGCAAAAACAAATACCAACAAATAAAGATATGAGACATACTCTTAACATTATCTCCCACTTATTGAGATAAACTAACAATCTCCCCTCATAGTTTGATGTTAGGCAGCTATTTGTTTTATCCAAATATTAGAAATGACTGCTCTTAATGACGTTTTTAGACTTTAGACACAAGCAAAGGAAAAACCTCTATTTCAGGTTTGTTGGATCTACTGATGAATAGGCTGGAAGATTGGCACACTAACCCTCTGGAGTTGAGGGTATAATTAGCTGTTTTATGCTTGGTTACCTTCATATTTCACCTTTAAAACAGTTCACCTGCCTTGTTCGGTTTCATTCTTTAAGCTCACATCTGTCATTTTACAGTTGTTTCATTGTGACCAGCTATTAGCACACTGGACCTGAAATTACACAAAAACAAAATCAGAGTAGAAAGAGTTTTTTTTGTGGATCAAAACCAAAAACATGTTTAACAAACAATTTTACGACTAAGATTACAAATGTAATGGATTTTAAAAACGAAATTTGGTAAAGTTATAAACAACTATTGACATCATAATGCAGCAATGTCCCTGGTGGTTCAGCACAACCATTTACAAAACAGTCAGGTGTCACCATAAGATGTCATAAATTATTTGTTCCACTCCATAAAACTGTTGGTCCATCACAAGACAGAGAGGACATCACAGGTCTGTGAGAAACCTGGAAGTGTTGATGGAAACAGTAGCCGGGTTCCCCCGACATGGTGGGCGAAGCCACAGTGATGTCCCGTGTGTTCCAGTCCTTGGTCTAACCACCAGTGGGTCAAAGTGTCCTCTATTTCTCTAAATGTAGTGAGTGGAACGTTAACAATTGGATTCAGTCATTCCTGATTCTCAGGACATTCTCCCAATGTCATTAGTTGCGTTTACATGAAGCATTTTTGATCCAACTGGACGTCAGTGTGAATAAAAATGCGTCATGTGAACGCGTCAGCTCATCTGATCGGCCTCGATCGGAATAAATGTTCTATCCGATCAAGACAGGTGCTTTAAACCAATGCTACACTCATTCAGATCATTACTGTGATCTAGCTTCTTTCTATGCATGTTTGAACCACGCGGGGTTCGGTGATGAGTTTAGGGAAAGACTTGAGAAATGGCGGCAGCAACACAGAACTGGTCTGTGGCGGATACGTTATACAGTGGTCCCTCGTTTACGTTCGGTACGGGTTACGTTCTGAAAACACCCTGTGATAAATGAAATCCGCGAAATGACGACTTCATTAATATTTCACAATTCAAATGCATGTTAAGGCCTAATTCTCCCTCTTTGGAGTGTTTATAGACCTTTCCCAAACTATAATAATTATCAACATTCTCACACACTTTAGATGATCTCAAAAGCCTACATAAAGTTAACATCGTGAATTTCTTAATACTTACTCACCTTGTAAAATATATTCCAGCTTCTCTGCTGGCGCTGCGTCCCCACCCTCGTCTGTAACGTCGTTCAATCAAGAAACAAAGCACAGTGGGCTGATTCCTACGGTGAAATTTGGACATAGAATGGTTGAAATAGGATTTACATGTACTTTAACATGCAGTGCTGCATACAATATAAAACCGCGAAACAGCGAGCGAAATGCTCAAAGTAACAAGTTGTTTCTTGCCCCAGTGTTTAATTTGTTAAATCATTTATTACCGTTTTCTTCTTCTTCTTCCGAATTAGTCCACATTGTGCTTGTCAAAAGCGTTCCGATTGGATAAAATCTTTCCTTCCTGTACACACACAACTGATCGATCGATTTATCCAGTGGCCATGTAAACATGTCAGCTGGAATCTCTGACCAGACTGAGTTCAGTTGGATAGAAGAAATATTTGTCCAAGTAAATGTAGCTACTGATGATCCTCTGACTATTTTACCACTGTCGTCAACATGTTTACATATAAATGTAAACATGTGATTCAAAAGGACACTGTTGTAAACCAACTTTGGTTCGCTTCCACGGAAAGTCCGGTCCATTCATAGCAGTGTGAATATCGGACTCTGGTGCCGACTACAGAATTGAACTCTGGTCCACTTGAAAACCGAGGGGTCTCAGTTCACATGTTGGTGAACCCTGGTGCGGTTTACTAACAGTGGGAAAGCAAACAGATCATCCATTAAACGGGGGCTGCTGCATATGCAGGGAAGCCCAGACTTCCCTCTCCCTGGCATTCCTCCACCAGCAGAGATACAGTAAGGAAAATAAGTATTTGAACACCCTGCTATTTTGCAAGTTCTCCCACTTAGAAACATGGAGGGGTCT
>JBAMHW010000026.1:3844007-3854396 GCA_037177495.1 Rhadinocentrus ornatus
GCTGAACTGTAATCCACAAAGAGCATCCGGACGTAGCTCTGCTGCTGCTCCAGGTGTTCCAGCGCGGAGTGAAGAGCGTGACCGTCAACGTCTGATGGAGGGATGGATCCTCCCCAGAACCCAGACCTCAGCAGGTCTGATGGAGGGATGGATCCTCCCCAGAACCCAGACCTCAACATTATTTAAGCAGTGTGGGATCATCTGGACAGAGAACGGAACAAAAGGCAGAAATGTCCAAAGAAGAGCTTTAAAAAGTCCTTCAAGAAGCCTGGAGAACTGTTCCTGAAGACTACTGAAAGACTTGACAGAAAGCTTCTCTAAGAGGGTTCAGTGTTGAAGCTGCTCAGACCAAATATTCACCTTCAAGCTCCTTAGAATCAGACAAACTCTGCTTTCACCTCATATGTTTGCATGTTTCCACCAGTCTCTTATTTTACCTGTTTTCCTGGTAATCTGTAAAGAAATGATGAGTGCATCAAGGCTTTACCCCCGGACGGTATTTTGCTAATAAATCCCATGTCTGTGAGACAGCTGAACTTTAAAATGCAGGTTTTAGTAATGGGTTGAATCAGCTGCAGCAGATCTCTTCCTGCTCTGGTATGTGATGAGAAAGGAGGACGGCGGTTTGCATCTTTCAGCCTGAGCAGCACAGAGGCGGTGACATGAATGAGCCTCAACACTGCAGTGTAAACGCCTTCAGCCTCCTCCACTGACTGACAGGTGAAAAGGTTCACATGTGGAAAACACCCCAGCATCACGTGATCGTGGCCACATGTGCTGCGATTGGTCGGTTTCCGTTTGGGATGAAAAGTCTTTGAAGTGTTTTTATTTGAGCGTTTTTCTGCTGATGCTGATGGTCTGGATACTGAATCCTGAATTCTATCTCTCTCTCTTTTTCTTTTTTTTTTTTGCAATGGCATCGTTGCCATGGTAACGGGGCCGCTCCTCCACACCCACGCCGTTTGCCCCTCTCTCTCCTCGCTCATGCTCACATTGAGCCACAGAAAGAGGGAGAGGAGAAAAAAAAGAAAGAGAGGTGTGTTTTCTAACCCACGCATTGGAGTGGGAGATAACGTGCGCACTCACACATGCACACACACCGACACACGCACGCACACACACTTACATACATACTGGCATACACCGAGTGTGTCATGCTGGCAGTGTGTGGGCTGAACCTACCAGCCCTCCACTCATCCTGCCTCTCCCTCTTCTTCTTCTCTCTCCCTCTTCGTCTCCAGATATTACTCCTCTTCCTCTTCTTTTTCCCATCTTTCATCATCTCTTCCCCTCCTCCTCTCTGTTTCTCTCTCCATCAGTCTTTTCAGTTTATCATCATGGAGAACGAGTCGCTGATCTTCTGGGTGAGTCTCTGCAGCGCAGTGTGTTAGTGTGTGTGTTTGCAAATGTTTTGCTGATATGTTTTGCCGGCGTGAGTGTGTGTTGGTGTGCATGTGTGTGTGCACTTGTGTGTGCGTCAGTCACCTGCTGCTGCTGCTTAACTTTAAAAGTAATGATGTTTTCTTTACACTGCCTTTTAAAAACCTTTTTTATGTTCTTTTTCTTAACTCGCCCCATTTAATCGCATCTTTCCCTTCATTATCTTAGTTTCCTTCCTTTCCTCTAACTCCATCTTTCATCTGTTCTCTGCTCTCTTCTCTTCTGTTCTTATTGTTCCCTTTGCTTTCCTCATCCATACCTTTGCTTCCTTTGGATATACCTCATTACACCCCCCCAATCCTTTTTTGGTTTTCTTTCCTACCTTCCCTGCTCTTCTTTCCCTCAGTTCATACCTCTCTTTCCAGCCTTTCCATCTGTTTCTTTTATCCCATTGTTATTCTCTTCATTCATTTCTTTCTTTCTATTTTTTTTCTAATAATTTCCATCTTTTTTGCTACTTCTCTTTGCATCATTTTCTCTTTTTTACCTCTCCTTTTCTTTACCCATCAGCTCTATTCTCTTCTATTTCCATCATTTTCCTATGTCCTTTATCATCCTTTTCATTTTCTAACCTTCATGTTTCCTTTCCTTTTGCTCCCTCTATCCTGTTTTCCCTCCCCCATTCCTTTTCTATCCTCCCTTCACAGCTCTCTCATTCCCACCCATTCATCTCTTATTTAATCGTTTCATTAACTCCTCACAAACTTCCTTCCCTCCTCTCCTCAGTTTCTTTTTCTATCCCTTCCTTTATTTCCTCTTCCTGTTTTCTCTAGCATCACTCTAGCATCTTGTGTGTGTGTGTGTGTGTGTGTGTGTGTGTGTGTGCATACGTTATGCAACCTCAACAGCGAGTGTGTAGGCCGTAATCTCAGACCGACTATCTAAAGACACGATCTACCCCAAATAAATCCAACACTTTACACAGGAACAGGAAGTTTAACTACTTCTTCTGCAGTGCTGACTTTCTTTTATTATTATTATTCCCAAAGATGGCGTGGTTCCCATGGCAACAGTTTAAGTGTGATCATGGGTCGGTTTATGTCCAGAGGTTAAACTGCCTGTTAGCAAGGGCTAGATGGCTAAATATGCTTCTTTGCGGGATATGTTTGTTTTACATGCAGCTCAGTGTGGTTTGGTCACAAATGAGCAGGAAATCATGGCGTCAAATAGATCGCAGCTTCCATTTAAATCCATATTATTGTCACGTGATTAATACCTGATTAGGGTTCAAAAAGTTTTTGAGGTTTTAGAATTTAAATGGCTGAAAAGCGGTACTTGTCTTGACTCAGCATCAATCTTGCATCCTGTCTCTTCTCTGAGCTCTTTTCAGCTAATGAGGGTACATTTACACTTACTTTTGGTGCCTCATAATGGGCTCATCTTAAAAACAGCTTTTAAAGCTTTTACCATGTAACTTTTGAAAGAGAAATGTTACTGCCGCCAGATTGCTAACCCATCCAGCTAGCTGCCTTGGCCTGTGTATTTTAGTCTTCATCTGTGTCTTTGTAATTACCATGTAGACTTGTTTACTTAAGGCTCATTTATGCTCCCTTACATATGTAAGTAGGTACGTCAGTTTCAAACGCTGTACGCCGTCGTCATACTGAGCTGAACTCAGAGTTCACTTCAATGTTCTGACATCAGTTTCAGACAACGGTTGGTGGCGGTAATGCACCGCTATAAAGTTGTTTACAACCACCCAACACATCCGACACACTCGCACAACCTTTATTCAAAAGCTCAGAAGATAAGAAACCACAACTTTTGCTTTAGGGACGCCACATGATGATCAGCCGAGTTTTACTTTACGCACTAGATCACATGCTAGCAACCGGATATCAATACACTGGATGTTCTGAACGCACACCCTGTCTGACTCAGCAAAGAAACTAAGAAGAGATTATCTGAGAAAGGGAGGAAAAGAAGAGACAAAGTGACAGAGCAAGAGGTAAGACGAGTCAACATCAGATTGACTTTTATTGGCTGGAGAGATCTCCCGGTAGAGTACAGGTAGATGGATGCTAAATTAGCTGTTGTTAAGTGGGCGTCATTTAGAAAATTTGCAAAAGTTCTTCAGGGCTTCTTTAATGATCTATTTATTATATAACCTTTTTTCCTTTGCTCTTAAAAGACCTTGCCTTTTGCCAGGCTACTGTTGTAAATAAGACTTAATTCTTAACCTGTCTTGCCTGGTTAAATAAAAGTTAAATAAAAAATGAAAGTCTATTAATAAAACAATAAATGGTCTGTTACTCTGTATAGTTTGCGGTTGCACCATTCAGCCAGTCAAGTTTGCTTTCACACTAAAAAGTAAAAAAAAACCGAATCTTTGGAATAATATTCCCCTTTTCACCAGAGGTGGCGCTGCATCAAGAATTACTGAAGGAGAAGACGAGACAAGCAACAAACAAGCAAAACATGGGTTGGTCGTATTTCTATCAGAGCTTTTACCGCCTTCTTCTACGTCTGACCACGAGCCATTTCCCCCAGCTATAGTTTACACATGCGTAAATTTGTTGTTTTCTCATGTTGCCCCTTGTTGTAATCTGCTTCCTGCATTCGGTTCAGAAGCGAATAGACCTAAATTTTAAGGTGGATAAGAGTTCACTTTTATGAACTGCATCAGAGTTTGGTTTTGCATTCACACCTCCTTGAATGAACCAGATTTCCCTAGCAAGCAAACTAAGATTTGAATCAGAAGTGCTGGCGTGAATGCAGCCTAAAAGTCAGCTTGATGTTTCTTCTCTTGCCTTCTGCACTTTTTCTCTTGGGGTTCTTTGCTGAATCAGCCATGGTTTGAGTTAGAGATGGCTAGGCCTGTCGCAATAAGCAATAAGTCAATTAATTGCATGGTAAGAAAAAATGAGGGAAAGAAGTTTGCCGGCCGCGATAGTTTTCATTATTTTATTAGTTTTTATTATTATTTTTTTCTATCTCACTTTACTACGGAGTGTGTATGACAGCAGGTTTCACTGTGGAGTATCTCGACTGAATGCTCTGGTTTCTTGTGGAGTGATCTCTCTAGTCTAGTGTCTACTTGACGGCAGCATGCTGCAGCACGACAACGTGGTGAAGCACCTGTCCTGTACGCTGCAATTGTTTTACAGGCTGCCAACACACATCGGTCGTAAGACTCGCGCATTTGAGTGGCTTCTCATGCTCTCACACTAAACCTCTGATTCTCATGCTGAATCGTGTAAAAAGGTCGAATGGAGAAAAATAGATGCGAGGACTTTCTCATTTATTGTATCGCTGCTCCCCACATGTAGGAAGAACACACACATGTAGGCAGAACACACACGTAGCCTACAACGTCAGTACAAAGCCCCGCTTCCTGGTCTACCGTAATAACCCCTTAATGCGCAGGCACATTACACAAAGTCAGCCTATTTACTACCGTATATGACAAAATACACATCAAGAGCAATGCCGGCTAATCCAGAGGTTCGGGCGGATTTCCAGTGTTTTATTTTTGGGCCGGTGTCCCGGCATATGTGGAAAAGCGCAGCAAAAGAGCAATTTTGTTTACAGAACAAAGACTTTATTATCCATCATACTTATTGTTTTTGGTTCTGTTTGGCTTTCATTCATTGTTAATGAGACTGAGTCCGTTCTATTTATTGTTTTTGTTTTGTTATTTAAAATTTCTTCCAGTTCCAGTGTAAAATGTTCTTTAGAAATTAAAGCTTATTTATATTTGAAAGGGTGTACTTGCATTATTATGGCATTATCGTTATATTAGTTGAAAATGGTCTCAAAATGACGACATTATCGCTTTGCGCAATATTATCGCTTATTGAGATCATTTCTGAGAAAATTTATCGCACAGCAAAATTTGTTATCGCAACAGGCCTAGAGATGGCCAGTGTGTTGATATCCAGTTTTTGCCATAAAGCAAAACACAGTGTAACAAAGTTCTACAGGCTGGAACAAAAGTTGTCAAATGTGGTTTCTCAGCCTCGGGGCACTCCAGGAATGTACATTATAAACATCCCTGTGCCTTTAAAACGACTCTGAAACATGGAATTTTGAGGCTGGAAACGGCTAGTGTTGCTTTATGGGCTGCATGTCACATGTTCACTGTGTCAGATTTGGTTTTAATTCATGCTGTTTGTAGCCTTTGACAGCCCGTACGCAACCGTCAAACTTGTAAAATGTCATTAAAAGATGATGAAAACTTTCCATTAACTTTTTGGAGTCAATGAACTAGTTGTCTAGCGTGTTTCAAAGGAAACGATATCAGCTGGGATGCTTGTCTGATAAACTGAATGGACACAAAACCTTCAAGATGATAAACTAAAGCTAATTTCAGACACAGCATCAATTGACTCATCAGTCTGTTAAAGTGACAGCATTACATCATCCATATGTTAACACCAAAGTTCCCACAGAATCTATTTTCTTAAAACAATCTGTCATGTCCTGTTGGCTCATGTTCACATGTCTGTATTTGTAGGCATAACAAATTCAGCATTGTAATGGTTCCAGTCTTATCTGGAAGATGTTTCTGTTTAATTTTGGCTTGTTTTCTTTGTGTCCTCAGTTGTTCCTTTAGGGCTTGTAGAGTCTGACCGTAAGTTTTTGAGTGCGACTGACTTTTTTCTCGGTTTCTGGGTCTTCACCACTTCTTGACTGATCCAGATTTGTATACCTTGTGTGTTGGTTTCGAAGGCTGACTTGCATTAGACGTCCAGTACGATGAAGAATCACTAAAATCAATTGTAAAACGTGGAATATGGCTAAATTTGTTCCTGTGTGGTTATCTATTGTCTTATAATTTAAGATTTTTTCACCTTGCCTGAGTGCAAAGAAGCAGAAAAGGTGGATGAGAGTTTAAAGCATTTTTACCACTGCTGCCCTCTGTTTGTATGACGTCATCTGCGCTGACCAGAACCAAAACTCCCCCACAAGTTCAGCGGTAGCTAAGAGGTTACAAAACAGATTTGAGAAATGCAACACCACGCAGCTGTAGAGTAAACTGAAAAAGCCGCGTCCGCTTCTGGTGAAGCATCGTGAGAATATACTGGCTGATAAATCTCAGCACAAACTGCTTGAGCTGCACCTGGAGGCTGTCCTGGAGAAGATCCGTAGAAAATAAACATTAAGGTGACTAAACTACTTGTATAACTACTAATATAAGAATAAAAAACAAAATAACAAAAACTTTATATGTTTATTGCTGATTGAGAAGCCATTAACGTGGCATATAGTGACGCGAAAGAGGAGCTGACCTTCACTAAACTCAAGTCCAAATATACCTGGAAAAGATTAAACGTAAATCTAGAGGAGGGAAATTTGCCGGCGGCAGCACGACCTTGAGTTTGAAATGTTTAGTAAAGCTAGAACTTTGTTTATTTTCCAAAATGTGTTTTTTTTGCTTAACATTTGTGCTTCAAATGAAGACAAAAATTTTCCTAAACCTCATTCTTCTTTACAATAACTTAAATAATCATCAGTGTCTATAATCATTGGTTATTGTTTTTATATTTTTATTTATTTTTAATTTTTTTGTTTTTTATTAATCAAAATAGTTGATTGTTGATGTGCCGCACTTTGAAGACATGTCCTTGTTTTTATAATGTGCTTTATGAATAAAATGGATGGGATTAAACAGCAATCCACTGAGCTGCTGAGAGCAATGCTGTGAAAATCGCGGCACCCAAATTAAAAAGTTAGATGCACCAGTGAAACCACTGCTGGAGTTAGACTGGAGACCTGGACCTCAAGGCTCCATATTGGGCCCAATTCTTTTCTCATACTGCATGCTTTACTTGTGCTAAGAGCCATCTTAGAGAAACGTGGATGGAAATAAACAATCTAAGTTTAAAGCTTATTAGCTCGATTGTTAAGACTGTTGACTCCTTAAGTTGAATACTTCCGTCCTATCATGACTGGAAAAATAAAAGCCTTCCTTGCCTTATGCCATGATTTGAGCTATCTTTCTGAGCTCACCTGAACTTCTGCACTAACACCACCCTTGTAGAGATCTGAAGAACAAAGGTGGTTGGTAGTCCCAAGGACTCGACTCTGGGATCTCCCCCGAGCCTTTTTCTCAGCAGCCCCTAAACTTTGGAAAGGTCTCCCTCTTTCTCTTTTCACTGCAGAGAGCATGATGACCAGGCTTTGCCCTATCTTTTGTCTTTTATTGTTTATTTTGTTGTTTTGCTTCATGTTGTATAATTTTTCCTGTGCAGCACTTTGGGTACCTCTTGGTAGGTGAAAGCGCTCTATAAATAAAGTTTGATTTGATTGGATGACTATTATTATTATTTAGTATGTTTTTTAATCCTAAAACCTATATTACTTTTGTTTCATTGGATAAAGTTTTATTATTTTAAATTTTTTTTTAAAACAAGAATACTCTGATTTCCCTGTAATGTGGCAGTGGTGCATAGGAGTGTTAACATGTTATTGAACAGTGAGTTTTGTACAGAACTCAGTTTTCTTTATCTAAAGGGTTTAAATTTCCCTTTTCAACTACATCGGGTGGAGAAAAAGGCGACTTTCACTTCACCCGAGGACCCCCATCTTCATCGTCATCTCTCTGTTCCCTTTGTGTGGAGAAAAAAAACACTTTTGGTTCCTTTGTGAAGGAACGTTTGGACTGCGCTGTTGTAACAAAACGATTTAGATTCCTCAAAAAAGCGGATCTGCTGCATTCTGTTAATGTGGCTGGATCAGCTCAGACCTGTGTTGAATGTAAAGGAAACGCTCATTCAGACATAATACTGACATGTTCAAATGCTGTCAGATTTATGGAAAACGAGACGGGACTGACATGGGTTAACAATTAGGAACCAGGTGTTAACCAGCAGAGTCCGTGAAGAACTGGTCTGCAGTATTCTTGGTGTCTGTTCATTCAGTATTCAGGCCATTCGCTGACTTATCTGATTAATTCACTTCTATTCAATTCAGCTTTATTTGTATTGCACCAATTAACAAGTCATCACAAGGCAGTGATCAGTTAAAACTGATTTAGTTTGATCCAACTAAAACAAATCCACATTAGTTAATTTTATAACTGTACTCATAAAAAAGTATCTCAGGAAACCAACAGATTGCATAGAAACTTATCTTCAATTCAATCCCTCCGACCTGAGCATCCACAGGGCAGCGGGCAAGGAAGGAAAACACTCTTTAAAAGGAATTAAACCCCCCCAGCATAACCAGAACCCGGATCGGGAAAGAACGGCCATCTGCCTCGACCAGTTGGAAGTGGAGAGGACAGGATGCCAATCATATAATAAATTAACACAGTAAATAAAGATCAAAGAGACAAAAATGAAAGGAAGGTCTCATGGGACATCCCTCAGCAGCCTAAGCCTATGGCAGCATAACTAAGGAATGGCTAACCGCAACGAAGTGTAAGATTTATTAAAAGGGAAGATTTTAAGCCTGATATTAAAGGTAGAGGGGGAGTCTGTCTCCTGAACCCAAACTGGGAGCTGGTTCCGTAAAAGTGGGGCCAAATAATCAAAGGCTCTGTCCCCCGTTGTACTCTTCAAGACTCCGGGAACCACAAGTAAACCTGCAGTCTGAGAGCACAGTGCTCTGTTGACATTATAGAAAACTATGAGATCTTTGAATCCCATCTTGTGGAGTTGGGTAGTCATGGAGAGCTTTATATTTTTTTAATTCTATCCTAGATTTAACAAGGAACCAATGAAGAGAAAGTGAGTTCTTTTAGGCTCAGAACTTTGCTGAACTGATTAACTAAAGAAACTCCAGAGCCCAGTTTGCACCAAGGGACCCGACTCCTGGTTTGGCTTGGTTTGGTAAATCTCTGTGGCATAGGTGGGGTACCCGCCAGATAGCGATATCAATGTTAGCTGTGTAGCACCACATCTTAGTAACATGAACATAACACAGAACCAGAGGAGGAGAATAGTGGACATCCAGCAGTTTGGGTTCTTTCTTCTTGGCATGTGGCTTTAAACAACAAAAAAATCCACGTTATCCTTAAACATGGAGCTTTTCCTGCTTTGTTCTCCAGTCACACAGGAAATGAAGATTCTTTGAGTCAACAGATTGCCGTGTTGAGGTACAGTCTTTGGGGTTCATTCAGCGAGATTTGGACCTCAGTGGAGGGTCCCAAATGAGCAGACGGCAGATTTAAAGTTCTGGCAACCTTACCTTCTTTTTTCCTGATGAAACGCAAAGAAATGTGAACCGTACCACCTGGTGAAAACGGGATTGGTAATTTGCAAGCGGGGACTTCTTTGTATAATTTTTTAATGAAATATGTAAAAAGATAATCAGGTTTTTGTGTTGGTTGAGAAACTGGACGTTTCAGATAGCCAACATTTAGACTTGTTTGACTAAAGTTGTGTTAAACTACTTTGAAAGTCAGATTGTCACAGAGTTTGTCTTGTGTGCATTCACCTAATGACACAATGCACATATTCCATAGTTCTCATCCTTGGCTGATACTGATATTGACAGAAAATAGCTACAAACAGTGGCCTTTAATTATTATTTTTTTACCAAGACATTTGAAATTTCCAGAGACATTAAACTGCTCAACATGTTGTTTTGTCCTACGATGTAACAGGTAAACTGGAAAAAAACAGCGCTGTGTATGTGCTCCAAAGTTTCCTCTTTGTATAATGATCCCCCACAGAGAACGTTAGAAGCTTCAAAATGTCTAACTTTTTATTACATAGTCCAAAGCTTTGAGGTGTCGGACAGACTTAAAATAAATGTGCCAATAAAATAAAAACTAATCTAATTATTTACCATATTCAGATATTATCAGAAAATTTGAGACTTATATTTTAAAAGCGTTGATTTACATTTTCACACGCAACCATCTCTAGGGTTTACAGAGAATGTTCTGAAGAAGAGAAAATATCCAGACTGAGTACCACTGCCATCAGCTAAGAACAGGAAACTGAGGCTACAATTCACACACACTCACCAACACTGGACAATAGAAGATGGAGAAACGTT
>JBAMHW010000026.1:3879333-3910944 GCA_037177495.1 Rhadinocentrus ornatus
CTGTGAGGAGAAGTCCACGGAGGAGATGCCTGTGAGGAGAAGTCCACGGAGGAGATGCCTGTGAGGAGAAGTCCACGAAGGTGATACCTGTGAGGAGAAGTCCACGAAGGTGATACCTGTGAGGAGCGAGGGAGCCGATTTGGTGCCGTGCGGGGCCGAGCCTAGCCCAGGGCGAGTGAGCGAGGGCTTTGGAGGTGCCGCCAAGATCAGAGGTCAGCGCAGAGGCAAGAAGCCGGTGGCGAGACAGCCGACTACCAGGACCGGTCGAGGGATGGTGGTGGACACCTACATCGGACGACGCTGAGGACTAGGAGGGTTGAGACCCGTACTAACATGGTGCCGTGAATTAACGGAATGTCCTTATTCCTGTCGGGAGCAGGGGCTCGCAAAACCTGAGTGCTCTGTACTATTGGGAGTAATCCCCCCCTTTTTACTTCCTCCAAGGCAGAGCGGAGCAGCAGAGCTTTCCTTGTTTGTTTTTTAGTCGATTGTTTTAACCCGCCACCAGGAGCTAGCACCCTCTGGGGGCGCATAAGATAAGCCTGAATTCCTGGTGGCCCTGAGAAAGTGTCAATAAAAGTGCTATCTTTAAAACCCGAGAGGATCCCGAACCGCATTGGACTGGGCTTCGGCTTCTGATCGAGCTGTTGGGACTCTGCCCGGCGCGACGTAGACATCTTTGCATTTAAACCTTTAGGGCTTGAAAACTCACTCTGATCATAATGTTTCAAATGCCTGAAGAAAAAATGTTCTGTAGTTTTGTAGATCATTCAGATTTTTAATAATATGAGTTTATTTATAATAATGCACATGCAAATAAGTTAATGTGTGTAATATGTAAAATAAATCAAATGTTGAATAAATAAATAAAAATGAAAAAATGTGAGTGTGTGTGCATATACAGTATATATATATATAATGTATTTTTATCAAATTTTATCCAGATTTACATATGATTGTATATTAATATTAAAATTATAAAGATTTCACAAATATAAAATATATTAAAAATAAAATAGAATGAAAAAATATAATAAAATATATGCATAAATAAAATAACTAAATTATTAATTGTGTAACTAAAAGAAAAATATCGAAACTGGACTTATTTTTACTACATCTTGATGTAATTGTACGTCTTTGGACTAAATTAAAGGTCCCATATTATGCATAATTCACTTTCTAAAGGTTTTCTAACAGTCATGTGTCCTTGTAGCCTGTATGAGGGCCAAGAATTAGAAAATTCTTTCTCCTCTCCACTTACTTGCTCCACTTTTTAGTAAATGAGTGCTCAAATGAGTGAGTCTGAGACCTCACAAAGGGAAAAACCACTCCGAGTAGTGGATACTGCCACTGACCCGCCCTCCCGGCTAGCTGACCCTGCCCTCTAAAATCAAAGAGCGGGCACCAGCGAAAGCCAGATCCTTTCCCAAAGAGGGGCTAGGAGTAGGCATGGACAGGCACCAACGTTTTTAAGGTTCAGAAACAGCTCGTTCTGGTAGAGCCACATCTGGAATGGCTGAAATTAAGGACCGATGCTGAATATGGGGTAGTACACTGTGAAAACAATGTTGTTGGAACTCTCACAACAATTTGAAGTTGTTGAAAAAATGTGTAATTTGGGACCTTTAAAGGGAAAATGTGGAGTTTTTCTTAGGTTAGGTTATTTACCTGGTTTGACTGGAGATCGAATTATGCTGAATGTGGCTCCTAAATTAAAATGAATTAGACTTTAATTGGTCTTTTTATGAACTTTTTGGAGAATGTGAGAATCCTGAAGTTAAGCTTGTGTTAAAGGACATTTTATTGGTCTAATGTGTTAAAATGCTGCTTGATGTTTCAGTGGTTTTTGGATAAAATCCTGTGGTTTCACCTAAATGTTTCTGTTGTAGCAGCTTTTTTTCTCAGTAAACATCACAAGTAATAAAGGAATGTAACCTTTTTTTCTCAGAACAAGCATCTTTCAGTAAAATAACACATTTACAGTCTGTTAACTCGAGTAAAAACAGTAGAGAAGAAAAATCAGATGCTACTCTGAGCGGAGTTGAGGGTGGAAAACAGGATGTGATGTAACATCCCGAAGGCATTGTCAGTGTTGAAGGTGGAAATGGAGACGGAGTCAGCAGACGACCTGAGGAAGACGTGGCCCCACAATCGGACACCCGAACGCGACTGTGCTGCACGTCGGTGGATCAGATCAGACGGTTTTACTGCAGAACCCAGTCTGAATATGCTAAATATCTGCTGTGAGAAAAGTCTGTGGGAGGCTCATTTCTCTGGACGGATAGAACTATTTTTATAACTTGGTAATGATTAATTCATCCAGGACAAAACCAGACTGAACAGATTCCTGTTTTCATTGGTTTTATCTTTATTGATTAAATAATCTGGCAATTCTGAGAATCCTCAGCAGACGAAAACGAGATGAGCGACTTCAGTGTTAAAAGAATCTGTCAGAAAATAATCATCAATAGTCCAATTCTGGTAATTTATCCAACATATGGTTGTTAAGAAGATGTACTTTACAAACAGCCACTAAAATACCATAAAAGACTATAATATAACTTATAGAAAATTAAGAGTAAAAGACAGAAAAGACAACTCTGGCTTTCCAAGCCGGGTCATCAGACAGTCCTGTAATAAAAACTAAACAGGAGGATGGACGAAGAGTTGAATCTGACCCCAGCAACACCTCCTCCACCTACTAACACGCTGGTCAACTTTACCATTTTTTAATTAACCAGATAATGTCCAGATAAATTAGTTTGTATTCATAATGTTGTTACTTGTACAGTTCATATGCGAGACACACGCTAATGATCGGATCATGTGACCACTAGATCACTGGAAACGTCACATCTGAAACGTCCAGTTTTCATTTGACGTTGGGCCAAGAAAACCTGAGCTTTTGTGTGGTGGTATGAAGACATTCAGTAAAACTGGGTCGTGCAGGCGTCCTGGTTTATATATTCCTCATTTACTAAATGGGAAAAATTGTGTTTGTGGGTTTTTATGGTAATAAATGATACTTTTTAAATTTGGATCAAATGTATTTTGTGTATTTTTGAGTTCAAGGTTTAAGTGAAAAGATAATTGTGAGGTGTGCTGAGAAAAGGCCACCAAACATGGGAAGCAGCTTCTGTCTTATGTGGTGTACAAGGTCGAAACCTGAAGCTCTGGTGTATGGCTCTGGTCTCTGCTACTGGATTATTGTCAGTCCTAAACTTGGTGCTTGACATCTTCTGAGGTGGTACCTGATAAAAATGTTGACAATCTCTTTACTTGGTCCTGAAACAAGATTAGGTTGTCTAAAGCATCTCTTTTTTTTAGATCTTTTACACTTTGTTTTTGGAAAAGTGAAAAAAATGCAGCTGTAAACTCTGAGATGCTTTAATGTCTTCCTACTTCATCATGTTAGTCAGTGTGTGGGACGCGTCTGTCCGTCTGTCTTTAATTAAAACCTTGTCGCCACCTGGACGTCTGCGTGTGGCGAGGTGTCGTGGTTTTCCGCGCTGTGGTTCGTCACCTCGCTCGCCGGCTGTAATCGCGGCTCTGTGTGTTCCAGCCACATGCCTCTGAGTCCGGCTGCTGACACCAAACATGATCGCCCACGGCAACAGGCGGTTACTAACGGCAACCCCACAGGCTCTGCTGTCGCCAGGGACGACGACGCAGAAGACGCATCCTCTGGAAACAGCATCGTGGTCCGCATCGGCATCCCGGACCTGCAGCAGACGGTAACACACACACGGACACGCAGCGTGAGCTTTCACATGAATATAAGACACATTACAAACCTGTCTGTCTGTCTGTGTCTGTCTCTTTCTCTGTCTGTCTGTCTGCTTCTCTGGCTCCGGCTCTATCAGAAGTGTTTGCGGTTGGACCCAGAGTTACCAGTTTGGACCAGTAAGCAGAAGGTTCTGGTGACGTTGACTCAGTCTCTGTCGGATGTTTTGAACTATGGTCTCTTCCAGCCGGCGTTTAACGGCCGAGCCGGAAAGTTTCTGGATGAAGAGCGGCTGTTGAAGGAGTATCCCCTCCCCCCCATCACACCCATCCCGTACCTGGAGGTAAACGTCCAATCATGTCGCAGAATCGTGTAAAGGACAAGCCTGGTGTTTTTCTGACCACATGAAAACATAAAGCCTTAAAAACACGCCACACTTCTCAGTCTTGGAGGGATCATGGAGCTTGTTTTTCCAACAAATTGAAAGTGTCTCATTTATTTATATAACATCAATTTAAAGCACAGACAGCATTTTAAATAACATCAAGAAAAAAAAAATTTAAAACATAACTTTAAAGACTTCAAATAAAAGCCAATGAATACATTTTTTTAATAAGGTTTAATAAGGCAAAAGCAGCCAAAGAAAGAGACACATATATACCAACATCTATAACTACACACATAGAAGAAAGGAAAATTTAGTGATTGGATTTTACTGTAAATTACATCAAGTGTAATAAACAAAATAAACAGGAACAGGGTGTTTAATGTGTAGGGTGTATCGCTGAGTGGGAAGACAACCTGGAGAATAAGCTCGACCGATTAAATGATTAAAAAAATTTATAGAGGTATTAATTTGCACAACTAGAATCGGAAGTATGCAGCATTTTACAGCCACATTGTTCTGTCTGAAAAATCTGGGAAAGATGGGAATCTTATGGATAAAAAGCATCATAGATTTCCACATCTGTTGTTTTTCATTATAAAGGTAAGTTAGATGAAAGGAAGCTCCTTCCATCAGACCTGCAGTGCTAGAGCATTGTTTGGCATAATGGTGCATTCCAGTTGTCTCGGAATTCCGAGCGCTTTTAAAAAAAACTACAGACCACACGGTACGTTTGTCAAAGGGTCAATCGCTCCACAAATTAGAGGCAGCAACCACAAAAGCTCGATCTCCTCTGTATTTCAGTCTGGATGTGGAAACATCTAAGAGCAACTGCCTGGATGACCGCAGAGCTCTACTAGGGGTGTGAAGATGAACCAGGTCTGACGGTGCTAATCTATTTTAAACAAGAAGCTAGGAGCAAAATCATAAAAGCAATCCGGAATCGGACAGGGAGCCAAAATTGGTGTTATGTGTTCACGCTTTTCCTTCCAGTTAAAAAACGAGCTACTGGGTTTAAACTACCTGTAACCGGCGCAGAGACGACAGATCCACACCAACATACCAGTTGCAGTAGTCCACACCAGAAGTGATAGAAGTGTGGGATAAGGGAGATAAGGCTTCACTTGGAGCTGGAAATAGCTTGTTCTGACAACTGCACCAATCTGCTTGTCCAGTTTAACAGAACGGTCTAATATCACACCCAGATTTCTGAGAGCAGAGTGGGTACGTGATGCCAAGGGACCCGGGGTGCTGACAGAATCGCTGACTGGGTTAGATTTCCCAAATCACTTCAGTTTTCTTTTCATTAAGATTCAGAAAGTTGAGGATATCATCAGCAAAGCAATGGAAAGTGATACGGAAATAGACCCCAAAGCTAACATATAC
Source organism: Rhadinocentrus ornatus (assembly GCA_037177495.1). Classification (NCBI taxonomy): domain Eukaryota; kingdom Metazoa; phylum Chordata; class Actinopteri; order Atheriniformes; family Melanotaeniidae; genus Rhadinocentrus; species Rhadinocentrus ornatus. The sequence continues at coordinate 3,884,832 of JBAMHW010000026.1, forward strand.
AAAGAAAACAATACCGGACCCAACATAGAACCTTGTGGCACTCTAGTAGTGAGAGGAGTTTAGTGGGAGGACAATTCACCTAAGTGAACAGAAAAACTTTGAACCAGGACAGCATCAAACCTTTGATACCAACAAACTGTTCAAGTCGTGACAACAGAATATTATAGTCCACAGTTGCATGCAGATGAGTCTAAAAGCACTAGAACAGCAGTTATTTGAATCAATTAAAGACTCTAAGAAGGGCTGTTTGTGTAGGAAGTTTTATAAACACCTTAGTTCATAAAACCTCCTGTATTAAATGTTTCTGTTTGTTTAAAAAGTTTTCACACAAACAAGATTATATTTTTAGGAACTTAAACGTAGAAAGTTGTCTCCGTCTAGTTCTGTTTGAGAGGCACAAATTTACATGTTGTTACGTTTTGCTGCCACTTGGGGGCAGTATCAGCAGCACTGCTGCTCCTGTGATTTGTCCTTAAGTTTTACTTCCTGACAGAAAAGACTAAAGTCATACGGGGTTGAGGTTTGTCCTGTAGCTGAGTCAAGCTGTTTAACAACTAAGAATAATGTCTGAGTTTTTCAGCTCTGGATTTTAGATGGTTTTTTTCACTTTTTTCTCTTTGTGATAAAATCTATCGTCCTTCCAGCTAAAACAAATTTTCTTCCAGTCAGCATTCGACCAACGTGCGCTCTGATATTTGAAGCTTTGTACTGTTGGGTTTTTAGAGAACTGCACTGAATTCTGAAATCCTTATCTGGAAAAAGTCAGAGTGACACAGATGTGATTTATTTTTTAGTTCAGAATCGTGAAAATAGTATTGTTCATTCCTGGTCCTCCGGTACCGCTGTCCTGCATGTTTTAGATGTTTCCTTGCATTTATAAGTGGTTCATAGAACTTGAACAATTAATCTGAATCACCCGAGGACCAGAATTTGTTGTGACAAAGAAGAAGAAAAATGGCTCATCTATTGGTTGGATCTGTTGGTGATGTGATTTTTTTTAACCCTGTCCTGTCCAGCTTGTCATGACAAGCAGAACACTGTGTGCCTAATAGAACGGGACAGATTTGCTCGGCCAAGGGAGGCATCTCATTTATATGGCTGCTCTTGATAGTCTTTTTATTATTATCTTATTTGTATTCTTATTTATTTGCTCTGTCTGTTAACTAATATATTAAGTGGCCCCAACACCAAGGCCAGGCGCCCCAGAGACAAGTACACATCCGCAGCAGTGACCACCTGTCCCATCCACCCAGACCACCTCCACCAAACCCTCGCCCAACGGGCGCTGTACTTTCGCCATTTCCAGTCCTTTCTTTTGCGGTTGTCCACATTGTTTACATGGAGCATTTAGACTAAAAGCCAGATCGGATTGAGAGGGGTGGGTTACACCGATGGTTGTTCCAAAAAATGTACACGAAGACACAAAATCCTAATGTTGGCAAGGAATGATTCTTCCTCTACATGCCCGTTATTTCATAATTTACTCAATAAAGTTTATTTGATGGAAAAAAGTTGCATGTAGTGGAAAACAAAGCGAGACCAAAACCAATATAATTGGTTTGATACAAATACATTGCTTGATGTTTTTAAAGAATGTAAAATTAAAGGTTAACAGCCAATCAGAGTGGCCGACGGAGCAACGACGGGGTTGCAAACTAAAAAGAAGTGGTTTGAGTTTTTGGATGTGTAGTGTCACCACACGATGGTGATATAATTTGTTGGTGGTTGTAATTCAGTAAAAGTAGTAGCTGCACTAGCAGGACATGAACCTAGAGAGGAAATTAAAAAAAAACTTTGGAGGTCATTCACAGGAGGAAAAGGGAGAAATCATTAATTCCTTTAATCTTTGGTAATATCTGGTATGTTGTATGATTTTTAGAGAGACGACGGCCTGGTTTCTAACCAGAAGCTGAATAAAGTGACAGAAACGGGCTCATGAATGGCAAAAAAAGACAGTAAAAGTTGTTTTTTGTCCTTTCCTGACAGACTGAACGGACACAGCTTCAGTTCTGAGCTGTGAGAATCCACAGTTCAGAACTGAAGTGTTTCCTGAGTTGTTACAGAAAATGCCGCTTGGTGTTTGTTCCTTCTTTCACGTTTAATCCGCTGCTGATCCAGAACCAGGATTAGTGTGTTATGAATGACAGATGCTGTGTGTCACTACACATCTGTACTCTGAATATGAGTAGTCTTGTTAGGCGCTTTGTGTTTTAATTATGGTCATTTCATTTTAAAGGTGCAGGTGTAACAAAATCAAAGACCAATGACAGAAAAGTGTCATTAAATGTTTCTATTGGTATCTAACCCCCTTACAAAAACTTATGTTTTTATTCTCTAAGAATGAGACATTTATATTTACTTGTGGGTCCACATACATGCCACCATTTTTATTACGGCATCTCTCCAATTATTCTAAATAACGCCCATTTATGGTCCACTTTTGTCTATAATTGGGTACGTCTGTTTCAAACGTCGCTGCTCCCATACGTCCATGCATCCTTTGCATTAGTTTCGCTGTGAAGCAATATGTCCACCAGATGGCAGTGCAGAGATCACGTAACCGTCCAGTCTGTTTACACGCAGCTTCGTGTTTTCAAATAACATTTATGAACTTATAATTACAATGTGTTTAAAGTTTCATGCAGCTTCAGTTTTATTAATTATAAAACCTTCTTTTCTGTCTCTCTTTTGTGCAGTTTCGTTATAAGAGGAGAGTTTACACGCAGAGCTACGTGGACGACAAGCAGCTGGCGAAGCTGCACACAAAGGTAAAGCATCCTGAGACAACACGTTTAAACCAGGGCGTATCAATCTATAATCTCATCTATCTACAATCCTCATGTTTGGATCAAACATCCTGATGATCTGATTTTGTTCTTTCAGGCCAACCTGAAGCGCTTCATGGAGCATGTTCATCAGAAGAATGTGGAGAAAGTTTCCAAATGGTTGGAAAAAGGTCTGGACCCCAACTTCCACGACTCAGACAGTGGAGGTGAGCAGGATCAGGAAGTAGCCAGAGCCCTATGCTTTCTGTAGGTTTCACCACTCAGTAACAAAATAAAAACACGCTTGAAGAATATTTGATTAACTTTTAATCTTATACTTACTCCTGTATGTGTAAATAATCTTTGAGGTGAGTTTAGAAATTATTTTAAATCACGTGAATCTTACAGAGGGACAGACGATGCTGCATCCATGTTCAAACTTTACTCTTAATGTTCAGTTTATAAGTCAGCAGGGGGTGGAGTGAGATTAACCTTGAGCCCCAGGTTAGACTTTCAGTGACCTTAAATCTTGTAGATCACCATGGTAACTGATCAGGGCTAGCCTGAGCCTTCATAGATTTATCATGTTGAATCTTGTGTCATTTAATGCATTACCTTTTCCAACATGTTAAACTTTATAGGAGAAAGTTGCGTCTGCTTGCTAACATCAGTGAATAGTTTAACATTAACTTACAATGTCACTCAGTTTAGGGAAGGATATCTCCACTGCTTCTCTACTTTTTTCTGATATTAATTCACATTATTGTCATAAAATGAGACGGACCCCCCAGACTACATCTGAATCTATGGCGTTACATCTCTGCCAAACACCTTGAGGAGCGTATTTATCAATTCAACAGCGCGTTTCTTAATCGAGAGAGCGCATTGTCTCCCACACTCACCAGTACGCTCTCGCTGGAAAACTCTGTTCGCTCTCTCAGTTCAGTGGGCGTATTTGTCAGTTGGAGGCGGGAACTCTTCTGATTGGCAGGATTTTCAGTTGAAATTCGGTAACAGCGCAGGACTTTACGACGGAGCATTAGGGCCACATTAAGAAAAATATTTTTTCACAAGCTTCGAGAATAAAGTCGTAATATTATGAGAATAAAGTTGTAATTTTCCGAGAAGTCATAATATTAGTAGAATAATGTTGTAATATAACTAGAAAAAAGTTGTATTATTACGAGAATAAAGTCTTAATTTTACTAGAATAAAGTCATAATTGTACCAGTAAAAGTTATAATTATTTTCAAAGTCCTGATAGTAATAATAGCATGGCGCTGATGTGCCAAAAGATTAAGTATCTCCTGGTTTGTGAAACCTGTGCTGCAGTACAACTTTACGAAATGCTCTGTCACCCTCAATTTAACAACACTCATATTCTAAAAGAACTGGTTAGAATATTGCTTTATTCACGTAAAATAACGACTTTTTTCCCCCCTAAAATTAGACTATTCTCGTAAAATTACTTTTTTCTCGTAACATTACAACTTTTTTCTCGTAAAATTACAACTTTATTCTCGAAGCCTGTGAAATTTTTTTTTCCTAATGTGGCTCTAATACTCCGTCGTAGGACTTGGCTTTATTCCTTTTCTTAAATTACTTTTTTAAGAGCTTGGTGCAACTTTATTGCCCCTAAGGTACGGAAACATTTACAAACAGACAGTTTAACCTGAAAGTAAGCAGAAAATGGGAGCACCAGGAAGATTTTAAATAACAGTTTAGAAAATTAAAATAATACAGAAGTAAAACTTAATATATACAGAAAGGGACTTTGTGTAAAAGAAGAAGAAGAAGAGGACTTGATGAGGATTTAAACAAAAAGAAAAGAAGAAAAAGAAGAGGACGAACAAGGTAAGGGAAATATACATTTGTTAAGTTTAACTTTATCTCGTGTAACATTCTTGTTATTAGATAACAGTACATGTTTTCAGTTACAACTAAAATTGTGTAGCCGTCGAAATGTATAATTATACATATTAAAGATGCAATTCAAGGTGCATGGCTTGTAACGTATGTTGACGTGTGGCTAATATATGCTAACAATTGAGTACTGCTTGGACTTGACTGCATCTAGTTTAAGGCAAATCTCCGTTGTACCCCTTTCTGTAATTTTAATTACTTGTAATAATGAAAGGATGGACTAAGTGATAGGAATTGAAATAATGACTAAATATTCGCCAATGAATGCCGGAATATTTCCCAAACTTCAGTTGGAAAATGTAAAACATTCATGCAGCTAAAATAAATAATGTAAGACATTTCAGTAGTATCATGTTATTGTAATTCCTTAATCTGAACAATGTATTGAAAGACAAGCTAAAAGCGGTGGATATACTACAACATAAAATTTCAATGTCTCAAGTTGTCATGTGTTGGGCATTGTCTTGGTCTAATGATGTCAAAATGTGTATGATGAAGATGAAGAGGACTGTTTAAATATAAGTTGTCAATGAACAATAACATTTAGTGGTTGGTTTTTGGTATTTATCTATACAGACACAATGTGTATATAGTTTTGCATTTACGTGTGTATGTCTGTTTGTAGCTCATTAGCCACATGTTCATCTTACTTAACTTTTGTTTTTGTGAACCCTCAAGATCATATTTCCAAATATCAAAATGACAGACAGAGGTGAGGATTGTCTAATAAAACAAAAACAAAAAACATTTGAGTTACTGTTTTCTACAAGTGCATTTATTAATTTTTCCAAATTCCTTTAGGATGAATTGTCCAGTGATGCAATCAATTTAATAGAAATGCTCTGAAAAATCGTCAATAATCCGGCAACAAGTGTGTATCAGGAGCAGTTTATAGTTGTTAGCTATGGAGAATGTGACTGTAGTTAAGCTGTCGCTGCACAGCACAACCAATTAATTTAACAGTAAGACCTATGTTTTGAGTTGATGTTGTTTATGTTTTTAATGTATTATTCATAAAGTTGAGGGACAGCCCACGCTACAGGCAGCTAGGGATTCCAGTCAGGAGACAACGCAGAGACCACTACATCAGAGGTCTTACACAGTACCTGTGCTGCGGCCTTCAGGCAGCTCTGTGCAGCAAAGCATAGTCAGGTTTGGATGTTGTTAGTCAAAAGATATATTAGGGTGTATCCATATAATTAGGTTAACATTGAGTAAATGTTTTAATTGAAGCTAACATAGACCTTTTGCTTTAAACGATTGTACCACACCATTATTCTTTGAGAGATAGGTGGACATGTCTTGCACTGAGAGCTTTAATTTATGCTATTATTTCAGTTGAGCATTTTCAGATCTACAGATGAAACATGTTACTTATTGTTTTCTCCACACTATTTCCAGGAGTTTCCCTGGACTGACCAATTTGAGACCTCACTTACGTTTGACAAAAAAGAGGCCCAGCAGCAAAATGACACCTGTCCAGTTTTGCCTTTTGCAGAAAAAACTCCCGAACTCACTGAGGAGCTCCTGCTTCTACAGGCTGGGTTTGGAAGAAGAACAGTGAATATTCCTGAGGATGCTGGTCATAAGGAGGTATGTTACCTCATTTCAAACTACTAAAGCTTCATTTATGTGTAATTTAAAAAATCTTTGATTAAAACTTCACTGGTATTACTGTCACAGACCTTCTATGTGAAGTGTTTCCAAAATTGAATCAAGTCGAGGAAGCGGATGCTTTACAAAGCTATGGGTAAAGCAGTCTTTGTTTTTCAAATGTGTCTCATTTAAATTGATTTTGTTGTTACTGATGTATATAATTAGACCAGCTGAGAGATCTATATTCTCCACTGTGTTTGGGTCTGTCAATAAACCTCCTCCTGGTTGGACATGGCCAAAAACACCTTACCTATAAGATGAGGACACGGTGACCTTAAACTCAACCTGAGCTGCATCTATGATCATTAGGCATGCAAACAAGAAGGAGGGATCTCCACCACAGTGAGGTGGAGATTCAAGGTTAGCTGTGTCCTCATTACTACACCTCACTTTAAGGTGCTTTGTTATTTTATTCCACTATCTTCTTTTAACTTTTACAGACTGCAACTGCAGATGACATCGATGTGTGTGTGGATGATGTGGTGAGTTATAAATAAATAATTTGATTAAATTAGATATTTTAATTCCAGAATGTAATTGTGTAAAATATTTTAAAAATTAGTATTTTCTGTCATATAACGTAAAATTTGTATCACAGGAGGTCCTGCACCAAACTTCCTTACAACACAGTGCTACAACTTCTTGTGCTATGGAGAGATGGACATCATTGCTGGGCCGGCGGAGGTTACAGCTCAGGATATGAGAAACCTGAAGGCTGAGGTACTAGTTCTGATAATATTTACAGCACACAGTGACACTGTTACTGTGTCACTTGTTAATCCTAATACACTAAGATTAATGTATCATAATCAAACAGCTTCATGACACTCTCAGTCTCCCTGTAACTGTATTCCCTTCCCCCCGTCTTCTCTCAATACTCTGACCAGTGATTTGTGTACAAACCAGATGGTACAAAGAACATTTTCTCCTCATCACTGCAGCCTCGTGCAGCTCAGCAGTGGAAATGATGGGTTTATTTTCAGTGTTAAGTTCCCATGCCTGTGAAATAGTTAATATAATATATCATTTTTTCATTGTCCTACATTTTGTGAGCATATTTCTACTACATCTTATGTTTTCTGTTATCGTCACTTTTTGTTGTGTACCGGTATTAATGACGGTTTTACACTTTTAGGTGCAAAATGCCGACGGTGAAAAACTGATGGGATCCCCTGATGCCATTGTGGCTTGTGGTTAACAAGGACCAATAACTGTTGACAAGAAAAATGCCATCACAGAGTATGTTTACTATTAAAGTGACTTTGTCGATGATTCAGTGATATCTATTTGACTCTGAATAAATACACTATCCTAGTCTTACTCCTTATTAGGGCCATTGGTTTGCATTCAGTGATGAGATTGATTCCGATCCTGACTCGGCTTCGTGAGGGATTCAAACTATATGGGGTAACTGAAATTTTGGCACACCACGAGCAACTGTGTCAAGAGCTTTTTGTCCCTGGCCACATTAATAAAGTAAGCAGTGTTTACAACAAATAATCCCTTACTTTGATTCTGCCTGTCTGTTTTTTTTTAAAGTGTTTTTAGTTTTGTCTTCCTAGATTTCAAATACTGATAGACAACAGAAAGATGCCATAGCAAAATGATAAGGCTCATGGCATATTTGCCCAAGTCATGTTGTATGGGCGATGATGCACAGTTAATCAACAATATAGTTGGCGAGAACAGCTGGACATCACAATTTAACCAAAATATGACTTGGGTAATTATGCTATGAGCTAACAATATGTAATATAAAGTGCACTATTTACTTGTACTTGATGCAGCCTCTTAATTGTTCATTTTAGGTTTCATCATGTAGTTTTAAAGTTTTTGTTTTTGATGTTTCAGGTTGACGCAGACTTCATAGTTGGTGCTTTTTCTCCAAACTTAAGTGAGGAAAGATCTGTCAGACGTCGGCAAGAATTGAAAGTTCTCAATTTTCTGCAAGACTTTCTGCAGAATCAGGAAGACAGAGGTAGGACAGAAACGGATGAAGACTAAGGGAACAAAGAAGTACAAGATAGACCCGAGGTTGGTTGCAGTTCTGCAATGATGTAAGAATCAGATCACCACATGGTGGTTGAGAGGGAACACAGGTGTGATCTACAGTCCTTCCCTCATCTGTAGGCTTGAGCATGGCTAAAGAACAATTAATACACAATGAAGCCAGTCTTATGCATCAACATTCATTTTTAAGTTCATAAATCAATAAAGGATCAAAGCAGAGCTTTTGCCTGTTTGTACAAGTGGTTTGGCTCCTGGTGAGAATATATTTGCCTTTGAAGGGAAAAGTCAGGTGAGCCTTGCAGCTCTTGGAAGTTCCTATAGGTACACCTGATGGAGGAAGTTGACACCGACTAGTGGGTCTTCTCTTGTCTGCCACCCAATTAACTAGATTGACAAGATTTGAGAATTTGGGTGTCAACAATCACAATTCCACAGTTTGGATATTTGTTTAGTTTGGTAAGTGCAACTAGACAAGTAGTTGGGGCAAAACTTGACATGTTTTTTTTTACTAGATGGAGACAATGAAGAAAAACTGTGCAAGTGAGGAAGAAATGGCTGTTACACCAGAGACGAATTTCTTGTTCACATCCCACTAATTGAGTCTCAACGAAGCATGTTCAAATCACCATCAATTTTGAGCATGACTGCAACTCTCATTATGGGGAACATAGCAAATGCTTTTTACATTTCTTTAGATTTACAAGCAAAGGTTTCAGGATAACCAAGTTTCCTGTATGACATTTCAGACCGTTTTTATTAGTACAAAGCATCCAGGTCATTCTAACGTTTGAGAAGGAATGTCAGGAGGACTGCAAACAGATCTTCTGTAAAAGAAAAAAGTTGAAGAAATAAAACTAATTAAGAATAAAATATTGATGCTTTTGTTTTTTTCCCCATGATTTTACCTTTATTAAACTTTTTATAATGCCTTTAAAATGCTCTGAACAATTAGCCAATATTCAGTTTCTTTAGCTGATTTTCATTTGTTAACTTATTTCTAAGTATTGAAATTAATCAAGAAGTACTACCTACCTTGTTTGTCCCTCACAAGTCATAAGACTGTGCCTTATCGCAGGAGGATACTTCAAGTATGTCATCCATCTCCAGCAGGTGGAGTTCATTGTCATACTTTGATGTCTCACATGTCCTGACATCCCACCACAAACGCTCGATTCTAAGAGTACATAAAAGATTAAGACAAAACAGAAAAAGAATGTCAAGGGTTTGAAGACTGGGAACTAAACACTGTTTCAGTTGCTCTATCTATTATGTTAGTGACAGTGTGCAGATTTAGAGAACATTTAACTTAAGGAAAACAAAATTCCCCTTTGATTATGGAGACTTTTTCCCGACATTAAGCTCCCTTGATCAGTTCCACGGATGGTAAACATAAATCTGGCTATGTCCACGATCTCTACTCCCTGATCACCTCTCACCCTGCATAATTTACACAGATGACAAACAGCTGTTAAAATTGGTCTCTACATGAAATACACAAAATACAATGTACAACTTTGCACTTAAGAACATGAATTTATGTGTACAGTGGTCCCTCGTTTATTGCGGGGTTGCGGTCTGAAAACATCCCGCGATAAATGAAATCCGCGAAATGACGACCTTATTAATATTTCACAATTGAAATGCATGTTGAGGCCTAATTATCCCTCCTCGGAGTGTTTATTGAGCTTTCCCAAACTATAATAAACATTTTTAACATTCTCACACACTTTATACTCTCAAAAACCTACATATATTTAACAACCTGAATTTATTAATAATTACTCACCTCATTAAATATATTACAGGTTCTCTGCTGGCGCTGCGTCCCCACCCTCGTGTGTAACGTTGTTCAATCTAGAAACAAGGCACAGTGGGCTGATTCCTACGGTAAAAGTTGGACATAAAATGGTTGAAATATGATTTACATTTACTTAAATATGCAGTGCTGCATATAAAAACAGCTAGACCGCAGAAGATGAACCGCGATATGAGAAGGGACCACCATATAACCATTTACAAATAGGGTTGAAATAATATTTTGGTGATAAACAATGTAGAAACATGCATTAAAGGTATACCCTGCATCTGTTGCTTTTTTGAATGCTGCAAAATCTATTTATGCAGAGTTGTTTGTTGCAGCCTCCAAACACATCACCTATATAAAACTGTAAGAAACTTATGCTACACAGAGAACACACAGTTGTATAAAGCTAGGTTAACTCTTACCTTCCTGGAGTAGCCATCAACTGCAGCAAAAAGGACAATGTTGTAACTGGTGGCAAAGACTCAAGCAGTTCATCTATTTTACGGCAACATCTTTATTTGATTTTTATTACTGTATAATTCCAAGTTAAAAAAAAAATCTTTAGCATACTAACCTTATTAGCTTGTGATTAGTGTCGACATGCCACAGTGAAAGGGGTCCTCTGACAGAATAAGTTCTCCGCACAATGCAGCCAAGTCCACTCAGTCTGGAAAGAATTCCAAGTGAGTCCACGCGGTGCATTGATGCAGTAAGTCTTCTCCACCGGACATTGATACCCATCAACCTCAGCCTTCCTTTCACCATCTGATAGCCTGCTGTAGGAATTTCATTCTGTATGTGCTGGATGGCATCATTCAGCTCTTCATATGTGAGATTGCTGTAATTCTGGCTGACAGAAAGGCCAAATTCTGTCATCCATAGATGAACTGTTCTGGCTGAAATCCCCAGTAATTTTGCGATGCTTTTCACTGGCAGATTTATTTGAAGAAGCTCAACCAGTCGCTCTCCCTCCTACTACCAGCTCCTTGTTAGTATAGTGGTTAGCATTCCTGCCTGTCTCGTGGGAGACCGGGGGTTTGATTTCCCGACGGGGAGTGAGCAATCTAAGACCGTGAATTCAGTCAGTACTCAGCAAAGTAAAGTGTACGAACGCCATCAGCTGCTAGATTAGCGACCGTCCAGCAACTTCAGCTTTGTAAACAAGACAACTCTGGAGTTTGTGCAGCCTCAGAGCGCTGCGCCGAATAGTCCCAGACGCTTGTTCAGCAGCGGATTCGTCAAGCAGGAACAGCCAGCAATGGGGTAAACGGAGGCAGTTTGACCGAAGGCAGAAACGGGGTTGTCAAGGAGGGCTGACCGCTAAGCTAAAGGCTAATCCCTAGAAAAACGCCACTTCCTTCCATCTTCCTCTCCAACGTCTGCTCCCTAGAGTCTAAAATAAACCATCTTCAGCTGCATCTCCAGTTAAGGAACTGCTGTGCCATTATTCTGAAAGAAACCTGGCTAAACTCATTAATTCTGGACAATGCTATTAGCATGGAGGGGATAACTGCATTCCGTGCTAATAGGAGCAGCACACTCAGCAGGAAATCCAGAGGTGGCCGCTTGTTTATTTACATAACAACTGGTTTAATGCTAGATCTGCTTCCAGTCACTGCTCACCGGACATTAAGCTCTTGACTGTGATCTGCAGACCGTTCTACCTGCCCAGGGAGTTTACTGCTGTTATTATCGCTGCTGTGTACGTGCCCCCTAGCGCTAACACCAAGGAGGCTATGAGTGTTCTTTACCGGACTATCAGTGATTTGCAAATTGTCCACACGGAGGGCATTTTTGTTATTGCTGGTGACTTTAACCAAGTAAATATGAAAACTGTCCTCCTCAGTTTCATCAGCATGTGGGCTTTGCAACCAGGGGAATGAACACTTTGGACAAAGCTTATATTGATTTTAAGGATGCATTCAAGGCAGCCTCCCGCCCCCATACTGGCTCGTCTGATTATCCCTCTGTCATGCTAATTCCAGCATACAAGCCCCTGCTGATTTGGGAAAAACCTACCGTAAGCCAGTTGAGAACGTGGTCTGGAGGCACAGATTGGGACATGTTCAAAGAGGCTGCAACATACAACGACCAAACGGATATTGATGAGTATGCCATGTCTGTGTCAGCTTACATCTACAAATGCGTGGAGGACATCAGTGTCATAAATAACATCATCACCAGGGCCGATCAAAAACCTTGGATGACTGCAGAAGTACGTAGAATGCTGAAGGCTCGGAACTCAGCCTTTAAGTCTGGGGATAAGGAGGCTCTGAAGACAGCCAGAGCTAACTTAAACCGTAGCATCAGACTTGCTAAACGTACTGACATTCTGAAAGTACAAGACCTCTTCAATGACCCTACAAACACCAGGAGAATGTGGCAAGGCTTACGGACGATCACTAGCTATAAGCCAGCCTCTCCTGTGTGTGGAAATGTCACTGACTTCCTCAATGACTTGAATAACGCCTTTGGGAGGTTTGATGCACTAAATAGTACTTTTCCTTGGCAGGAAGCAAGAGCTCTGTGCTCTGTGATCCCTGAAAAGAGCCAGGATCCGCAAGGCTTCAGGACGAACATTCCTGGACGAGTGCTCAAGGAGTGTGCTGATCCGCTGGCTGGTTTCCTAACGGACATCTTTAACACCTCACTGAGCCAAGCAAAAGTCCCATTGTGTTTCAAGGATGCAACCATCATTCCAGTGCCCAAAAAGTCTCATATCACCTCACTAAATGACTACCGGCCTGTTCCAGAGGCTGGTGAAGGATGTTATTCCTGGACTTTAGTTCAGTATTTAATACAATCATCCCAAAGCATCTAGTAGGCAAACTGGGACTCCTGGGCTTTAGCCCTCCCCTGTGCAACTGGCTGTTAGACTTCCTCACTGAAAGACAACAGTCTGTGCGGGTTGGCAAGAACTCCTCCAGCGTCATCACCCTCAGCATGGGCTCTCCCCAGGGCTGTGTCCTGAGCCCTTTGCTGTTCACTCTGATGACACAAGATTGTGTCTCAAGGTCTGCCACTAATCATATTGTGAAGTTTGCCAACGACACGACGGTGGTGGGCCTTATCAGAGGTAACAACGACCTGGCCTACAGAGAGGAGGAAGAGCAGCTGGTGAGATGACGTGAAGGCAACAACCTGATCCTGAACGTTGACATGACTAAAGAGATCATTGTGGACTTCAGGAAGACCCAGCCTAGCTACGCTCCTCTACTCATCGTTAAGTCGGTCGTGGAGGTGGTCAGCAGCATTAAGTTTTTGGGGGTGCACATCTCGGACAACCGTACTTGGTCAGTTAACTTTGCATCTCTGGTTAAGAGGGCACAGCAGCGCCTGCACTTCCTGAGACGGATGAAGAGAGCCCACCTGCCCATCCTCACTACGTTCTACAGGAGCACTGTAGAGAGCAGCTTTTTCCCCTGGCCATCAGACTTTTAAACTCTCAATTCATAGTCTGCACTACTGACACTTTTTAATCTGTACTGTTTTTTGCATTGTTTTTACATTTTGCACTACCTTTTTACTGCTTTTTATATTTTTATATCTTTATACTGTTGCAAGCAAATGCAACAACATTTGGTTCTGTGTACTCTGTATATTTCAATGACAATTAAGTCTGTCTAAGTCTAAGTCTAACATACATGGGACGCCCCCTTGCTCCAGTTACAGTTTCAACTGTGGTCACCGCAACGTTAGCATGCTCATGCAACGTTTACATGCCTTGACAATGCTTCCCAGAGGTACAGCTCCAGCCTGCAAGTAAATAGTAGAAAATCCATGTCCAGAGCTTGTCGTGAAAGGCCAGACTCTAATTTTCTGATCAGCCTGGAAAACATTTGTTGTCTGAGAATATGCTGTTTACAGTAAAATAACATTAAAACATCAACACTGTACTTGGGTGTACTTAAAAATGATATATAATTTAAGTAGCTAACTTAATTATTAGTCTAGCTAATATACAGAATTAACGAAATTGATGATGTTATTTATTCAAAACAAAAATGACTTCCTACAGATGTTAAGAGTTGTGCAGGACTCATCTCACAGGATCAGATGTTCAGTGCTGTCCTCAACTGTATCAAAAGAACTGTCAACAAAATGGTTATGTTGTAAATGGCGTAGAGACAAAACTCACTCTTAGAGACATACTGTTAGTCTTGGGATTTCGACAGCTACAATTAGCAATGATTAACAAAAACTTCTTGTCAAGAATTTTACAACAAAATTAAAGAAAGGGGTATAACGGAGATTGGCCTTAAACTAGATGACTAAGATGCAGCCAAGTCCAAGCAGTACTCAATATTAGCCACACATCAACATACGTTACAATTATCTAATAAAATGAATGTTACAAGAGATAAAGTTAAATGAAACAAATGTATATTTCCCTTACCTTTGTTGTCCTTTACTTCTTTGTGTTCAACTGTTTTTTTAATCCTCGTCACGTCCTCCGCTCTTCTTTTGCAAAGTCCCTTTCTGCATACATATTAAGTTTCACCTCTGTATTATTTTTATTTTCTAAACTGTAATTTATCTTCCTGGTGCTCCCATAAGATTTTCCACTTACTTTCAGGTTAAACTTCGTGTTTGTAAATGTTTCCATACCTTAGGGGCAATAAAGTTGCACCAAACTCTTAAAAAAATAATAAAAAAAAATTAATAAAGCGAAGTCCCGCGCTGTGACTGAGTTTGAACAGAAAATCCTGCCAATCAGATGATTAAGAAGAGTTCCCGCCCCCAACTGCCAAATATGCCCACTGAACCCCCCCTCCCCCCAAAAAAACCTGCTTCTAGCACTACATGACGGCACACAGCAGTCTGACTACTACTTAATTATGATGTCGCATCCTGTTTGAATTCTTGCTTGTGTTCTTCTTACTCTCAGATGTAAGTCGCTTTGGATAAAAGCGTCTGCCAAATGACTGTAGAATAGAAAAGAATAGAATAGAATAGAACAGAGAGAGCGAGCAGAGTTTTCCGGCAAGAGCGTACTGGTGAGTGGGGGCCAGTGTTATTTTTGTTAACGATGACGTATTTATTTCGTTGACAAAGCTTCTTTTTCATGACGATAACGAGACAGTGACGAGCTAAACGTGGCTCTCTGATGACAAAAACATGACGAGACGTTTGTGAGATTTCATTGACGAGACGAGACAAAAATGTTCAAGGACTGATTGTCCGACATTAAAAATGACATTTCTGCCTATTGTGAGCGAATCTGTCAGTCAGCAATGCTGCTGCACCTTGGCCACGCCCCCCACCAGACGTTGCACAATAATCAATGTGTTCATTGTAATTAAGCATTTCAAGCTTTAGGTATAACTAATTGCTTTTTTAAATTACGCCTTACTAGAAACACTAGCCCAAAATAAAACACACCACTGCTGTGGGTTTCCCACCCCATGGGAGTCGGGCCGTGGTGGTCATGTCAGCCTTGATTCCATTTTTAATACGTATTATTGATCTAAATTAATTTGTTAAAAGATTAATAATTTTTAATTTATTTGACTAAAACCTTTTTTTGAGTTTTCGTCGACTAAAACTGGACTAAAACTATCAAAATTAGAAAGACTAAAATGTGACTAAAACTAATAAGCATTTCGTCCTGAAGACTAAAAACAACACTGATGGGGGCTGGGGTCCTGTTTTACTCTTGCTGTGCTGCATTCGCGGCGGCCCCGCGAGTAATTAAAAACTCCGGCAATCAGAGCAATGCGCTCTCTTGATTAAGAAATGCGCTGTTAAATTAATGAATGCGCTCCTTATGGTATTTGGCAGAGATGTAACGCCATACGTAACTTTTCTGGAACCTGTAGATAAGTTCTGAGTTCAGACTAAGTAAGTGTGATTAGTGTGTAGTAGCATAACTGCTCATTGGATGCTTTGTGATCTTGTTTGTAAAAAAGACTTGTTTAAAGTAAAATTTTTGTATTGCTTAATGTTGCACATGTAATTTCTATCCACAGAGTTTTAATCCACTGCAGGATTTTTAACGATATAACAGAAAATCCACATTAGGTCAGGACGCGGAAAGGTGGAAACAATGGACAAAACATTATTTCATAACTTTGTCGGCTCTGATTCCACGATAGCTTCAAAATTGATGCCCACATGTTGCCATGTGTAGCGGCCATATTGACGTGGAAACAGCGTGCTGCGTGTGATGTCACGTCTTCTTTAGGGTCATAAAGCGTTCACACTGGAGTCTGATGGAGGTCCTATTTAGATTATAATGTTAACAACCATGCATTGAGACTTGCGGTGTGAATGCAGCGGTCAATGTTTTAACGGTGGGGGTGGGAGGCTGGACAATAGACGGCGGAGCTGGCTCAGAAAAGGTTGAGAATTACTTCTGTAGAAGGTGGTGAGAACTAAACTCTCCTTAAATCACAGGAGATGAAAGTAGTGGTAAGTTCTTTGTGCAAGGACCAAGTGAGTTCTTGAACCTGGTGGACGACCGGGTCCTTGATCAGGCTGATTTCTTCTGAAGTCCACAAACAGGTTGTTCCTGCTCTGCATGTCAAGACACTCAGCAGTTCGTCTGTCTTTGTGTCTCAGAGTGTCCTCTGACTCTGGCGGTGCAGTTGGAGGAGAGCTGCGAGCTGATCAAAGTCCTTCGCAGTGGAGGAGCTCACCTGGACTTCAGGACCAGGGACGGCATCACGGCTCTGCACCGGGCCGTCCTCTGCAGAAACAGCGTCGCCCTCACGGTGAGTCCGACCCCCGGCTCCAAACTTCACCCGGACCCACTGAACACGCCCTGAACTCTGTCTCTGTCCCCAGACTCTGCTGGACCTCGGAGCATCTCCGGACTACAAGGACAGCAGGGGTCTCACTCCGCTGTATCACTCGTCCATGGTGGGCGGCGCCCCCTACTGTTGCGAGCTGCTGCTGCAGGACCACGCCAGCATCGGTAGGGAGGCTGCACTGTTTTTATTTACCTTTATGCTTTTTGTGGAGAAACATTTTGGCTGTAAGAGTTTTGTTGCCATGGTTACAGGGATCACAGATGAAAACGGATGGCAGGAAATCCACCAGGTGAAACACACACACAATCATTTAAAACACTCACCGATGACAAGTTCAAGCTCTGAACCATTCTGTGTGTGTGAGTTCAGGCATGTCGCTATGGTAACGTGCAGCACTTGGAGCACCTGCTGTTCTACGGCGCTGACATGAGTTCCCAGAATGCCTCAGGAAACACCGCACTGCACCTCTGCGCTCTGTACAACCAGGTAACACACACACACACACACACACCTTGTTGACGTGTTTATCTGTACAGTGTGAAACTCTTTGCTTTTGTTTTTGTAGGACAGCTGCGCCAGAGTTCTGCTGTTCAGAGGAGCCAATAAAGACATCAAGAACTACAACAACCAGACAGCTTTCCAGGTAAATAAACAAAACCTTCTACAGTAGATGAAAATAATAAATAACTTATTTATTTCAAAATAATAATGCAAATAAAATAAATTCAGGCTAAATAAAAGAAATAACCAGTTACTGAAAAGGAAAAAAGGAAATTCATCTGGAAGTTTCTTGTAGGGACGTCATGATTATAGATATTTATTTTTTAGTACAATTCTGTAAATTTCCCAAAACAATAAATGTGTAAAATCAAATCAACAATCCTTATATGTCTTTACGTTTTATTTATTTCTATCTTTTAATGATAACATAACAAAATACAGAGACCAACAAAAAAAAATTCCAACTAAATCCCCCTCTCTGGGATTAAACATGGTTTCTACTCCAGACGATTGCACACCGATGACAAACAAATAAGTATCAACCTCATGCCGAGTTGATCGTGTTTAAACAACGGGACTGTCCATCTGTGGTACACCCTGGACAGACCGCAGGGTCATGAAACAAATTGGGTGGATTTCCTGTATAAGTCCTGCTTTACAGGCTGGTGAGCCGTCCTCCGTGTTTAATTGTGAAATCAAGTAATCATGTTTCTTGTAGGGCAGCAACGATTAGTCAACCTTGTCGACAATAAAAATAGTCGACAACGAATTTAGCCGTCGACTATCGTCTGCAAGAAAAAACACAAAAAAAACTACAGAGTGAGACATCGTCTTCTTCGCTATCTCTGCTGAGTTGCACATGCACAATAAAGTCTGCCAGGGGCAAAATGGCGGCGACCACAGATAAAAACGGCGGCAGAGGACGTCAAAAGTCTGGGATAACTTCACGTTAAACTTACAAAATAAATCGAACTTTGTAAAGCGGACCTTGCGTACCACGGAAGTACGTCTGCAATGCTCGAACATTTAAAGAGGCGGCACGTCGGACTTACATAACAACCTCATGCAAGATTTCAAAGCTGGAAGTGAAATAAGATCCATTTAATAATTATGATATACATAAAACATAGAAGAAAACTAATCGACTATCAGAATTGTCGATAGTTGCAGCCCTAGTTTCTTGTCAGATCAGGAAATAATACCATGCATTGAACCCTGGCGCCAATTAGCTAATTCTCAAACTCCTCCACTTTATCTGGTAACATAAGCCTAGCTTCCACCAGTGGATCCAGCTCTGTGAATCCTGATACCCTTACCGGACGTATCAGCCAGATAGTGATAGATGCATCAGCTACGCAATAGCCTGATGTCGTAGTGGCACTTGAGGAGCCGTTCCTTTCAAAAAGCCATTAAAAAGACGGGCTCGTTCTTACAATATCTTACAAAATTTCAAAATATACAAGAATGACAAACAATCAAAAAATGTACCTATATAACATCTACTGTACAAGATTTAAAAAATAATAAGAAAAATATAGATAAAAAAAGGATAAGCCTAACCAGTCAGAGCGAATTCTTGTAAGAGTATATTAAAAGAATGGCTCACAAATGAACGGCTCACAGATGCGGCTCCGTTCCCATTATTCATTTAAAAGAGCCGTTCAAAAGAATCAATTCGTTCGTGAATGTCACATCTCTACTTTCTTCTTGTAATTTGGCTTTAAACAAAAAATCCACCATATATTTAAATATGTAGCTCTTTCTGAGTTGTTCTTATTAAAGAGTCACACAGGAAGTGATGATTCTTTTGACCAATCTAAGGATTGCAGTGTGTCAAGCTTCACCTCTGCTAAGAGAATGACTCTAATAGAAGGGGCGGCATGGCTTGACAAGGTAGAAGGGTCGTTTTGTAACCCGAGGGTTGCCGGTTTCAACCTCGACCAAGTCGAGTTCATGTCAAGGCGTCCTTGGGCATTGCTCTTGTCCCAGTTTTTGCCTGTGAAAAGGCAAAAAAAAATGTGTACTGGCCCATTCTGTACTAAGCTAGACCCGCTGGTAGAAACGGTGATCAAAGAAGCAAAATAGATTTTTTTCGGTTTTTGCTTCCCGTTTTAAACAATAAGTTGCAGCTTGACTCAGCAAAAAAAAACTCACTCATGTGGGATTATTTTAACAAGTTATGTAAAAAAATGAATTATCAGAAATAAATTTCAGGTTTTCATAAAAAACAAAACACAAAACTGTACAACAAGAATCGTAAGAAACAGTGATTGGATGATTCTTGCTGCATTGCAAGGATCATTGCAGGATCCATTCATCACATGAAATGATCCTGTTAATCTGAGGTGAAACACATCATGTGTGTTGATGCGCTCATTCCCTGAACCTGTTCTCCGTTTAGGTGGCAATCATCGCTGGAAACTTTGATCTGGCGGAAATCATTAAGATCCACAAATCGTCTGATGTCGGTGAGTTTAAATGCATCATGGCTGCATGTGCGGTCATGTGACATGACACTAGGTGGATTTTAACTTTGTGTGTTTACGTGTCCAAGCAGTTCCCTTCAGAGAAACCCCCTCCTATACAAAGCGCCGGCGAGTCGGAGCCACCAGGTCGCCGACAGGAAACGGTTTGTCATCCCCTCGTTCCCTGATTCGCTCAGCCAGTGACAATGCCCTTGAAAGCCCCGCCTCCTCACCTGGCCCCTCCCTCCAGAGCCTGGAGACACACCATGACACGCACACACACTCACTGAGACGACACACGCGCCGCCTCAGGTACGTACAGGACCACCGCTGGGAGGTCGAACAGGAAGTCCAGGTTAGATCAGCGTCTCTGTCGTCCTGCAGTCCGAGCGGCAGAGGTCACGTAGAGACCAGCCCCCCTTCCTCACCCCCCCTCACCCCGCAGATGAGGAAGAGGAGGCTGTACAGCGCCGTGCCAGGACGCACCTTCATTGCCACTCGCTCACATGTCCCCCAGGGGCCCGGAGAGATCCAGCTGCACCGAGGAGAGAGGGTTAAAGGTGGGCGGAGGAGATGGTTAAACCACATCATCTGTGTGTGTGTGTGAGAGTGTTCTAGTGACCATGTGTGTGCGTGTGCAGTGTTGTCTATAGGTGAAGGCGGGTTCTGGGAGGGAAGCGTTAAAGGCAGAACCGGCTGGTTTCCTGCAGACTGTGTGGAGGAAGTCCAGATGAGACAGTACGACCCACGACTGGGTAAGTGTAGTGATTTGCGTCATAAACATTACAAATGTTTGCGATGAAAATATTAATTTTAATAATCACAAAAAATTATGAATTATTAATTACCTCAGAGCACCACCACACAGATAGCCGTAAGATCAATCTAATGGCTGTGTGGACACTATTAGATTACGAAATTAATTAATTCAATAAATTAATTAATTTAGCTAGTCGAATCAAATCAGGTATTTATCAATCAGTCTCAGGACGCTAAGATCGTGAATTCTAAATTCGAATTGACCCATATCATGATTCAAAAAGACATTCCTAAAACCAGACCAGTTTAGGATAAATATTAAATATTTATTACTAGTCTAATCATGAATAAATGTCAGGGGGAAATATGTACATAGGTTCAAACGGGGAAATGAAATCGACATCGTGAAACGCAAATATGTTGTTCAAACCAGAATCTTATTTCATGAATGAAATGTTTCAAGAAGAGAACAAAAGTTAATTAACCTGGGTGTTAAAAGGACTAATGTTTGTGGAGTTGAAAAGGATTTCTAAATCCTAAAAAGAAAAATTATCTCTCCAGTCTAAAGCTGGGAGTTTAACTGAAAAGCTTAATTTACTTTACTAAGAACCAGACTGTACTGACACCAACCAACCATTCTTTGTCAGACAAGCAGAGGATTGATCCAGGCAGGACTCGTCCGGTTCTGTTTGGATCGAGTCAACTTACGACCGTTGGGTTTCTGGGGTACGTTTGTGGAGTGGTTCCAGGTGGTTGAATCCCGGTAGACTCCAAAGTCCAGAAGGCTCGTCACATGGTGGTCTGAAGGTCCGGATCAGGCAGTTCGGCTTGATGGTCTCGGACCGGGTTGGTGGTGTCACAGGTGGCAGAGTGGTGAATGGTTTGCGATGGAGTGACAAACTCAAAGAGTCCAGCTTTGAATCAGTTCGAAAAGGAAAACTCTGTAACTGGTTCTGAGGCGTGCTCGGCCGTGTTTAACCAGTTCTCAAACTAAACTTCAAAAGTTTACTATCAAGGTTTAAAAAACGTTGTTAATCAGTCTAAAAGAACTAAATCGTGCATACTCAGATGCAGGCCCAGCTTAGTATATGGTAATGAGTTTACATCACAGCAAACTCAATTCTTCGGCCTCTTCTCTCCATCTGTCTCTGGAGGGGGGTGTAAACTGGCTCAGAGTCCAGCCGAAGGTCCGGAGTGCAGCCGGACAGCACCAAAAAAGAGACGTTTGACTGAACGACTTCTCCTCATCGTTCTCTGAAAAACTCTTCAAATCATCTCATCTCTTGTCTCAATCTGAAAAACTGAACTAAAAACTGAAAAGAAACCCTTCTCGTAAAGCTTTGTTCTAAGTTTTTTTTAAAAGTGTGGCTACACCCAGGGTGTTGACAAAATCCTTTTAGCCAATGAACTTCTAGTAGGTGTGGTGATCAGTTTAGATGACGGAGGCTGTCTTTGTTACACTCTGATCCTTGGTAAAGATATCCAATTAAACATTTGTAGGTGAATATGTCTCTAAGTTATTCAAGTTAAATTAGAACATCATTAACTATAAATGACACATTAAAAAGGAAATAACACAACTGAAATCAAACTAGTGTCATACCTTGAAAAGAGAAACACAGGTTAATAAGTTTCAGATCACCAATTAATCAAGTTGTTGATTAAACCTTCCACAAAAAAATGATAATGATTATGTGCACTATGAAAATCAAACACACATGTATGTAACTATATACATTTAAATGAATGTAGGTTTAAGATGGTAAGGACAGAATCTTTCACTCTTTAAGACAAAGAAATTCTTTTTCTGTGGAAAGACCGAGTCTGGGAGGATCCGTTTATGACTCTGTGGAATGTGTTATACCAACTGGTTAATGTCCAACAGTTTTTCTGTGGAGTTATACCTGGGGAAAATGAATTATCGTCCCAGACAGTTCAAAGCAGACAACGTTCTTGGGTGATGAATCCCATCTGCAATCCATAAAATATTTTAGTTTGTTATGTTAGAATTATATCTTTTCCAAAGGTTAAGGTTCCGAGATTCCCAAGGCCTTGAAGATTACTCCCCCAGTCCTGGTTGGCAAGTTGACCTTTGTTGACCTGAGGCCAAGTCATAAATTTGAGAATGTGGTTTTTCCAGCCAGACCCCCACTCCTCTCTGGAGAGATTCAAATGTCTGTGAGGAGATCAATTCTTAATGTCCAAATCCAGTCGTGAGATTAAACAAAGGTTCATTAATGCTTTGCCAGGGGTGGTCGCTACCGTAAGTATTCAACTGCAGCTCCGTCCACAAGCATCATGGAGAACACACGTAAAACACTAAAACATGATGTGTGTTTCAGAGACGAGAGAGGACCGGACCAAAAGACTGTTCAGACACTACACTGTAGGATCCTATGACAACTACACCTCCTACAGGTAACACAGCATCACTATGGCAACCACAGTCCACAGCACCGCTGGTTGGCGTAAAGTGGATTTCTCAAATCCGAGAGCAGGATTCTTCGTTTTCACACTCAGAGAAACTTTTCCTCTCAGACTGTTGATCTGTCCTGGTGGGCGGGGTGGTTGAGTTTCCAGTCTCAGGATGATTAACAGATAGGTGGGCTCAGTTACTCCCACACAGGGATAATTATTACTGTGCGTTGTGATATAAACACAGAAGCAAAGCAAAATAATGGCTCCTAAAAGTGCTATCGACTCTGTGATGATGTTTATGTGCAGATAACAGAAGCAATTTCAGGTCATCAAAGGACAAAAACAAAAATCTCCCAAAAACTGCTATAAAAACATTAGATTCATCTCTTTTTTTAACACACAAATCAACTTCAGTTCTAATCAAAACTACCAAATATATAATTTTTCAAATTATTTTAACATGAAAGTAAATTTAATTATATGCAGAGCTTAATTTGTAAAGCGGGAGGTTCTGGCGACTGAAAAGGGGGGGCTCAAAATAACGGAACACACACACACATAAAACACGGCCAAGATACTAATACCTTTAAGTAAATCCAAACATCACTGTGTGCATAACAGGGCCATATTTGTTTTAGTTTCCGAACGCTGGCCTGACGAAAAAAACACAAAAAAAGAAGAAAAAAAAACAAAACAAAAAAAAACATGACCACCACATCAGCGTTTACTTCTTTTAAAAACAGCAACAGTATTCTTTGGACTATGAGGTTTTTCCGATTTTTTTGTGTAACCTCAACAAGGAATATACAGTAACTAAACAGAAAACTATTCTAAACACGAAACAGACATTTATATATATATATTTTTTTTTTAGCCGATTTGTTTATAGCGGCACAGCAGGTGGCGGATCCAACGTCGGAGGTGCCGGAACACGTTCCGGCTGGATCCAGCACAAATTAAGCCCTGATTATATGTTGATTTTTTCATCGGAACAAAAACAAAAATGTGTTATTTTCCATAAAATAAGTGTTTGGGAGCTGGGGGATTTTCTTTAAATCAGTCTCAAATACATTAAAAATTCAAACCAGTTCTGACCGTGAAGACTATATGCAGGTATATATGCTTATTTATTTATTTACTTTTTAAAAACATAAATGTTTTCTGGATAATCCAAGTGGCATTTATTTGATGAAAGGCAGGCAGGCAAGTAAATCCTGCGCTCTTTCACACTTTATTGATATAATTCATTTGAACTTTTTCTTTTTATTTATTAACTACGCATATATTTATTTTGTAGCTGGAATATACTTTAGTTTGCATCTTCTAAATAAATAATACAGATACCAATTTTGATTGTTAAATGAAATATAGAAAATAACTAATTTATGTGGGGCTTTTTTTATGATCAGATTGTCAGGGTCAAATAATTAGAATAGTTACACATTTACATGCAGAACAGGACTATATCTGAGCTGGAAAATGAGAAATCCTGCTAAAAATTTAATGCATAGAGATTTCAAATTACTGAGACGTAACTAAAGTTCAAGACCAGGATGCGTCGTCTTCAGACAATAGTAAATCAGAAAATATAAGTCAGCTTTACAAGTACAAGACATTTATTACACAGAACCAATCGCAGATGAAGCTGACCTAGGCCAATACAACTGTCACAGCTCCCTAAAGATGAATCTGTTTATGGATAAATAAAACATTTAAGAACTGTAAAGGCTTAGTTTATGCTTGACGCAGAAAATGGATACGCAGATGGACAGTTTTATCTGTCTTCTGCCTCGGTTACTTCCATAATTTGGTCCGTTTTCAGGGAGCTTAGCTATCTGTAGCTTGATACAGAAGACGGATAGGGCTGCCCAGGAAATCCTTAGGGCTCTTGATGCTGTAGGGCTGTCTTGGCTGACATGTCTTTGCTGCATCGCATGGACATTGGGGGACAGTACCTCTGGACATGCAAACTTGGGTGGTGGTTCCCCTCTTAAAAAAGGGGACCCAAGGGTGTTTTCCAACTACAGGGGGATCACACTCCTTAGCTTTCCTGGTAAGGTCTATTCAGGGGTCCTGGAGAGAAGGGCCTGTCAGATAGTCCTCGGATTGATGAGGAGCAATGTGGTTTTTGTCCCGGTCATGCAACAATGGACCAGCTCTACATTCATGTCATGTGAGTTTGCCCAACCAGTCTACATGTGCTTTGTGGACTTGGAGAGAGATTCAACCATGTCCTCGGGGTACTCCTGTTGGGGATACTCCGGTGTGTGCAGTGCCGGACCCCTTTGTATGAGCTGTCTGGTTCCTATATGACACGTGCCAGAGCTTGTTCTGCATTGCTAGCAGTAAGTCGGATTAATTTCCAGTGAGGGTTGGACTCCGCCAAGGCTGCACTTTGTCACCAATTTTGTTCATAACTTTTGTGAACAGAATTTCTAGGTGCAGCCGAGGTTGAATGATCTGATTTAGTGGACTCAGGATTAGGTCTCTGCCTTTTGCAGATGATATGGTTCTGTGTGCTTTGTCGGGCCGTTATTGGCAGCTGAGTGTGAAGCGGTCAGGGTGAGAATCAGCACCTCCAAATCCGAGTCCATGGTCCTCAGCCAGAAAAGGGTGGCGTGTTCTCTCCGGGTTGGGGAGGATAAAGTATCACTGGGTCTTGTTCACAAGTGAGGGACAGGCGGATGCAGTGACGAGGACGCCACACTGATCTGCATCAGCTTGTTGTGGTGAAGAAGGAGCTGAGCCAAAAGACAAAGCTTTCGATTTACCGGTCGATCTATGTTCCTACCCTCACCTATGGTCACGAGCTGTGGGTAGTGACCGAAAGAACGAGATCCCGAATACAAACAGCTGAAAATCAATGAGTTTTTTCTGCAGGATGGGCGGGCTCGCCCTTAAAGATAGGATTAGAAGCTTCGTCATCTGGTAAGGGCTCAGAGTAGAGTCTCTGCTCCTACACATCAAGAGGAGCCAGATGAGGTAATGGAAATGGAAATGGACTTGTACTTATATAGCGCTTTTCCAGTCAGCTTGACCGCTCAAAGCGCTTTACACTAC
>JBAMHW010000026.1:3923630-3936615 GCA_037177495.1 Rhadinocentrus ornatus
AGCCGTGCATCAGAAACGTCTTCTTGGCTTTATTCCAGCCATAGAGGAGCATTATTTTTCTTCTTTTCACACACACATAAGCCCTGTTTCCACTGAGCGGTTCAGTTCAGGCCGGTACGGTTCAGAAGTTTTAGAATAGTCAAGCCAGTTCAGGTTAGCGTTCCCACTGCAAGTCGGACCACCACTGGGCATGCATGGGTTTAGATCAAATGCCTAACCTGGCCTCATACTACTGCGACGACATCAAACGTGATGCTACAAACAACAATGGAGGCCAATCAGCAGCTGGTCTTTGTTCTGCTTGGCTTTTGGTTCTTTAAACAAGCGTTACATGTTTCCAGGCATCCTTTTCCTGTTATCTTTCCAACGTCCAACTTAACCATGAACTGAATGACAACGTGTTTGTGTCACGCTTGCTTTTGTTGTGGGCAGTGATGTTTTTCTTTCCACCAATCAATGGGTTTTATCGTTCGATGCCAGTAGCTCCACCTTATTTTTTTTGTGTTTTTTTATTTATTAATATTAAACAAAAAAAAAAAAAGTAGCTCCACCTTAACAATACCGTAGCATTTTCCTATGGACCTACAGCTGATGGGGGTCCATTAATGGTTCAGTTGTATGGTTCCCTTTTATAATGCACAAAAACACACAAAATATCGTACCAGATCGCATCGGCCTGAACTGAACCACTCAGTGGAAACAGGGCTATAGAACTTTCTGCTCACTGGTTGATCTTTGGCTGCTCCTGATTGGACGTTACCATCAATCTAAGCTCTCTGATTGGTGGAAAGTCTGACAGGAAGTGGCTTCATAATCATGTCCAGGTCTAAATAGAGGTCTCTTAGCAACATAGTAGTGATGATGAAATGTCAAAAAATAATGCTGTTATCCTGGATCATAGTGGATTTACCAGATAATCTGAATAAAACTACATTTAGTGGCTGGATTGTAAACCTCCTGGACGGGAAAGAAATGCTGGAAAACCTCCGGAGATCATCTAAAGGGTAAAATATCCATCACAGTTTCCCCCACAGAGCTACACACTACCGGTCCTGAGACACTGATGATGACGTAAGCGATAACACTTTGGAGTGCTGGAGATCTGGTGGAGCTTTAAGAGTTAATAAATGACAGCAAACACTGTTTAAAAGTCTGGTTGCAGATGGTGACTGTGAATTCAGCTCATTTTCTTTTGAACAAAGCAGATTAAATGCTTCTAGATTTTTAAACATTTAGCTGGTCTGGTGATCTCCATGACCCCGTCCCTGAGGTAAGTGGTTCCTTCTCTGGACCGGCACTGAATTGGTTTCAGTGTAACAGAGAGAACTAGTTCTAAGTTAGGCTCTGAACCAGCACTGGAACCAGTTTGATGGAGAACCCTCCCTGAATCATCATCGCAGCCAAGCACCAAGTAAAGATCTGTTTCGTTAAATCTGCTCACCTGTCCTTGTTGTGTCCAGGTGAACGGGACCGACGTGGTGAAGGTGGGTCACCGGCAGGTGGTCTCTCTGATCCGACAGGGAGGAAGTCGCCTGCTAATGAAGGTCGTATCAGTTTCCAGGAAATCTGAATCCAACCTGATCAGGAAGAAAGGTTTGGCTTTGTATTTACTTTATTCAGTAGCTGGTTTGACTTGAAAATTTATTTCAATTTGAAATTTAATCACAAAAAATAACTTTAAATCTAATTATTATTTATAGATTACCTGGCTCATAATCATCTGACTCCTTTTTCAGCTTTAATACACCAGTTCAGAAGCTACATCATGATGAAAACCAGTCAGTGGTAAAAAGGAAGCCCGACTGGAACACGTAAAACATTAGAGACGTGGCTCAAAGGTTCAGAGACAAAGATAAAGGCAGATGTATGGAGGGATTAAACATCTCTCATGGCTTCTTCTGGATCAGGCTCATTGATCATCAGCATGATGTAACATATAATTGCAGCAGCTTTATCACATTCATCAAAATTATTTCAGTCCACAGGAAAAAAAAGAATTAGTGTTGCTGTTGTTTGAGGGGGCCGTGGATTCAGATGGAAGATAAAAATCGTGTTAAAACGGAATCTAGTTCATCCAAAAAGAAACAATTTAAACTGAACCTCTGTGTTTCCTTCATCAGGTCTCATTTACTTACCATTCTCACGAATAAATTTTTCCTAAGTCCTACTTACGAACTTTTGACAAATATTGTGGCATTTATAAAAATTTCAAACACTCAGAAGTACTCTTTCGTACGTTTGAGAGCCGACATGTTTAAATAAAGTCCAGTTAATAAAACACAATAAAATTAAATCAGTGTTTGTGTCAGATGTTTAAACAAAGATTCGAATGAAACCACGAAAATTAAAACTTTTTCTTTCATTTCATTCATTCAAGAACAACTCACAGAATAG
Source organism: Rhadinocentrus ornatus (assembly GCA_037177495.1). NCBI lineage: Eukaryota > Metazoa > Chordata > Actinopteri > Atheriniformes > Melanotaeniidae > Rhadinocentrus > Rhadinocentrus ornatus. The sequence goes on from JBAMHW010000026.1 coordinate 3,926,025, forward strand.
ATTCAGTTCTGTTGCTGGTCTTCCTAAAACCATCAGTGCATCAAAGCAACCTCTCCAGATCTGTTCCCTCAAACCACAACATAACTTTATAAATGTTAAGGTCACCTGGGACTCCCCCACCCACCTGCTGGATGTTGTCATTGACACTTAAAATTTACTACAACAGTGTCTTTTATTAAAATGATTGGTTTTATTAAAAGATGGAGGTTATGGCCTAGTCAGCTGGTTGATAAATCTATTTAATGGTGCACCTCTTTACCCACTACACCAGGAGGATGTTTGTCCTGACGTGTTCATGGCTGCAGGCTGCTGTCCAAGCTCAGGAGTAAATAATACTGTTTAGTTCAAAGTAAAGCAACCTAGCATCTCTGTTTTACTTCTGGAGATATTGGTGTTCACCAATCCAGAAAAAATACGAACAATTCAGCGGTCTACGTACATGTTCGTGCATCTGAAGAAGGGTTTTATAAAAAAAAACTTAAGAAGGAATAAGGCAGATTGTTTATGAACTGTTTGAGCATCAGGTTTCTGGTGTTTTTATGTCTGTCTTCATAATATGAACTACCACCAGGTTAAAACTCAGAAACAAGACTTCACTACAAAACCAAACTGCTCTGACACGTTTGTCTCAGAAACAGAATAAAAACTCAAAGTCAAGTCTGATTCATTCTTACCTTGTAGCTCCGCCCCCTCCAAAACGAGCCCCGAGCACCTCGCTGACCCTCCGATCCAAGTCCATGACCGCTGACCTAGAGGAGATAGGTAAAACACACACACACACACACAGTTTAGAGTTGAACTGTAGCAGTGTGTGGTGCTGACCTTTGTTCTGTCTGCAGCCAGGAGGAGACGCTTCGGTGAGTCACATGACCTCTCAGTGGTTTGTGTTTTGTGGTCTTTTGGTGTGATGTAGCTGTGACATCATGAGGTGTTTCCACCTGAGTTCAAACCCACCAACAACCAGCAGCTCTGATCCACCTCATAGTTTAGATCAGGGGTGTCAAACGTATGGCCCAGGGCCCAAAACCGGCCAGCCAGAGTCAAATCTGGACCTCAGGATGAATATGGTAAATGTGAGGTGGAATTTAATCAAGTTTTACATGTAAAATGATTTTTGAGTGCATCGGTTTGCACTCTAAGCAGTATCAGTCAGCTATTTTATTTCATTTCTTTTGGAATCCGTTTTAATATGCTTTTTACAAATAGGTTCATTCTGAGTGCTGAATATGTGGCAGCTTATTTGTAATAATTATTTCCAGCGTCTGCTGTGCTGCAACGCGGATCAGGACTGACTTAAACATGCGTTCACAATCTCAGACCTGTCTTGAGATATGATTGACTCCTACGCTCACGTCCAAATTAATAAATGCCAAACTTTGCGCGGTCGTGCACTCAGATTTTTGTTGTTCTTTCATTTGATCAAAAAGGGCCACTGTGATTTTTAATTGTGTAAATATGTTAAATAAATATTACTAAAATATATTTATTTTTAGTCAAATGTAAGCAATCTATAAATTCATATATATTTCGTACAAATATGAATATTTTTGTATATATAAATATATTTACACAATATAAAAGTCCTTAAATAACAAAATATTTAAAATATATGTAAATAATAAAGGCCAAGTTTAGTTTAAATGTACTTATTTTTCTTCAGAAATTTCAGATGTTTTTAAAAGTTGAGTTTAATAAATGTAAACATCTTGATAATGTAATTTTACTTCTAAAATAAAGGGGGTCATTATTTACTGTTATTTTACTGGTCTGGCCCACTGGAGATCAGATTGTGCTGAATGTGGTCCCTGAACTTGGACGAATTTGATACCCCTGGTTTAGATTCTGGATGTGGATGGGCCTTAAAACTGCTTCCGGAACATTCCCACCAGGAATGAGGATTACCTTTGAAGCTGAAGACACTGATAAAGTTTCAGCAGGTGCTACATAAGAATGGTTGGAAAAGAAATATAGTTGTTATCAGATATATTTTCACAATATCGGTAAACAGATTCAGAAACAGGCAGCGAGAGAAAAGTCCTAAAAGGTCCAGGGTATTGGTTTCTGGAAGTTTTGGTGGAAAACAGTTGATGATGTTGTGATGTTTCAGGGTCGCAGCTGAGAATCAGATTTAATGTCAACTTTTTGTTTATAAATAAATAAACCAGAATCATTCTGGTTTGGGGTTTTCTTCATACAGTCTTTTAAAAATAGACACACAATAAAAGGAAAGGAACAAACATCAGATGTTTGACTGCTGTTAAACAATAAATAAATCTTTTAAACATTTTCAGTATGTATAAATCACATTTCAGTGCAAAAACTTTTACTGAATCTGACAGACGGGAATTTAATTTTAACTTTCAGATCTGTTTGTGGTGCTGGTGGCCCACCACAGTTCCCAGTATATTAATTGCTCCTGTGACCACTTTAGTTTTTATATTTTCACTCATAGGGCTTGAAGCAAAAAAATGTCCTTTTTCATAAACATTTAGACTATTCAGGCATTTAAAAAATCAAGGCACAAAACAAACCTGGAATTTATTTATGAGATTAAAGGCTAAATATTTAAGAAATTTTCAGTAAAAATAATTTAAAATGTTCTCGCTTGTTGCGAGGGATAAAAGGAAGCTTCCCTGTACACAATCTGTCCTCTACATCAAACATGTCTTTGTCAAACTTTTCTTCTTTCAGAATAAGAGTTACGTGACGGAATAACTTCGATGCACTGTGTAGCTCTTTCCTACTTCCTGGTTCCTTAACCAATTATATGTGACTCCCCAAGTTGCCAAACAACAGCAGCGTTTGGTGTTTTATGTCGGTAAAGAACCTGCAGTAATGATGTTTTGACCAAGTGAATAGTGTGTTTGTTCTTATAAACTTATGAAATTACTATCAAATTAATTTATTAAGTGAGACAAAGGAAAAACAGCAGCTGCGTGGCATTCATTGTAGCTTTTGTTTACACTATTTTATGCTAACGTAAACGTTAAATTAGCGCTAGCATTGCAAAGCACAGCAACTTACTGTGTGTGAATCATCTTCACTCGTCATCATGATGTTTGCTGGTCCTATGTTCTCCGTCCTTTATAGACTGTATATGAAAAAGCCGTCCTTTCACTAACCTGCAACCTGCGCCAAACTCTCTGAGGGGGACAGAACGCTCTCCATGTTTTTCTCTTTCAACCGCAGTTCTAATTTGCAACACTAGGTGGCAGTGCTACTTATTTTGCCTTTAAAACTTTCACGTGTGCATCAGACACTTTCAGCCAATCAGGGAGGAGTTGTAAGATCTCAGCCACTGGAGTAAAACTGTAGCTGCCATGGCAAAATTCTCTGGTGGTAGTTAGACAAGATTTCTATCTACTACCCACAATGCTTTGCACCACAAACACTAACGGTGGATTCCAAGTGGAATCTTATAATAAAATAAAAACATCTTGTTAGTCGTATCAGTTCCCGTATTTCTGAAATCCTGCTGCGGTCCTGAAAACTTTTTCGTTGTAGTGTGAAAGTGGTGTTGTTCTGTTTTTGTTGGGATATTATCATGTACACATTTTAGTACTTCACATGGCTCTGCGTGTTTCTGTCCTCCAGAGAAACTGGATGAGATGTTAGCTGGAGATCAACAGGATGTCGTTCTGAGGGCACGTCCATCAGATGACTTCAGAGCAGCGACCGTCAAACAGAGACCGACGAGCCGACGCATCACACAGGCTGAGATTAACGTAAGACACACGGCAACATGACAACCGAACCAGAACTGATGGTTAAAATCAGATGAACGGATGGGTGGGGGTTCTGTTTTTGTTTCTGTAGTCGCTGTTTGAGCGGCAGGGTCTGGTGCCCCCCTCAGCTCCAGAGAAGAGCACCATGGCTTTACCCAGAGGGATGTCCAGGACCAAGAGTTTTGGTAAGACATGAAGTATTAAATGCACATACACAACCCACTAAAGGCAGATTTATGCTTGTGCGGCGTCTGCGAGCAGCCGGCTACGGCGTAGCTGGCGCTGGTGAGTTTGCTTTCGCACTCGAGCGTATGGGGTGCGCGTCGTTTGGTGTCGTGTTGCAGTTTCTCCTCATAACCTGAAGGTGGCAGCAGGGGTGGTATCGGCCGGTAAACTCACCAGGACGGAGTTATTTTGATGAATTACCGAAGTTTGGTAGGTATTTTCTGTTTTAAAACAACAATCGCATTCAGTATGGTTCAGTGTCTTTATTAGTTTGTGGAAAAAAATGAATAAATAATTCAATCAGCATCATCAACTCGATCCACTTGTTATTGTTTTTAGAAATGGTGGTTACCACACAAATTCAGCGAAAAGATCCAGATATCTGGTAACACGTGATCCCAAACTGACCAATAACAAGGGAGAACCTCTGTGTAACCATCTGCGTAGCAGGGGTGCACGTCAGGTCTGGAAGAGGTGCGTGTCGAGCCTCTGCGGAGCTACGCAGAGCCTACGGCGGTGACGCGGACGCAGATGCCGCACAAGCATTAATCTGCTTTAAGCCCGTTTACATGACCATCAAAATACAGTAACTGGGAGTAATCAGATTACTACCATCTGGCATTTCTACATGCACTTTTAAAATATGATATTTGAAAAACCCTGTTCTACATTTTCCAGTTTATTATTATTGGTGACGTGATACTCAAACTTCCAGTTATTTTCAAAACATCTGGGCTGAGTGATTAATGATGAGGAAAAACTTAGAAGTTGCTGAAATTATACACATTACGTTCAGATGCTGAAAGCAAATATCTTGAGTCACGTACGCTCGAGTATAAAATGGTCTCCGCTCTGTTGTGGGTCTGATCCATTTTATAGAAGATGAGGATGTACAGAACCTTTAGCTGAAGAATAAAACTTAAAAAAAGAAAGTCCTAGTTATTGAATTTCAATGGTCATGTAAACAGGCTTAATCTGATTTCTCATAATCAGATTAACATGTTTACAGGATGACTTGAACAATCTGGTAACTCCAGAAATCAGCTTTTTGGTGTACATGTAAATGGGCTGGCTCATTGTTGTGTTTTTATCATCTACAACCAGTCTTCCCATTCTCCTCAGACCTCTGACATCAACAAGCCATTCTGGTCTGGACAACTGCTGCTCACTGGATATTTTCTCTTCTTCAGACCATCTCTGTAAACCCTGGAGATGGTTGTGTGTGAAAATGATAAAATACTTCTGATTTTATCTAACAGATTAACCCCAGTGAACTTCAACTTCAAATATCTGATATTCTTCCTTCAATCTCCTTTTGAACTTAAACAGTTTGAAGCATTGGTATTTATTTTATCATCTCCATGGTTACCACGGCAGGCACACCAGAGGACGACAGGATCACGGCTCTGATCAATGAGAGTCGGTTTCCACGGAGCTCCTCACTGACGGACAGCTTCATCCCTCCTCCTCCACAGCAAGCCCCACCCCCTCCACCTTCTGCCTCCTCCACCTCTTCGATCTTCCTCCTCGACTCCGGCCCCCCTCCATCCTTCCTCCCCCCTCCTCCCCCAGCTCGAGGGGAGGGATTGACTCGCTCCAGCTTCAAGCCGGGGGCGGAGCCGAGGCTGCAAGAGCTATCCGACTCGCCAGCGAGGAGCCACGCCCACGCCGAGCGGCAGAGAAAAGCCAGATCCATGATCATCCTGCAAGACACGGCAGCGCCACTGCAGCCTGATGCACACACCGCCTCCACGCACACGCTGCACACTGCCACGCACACTGCCACACACACTCTTCACACCGCCACACACACCTCTACGCTGTCCCTCCACAGCACCAGCCCTGCCCTTGGCCACTCACCACTATCGCGCCGCCGGGGACGACCAATAGAAAACCCGTATGCTAATGTGGGACAGCAGGCTCCGCCCTCCAAACCTCAGAGGAGGAAGTCACCTTTATTAAAACAACTTCCTGTTGAGGAGCAGGGTTAGCATTTTTCTTTCCTATTTGATGTCTGAGTGCATGATGGGATATTTTCATTCAGAAAAAGAAACATGATGACATGAGTTTAAGGCATTTTCTTTCTCTCCTGCTTCCTTTCAATAAGAACTTCAGTTATAGTTCTAAAAAAACTTAAGATTAAAATATTCTGAGTTTTCCAAAAGTAACTGGACAGAATTTGTTTAAGTGCTTCTCATTTTCCAATTATTATTCATAATTCAACCAGAAACTCAAAACTGGACTTCCATTTTTACATCGTTTTAGCCTCATAATCTGACATCTGAAGCTGTGGTGAAAAATAATCTGGATGAAGACTGGGATTGAATGTGTTGAAATTCTACATGCATTTTTACATAAAAGAAAAAACACAAACAGGTGGACGTAGCAGAAAGTGGCTTGGAGTTTTAAGGGTTAATTTTCCTGATTCCCATTTTTAAATGCATGCTACTAAATACCGGGTAAAATTAAGTTTGACTCCAATGTAGCTTCAATTAAGATAAAGTCCCTGATGATGTTACATGAGGGTGTTGGTGAACATTCTCATCAGTTCTGTTTCTTTCCCTCCAGGTCTCGGAATCAAAGATCTGGATTTGTCCAAGTCTGACGGAACCGGACCCCCGAGCCCCAGCAGGGCAGAGCTGTACCAGCAGCAGGTTCTTTCAGAGCGCGCTCGGGTTCAGGGACGCCGCTCTTCTCTCTTCCTGTCTGTGGAGGGGGCGGGGTCAGAACACCAGGTCCCACCTCTCCTGACTCAGAGCCATTCGATGGACGACCTTGGCGAGCTTCCCCCACCGGCTCCCGTCCTATCACCTTCACCGACACCTCACACCTTCCTCCACCCGCTGACCGGGAAACCTCTAGGTCTGTCTGACCTGATCTGATTCGTTTTTCTTCGAGATGTTGATCAGTTTGTTGGAGATAAATCTCTCCATCTTGTCAGCTTTCATGTTTTATAAATGTTCTGCGTCTTTGTTTCTATGAATCTGATTGGATCTAATGTCTGCAAATAGTGTTTTCTAACAAAATGTGTTGTATTTTACAATTCTAAACTCTAAAGGCTGTCAAAATGAGATTTACTCACTCAGTCATGATCGTGTCTGTGTCCCATTCACAGCCTGATTTATAGAACATTTCATCCCAAAAACATGGCAAACATTTAAGTTTTTCCAGTTGACAGTATTTTCTAAATAAATAAGTGATATCTAAAAGCATTTCTGTAAAAACTTCAGAATCTAATCTGTTTTTGGCTATATAATACCTCATTTACATATTTAAACATAAAACATCAGAAATAAAATACATAAACTAAAAGTTTTAATGTAAGGAATAAACTAGGAAAGTTTAATAGTGATAGCTGGTTCACCTGAAGTGTCTCACCTTTAAGTTCTGTCTTTTGTTCTGTCTTTTGTGAAACCAGAGGTAATCACAAGTATTAAAAAGTAATCCTACCCTTGAAAGTGTTTGTCTGTCTTCTTCGTCCACACCCTCACCTGAACTTATCCACCTTCTTTTTCCTTAGACCCCTCCTCTCCACTCGCCCTGGCTCTTGCTGCAAGAGAACGAGCGCTCACTGCCCGTACACCAAGTCCTGAGCCCCGAACTAAACACGCCTCCGCCTCCACCACCCCCATCCACACCCCAGCTGCCAGTCCTGAAGGCAGACACAAGCGCACTCCTATTGCCACCCCGCAGAGCAGCCCCGAGCCACGATCCAAGCGCACCACCCCTCAGACGAGCCCAGAGCAGCGTACCAAGCGCACCACACCCCAAACCAGCCCGGAGCTGAGGCACAAACGTATGACCCCACCTCTGTTTCCCGACGGACAGGTGGAGAGACCTGAAACGGAGGGTGGAGTGACATCACCTGCCGCCCCATCCCCTGAGCGATGGAGACCCTCCCCCTTACCAGCACTGGGTAATGAGAGCCATTCAGCTTTGATCGACAGGCGGAGAAGCCTTACAGTGGGCAGCTCAGAGGAGGAGGGCGGGGCTTACACCGTCACGCTCCCACCTGCTTTGTTATCGTCCAGTGACGAGGAAACAAGAGAGGAGCTACGCAGAATTGGTCTGGTGTCTCCTCCGTCTGCATTTGCTAGCCCACCTGCCCCTCCTCCCCCATCTTCCCTCACCTTGTTGCCACGGCGAGGAGGAGAAGGAGGAGGAGGAGCAGATAGTGGTCCTGATTCCCTGGGTAGACGAGCAGATGAGGAAGAAGGAGGAGACGAACGTCTTCATGACAGCTCTTCCTCCCCCAGCTCACTCCCTCCCTCCATCACTTTAGCTTCCCCTCCTGTTCCCACCTCCCCCTCCTCCCCCCCAGCAACTCACCCATCTCCCTCATCTGCCGTCACCTCCCCGTCTGCTCTGAAACCTCGTCTCCGGTCCCCGATCGGTAGGGGCCGCTCAGCGCTCCGGGACCCATTACTGAAGCAATCATCGGACAGCGAACTCCTTCCCTCTGCCGCCTCCTCTACCTCCCCCTCTTCCCCCCTTTGCTCCTCCCCTACCAGCGGCAGCAACCGGCAGCCACGCTACCTGTTCCAGAGGAGGTCCAAGCTGTGGGGGGGTGGGGACGAGGAGCGGCGAGGCATCAGCCCGGAGGATGGGGGAGGCCGTCCGGTGGCGTTGGGAGGACAGAGTTCTGGGTCGGCCATGGACCTGACCAGCCGGTCGGCGTCAGCGCTGGAGCTGAGCGGCAGGGCCGGGTCCGGGCTGGATCTGGCGAACCGACTGCAGCTGCTCAACAAAGACAGCCACTCTCTGGGAGAGGAGCCGAGCCCCCTGGACCCGGGCCGGAGGTCCCCGGTAGGAGGAGCCAGGTACATCCTGATGTATCCTGATGGTGCTACATACTGCAGCACCGAGTGAATGAGAGTGTGTGTTAACAGAATCTGTCGCTTGTGTTTCAGATGTGTGAACAGTGGAGAAAGTAAATCGTAGGTTTTTACCTCTGGTAAACATTTCTCGTTATTGCTCAGATGATTCTTCTCAAGCTAAAAGTTAACCAATGTTTTATCTTTAACTACTAACCGTCTGACTTCACCTTCCTGTCTGCTCTTCACCTGCCAGGAGTAATCCAGTGTTGCTTAGCAACTGTAAACCAATCAGCCTATCGAGCTTTACATCTCTCGTTTTATAGGTTGGATATTTAGTTTAGAGAATTTTTATCCATTTTTATTTCTAAGTGAGAGGATATTCCAACTTCCTGCCACACAAAAACTAATTTCACACAATAATTTTCTAGTGGAGATTATTCTCGGCTTTAATTCTGAGCAACTTTCCTTCAAAATAGTTAAACCACATTTGTACCCTGAGACAATGAAAAGCTCGACAGGTTGGACAAACTAACAGGAAGATTTTTAGAGGATCATGTAGTAACAGGGATGTCACGATTTTAGATTTTCCTGGTACAATTATTGTCATAGAAATTAACACGATTATTTTGTGTTAATCCATTTCACTAGAAACACTGGAAAATCACATAAAATTTTTTATTTTTTGATGCAAACATTTAATGATATAACAACAGAGTCAACAAATAAATCCTACATATTAAGTCTGGATTATTTAGAGAAAATAAAGGGAAAAGGCTACAGGACCTCTACCTGGACTAGGGAGGCTTCAATTTGGAAACTACATTATAAAAACGGATTTGAACATTTCTTTTCAACCTAAGTAGAGAATTTAGTAACCCAGGATAAACATCCAGCTAGCTTTGATTTCTGTATCTGTATCTTCAATACCTGTTAAATTATAACAGTGAAAATAAATAAGACTTTATATCTGCAATTAAATAAGTTTTTTTCTACAAATCTTTGCACACTGACAACAAAAAAAACACTGATCTTACGGCGAGTCATAAAAGGTTTTTAGCATCTGTATAATGAAACATTTAGTGAATACTGCGAATAACTAACGTTGCTCTCTAACGGCCAATATTCACCGGGAGCGTGTGCGCAGGTCAATTTACATCAGGAGCAAGTCAGACTCAGAGTTCCCACAAGTGCAGTCTCGAGATCACAAAAATCCAGGACAAACATCTCCTCATCCATCATGGATAAAAGAAAATCAATGAGAGCCCCTGACTGATTAATGACATAATGCTTACATAGTTCAGCGAGAACAAATCTGCATGGGAGCTTTTACTTTGAAAATAACCGGAAGCTTTTACACTGCTCTGATTTCCTGTCTGGCCCTATCTGAACTGCCCAGCTTCTATCAAAAATAGGCTTGGCGTGTATGTTTAGCGGAGAGCCGTTAAAAAGCTTCTGGGATGCTTCTGAACCATGGCACGCCTAATCTATTGATTAAAATGGCCACGAACAAAACCAAAATGCAGCACACGCACACCCGGTGGAAATAGGCCTTTAGTCCAACAAGAGACATACATATTTACACAATAGGTAGTATTTTGTTTAAAAGTAAACAAAGCCCCAATAAACAAATACTTATTTATTTTATTAAAGAGAAAAATAAATAAATAGATGCATTTTTAATAGCTAAAATTTACACACACACACACACATATATATATACATACATATACACAGACACACATATATGTACAGGACTGTCTCAGAAAATTAGAATATTGTGATAAATTTCTTTATTTCCTGTAATGCAATTAAAAAACATGAAAT
>JBAMHW010000026.1:3940649-3958934 GCA_037177495.1 Rhadinocentrus ornatus
ATCGGTCGCAGCGTAACGTAAGCCGGACGCAGAGCTCGTTCATCTGTCGCAGCGTAACGTAAGCCGGACGCAGAGCTCGTTCATCTGTCGCAGCGTAACGTAAGCCGGACGCAGAGCTTGACGATCGGTCGCAGCGTAACGTAAGCCGGACGCAGAGCTCGTTCATCTGTCGCAGCGTAATGTAAGCCGGAAGCAGAGCTTGGCCATCGCTCGCAGCGTAACGTAAGCCGGACGCAGAGCTCGGCCATCGGTCGCGGCGTGACGTTAGTTGGACGCAGAACGTAGCCATTGGTCGCAGCGTAACGTAAAATGGACGCAGAGCTCGGTCATCGGTCGCAGTGTATGTAAGCCGGACGCAGAGCTCGGTCATCGCTCGCAGCGTCCGTAAGCCGGACGCAGAGCTCGGCCATCGGTCGCAGCGTACGTAAGCTGGACGCAGAACTCAGCCATTGGTCGCAGCGTTAACGTAAGATGGACGCAGAGCTCGGCCATCGGTCGCAGCGTAACTTAAGATGGACGCAGAGCTCGGCCATCGGTCGCAGCGTAACTCAAGATGGACGCAGAGCTCGGCCATCGGTCGCAGCGTAACTTAAGATGGACGCAGAGCTCGGCCATCGGTCGCAGCGTAACTTAAGATGGACGCAGAACTCAGCCATTGGTCGGAGCGTTAACGTAAGATGGACGCAGAGCTCGGCCATCGGTCGCAGCGTAACTTAAGATGGACGCAGAGCTCGGTCATCGGTCGCAGCGAAACATTAGCCAGACACAAAGCTCGGCTGTTGGTCTGTACAGGTGAAGAAATGCTGATCAAAGAGCTGATCCGAGTGCAAACATAACGAGACGGGTTCTTCTGCTTGTGCTGTTCTGCTTCCCCAGACGAGTTCAACCAGACGACACGTAAACTTCTGGGACTCTGCAGCAGCTGAGGATGCTTCCCTATCCTTTACATAAACTTTTTGTGGCTTACTTTCTCTCTTTTTTTTCTTTTTTCCCCCCAAATATCACTCATGAAGATTTTGTGTTAATTCTGACATTAATTATTATGTTACCGCAGATCATTTAGAATTTATGAATAACCAGTAATAATAATGTGGTGGTGTTGACTTACAGAGCTTATATTAGTCTGGAAAAAGATTTTCAGTTCCTTATGATTTGACGATGAGTTGAATTTCCAGGTCGTTTCGGTGATGTTTTGAAATTCACGATGAATTGTCGATGAATGTGACTTTGTGCTGATGTGCTGTGTGTTTCAGGGAGAGCTGCAGCAGAGCTCCGACCTCTCTGGTTTCTAACCTGCTTATTGAGGGCTTACTGTACATGGTGCTACCTGTTTAAAGCCATCTGTACAGACAATAACCTTCCTCCTCACCTTCCTTCATCTTCCTCACTCTGAAACTCAAACCAGCCCCCAGAAGTTAATCAATCAATTGTGGCCATGATGCCATGAACATCTTACAGGAACAGGCCATAAATGGAGTTTCCTCCCTGCCATATAAGGGGCTTTCTTCCCCGCCATAAGCGGAGTTTCCTCCAAGTATAAATTTTCAAACAAAGTTGCCTAAAACATTAAGATTTTCCAAATTCTGAAATTTTTACCCAAATCCTGTAAGAATTTTGTAAAATAGTCACCTTAAACAACATTTTTATTCATGCTTTCTTTGGTCTGAAATAGATTGAGACGCAATGAACACCAAAACTTTACACAATTATTTATCCCAGAATCCAACCAGAAATTCAGCTCCATGGTTTTTCTTTTTCAGACAGCAAAGATACACGAAGTAAATCGCTGCTGTAATCTTATAAAATGTCGTTAGAGTTGCAGCATACATGAACAGAACTGGTGCAAAAGTCCTGATTCAACTCTTTTTCTTCCAAGCATCCAGGTTTTGTTTAAATATTTAAAAGTTGTCTTGATCAATAGTTCTCCAGTTTTCTGAAAAACTTTCCAAGTGTTTTCTGGCTGCTTTTTAACGCATTTTCAGTCTAATCTATGTACCTCGGAGAAACCCTTGAGAAATATTTTATCTTTAAGCTCCTTGTTTTAATTTCTCCAGTTCCATTTGTGAAAAAACATTCACCATAAGAGAGTTTGACAGAAAAATTGGATTTTAGCAGCAACAAAATCTGTTAGCTGGAAACTTAGCACATCTCAGCATGGTGGCAAGAACTCGACACATGGGGGACTAAAGATGATGATTCAGGACTGAAGAACAGCAGATGAACAGGATCTGAAAGTGATGTCCTGAACAAATAGGAAAAAATTCAGACGAAGACCTGAACCAGGACCCCGACGGGTCCTATGGAGGGACGGGTCCTACACAGAACCCTGACCTCAACGGGTCCGATGGAGGGACGTGTCCGCCTCCACATGTCTTATGGAGAGACGGGTCCTCCCCAAGTCCTGACCTCGAGGGGTCCGATGGAGGGACGGGTCCTCCACAGAACCCTGACCTCGACGGGTCCGACGGAGGAACGTGTCCGCCCCAGAACCCTAAACCTCGACCGGTCTTATGTAGGGACGAGTCCTCCCCAAACCCTGACCTCTAGGGATCCGATGGAAGGACAGGTCCGCCCCAGAACCCTGACCTCTAGGGGTCCGATGGAGGGATGTGTCTGCCCCAGAACCATGACCTCGACGGGTCATATGGAGGCACGGGTCTTCCCCAGAACCCTGACCTCGACGGGTCCGATGGAGGGACGGGTCCTCCACAGAACCCTGACCTCAAGGGGTCCGATGGAGGGACGTGTCCGTCCCAGAACCCTGACCTCGACATGTCTTATGGAGGGACGGGTCCTCCACAGAACCCTGACCTCGACGGGTCCAATGGAGGGACGTGTCCGCCCCAGAACCCTGACCCAGACCGGTCTTATGGAGGGACGGGTCCTCGCCAAACCCTGAGCTCGACGGGTCCGATGGAGCGACGTGTCCGTCCCAGAACCCTGACCTCGACGGGTCTTATGGAGGGACGGGTCCTCCCCAAACCCTGACCTCGATGGGTCCGACGGAGGGACGTGTCCTCCCCAGAACCCTGACCTCGACGGGTCCGACGGAGGGACGTGTTCGCCCCAGAACCCTGACCTCGATGGGTCCGATGGAGGGACGTGTCCTCCCCAAACCCTGACCTCGATGGGTCCGACGGAGGGACGTGTCCTCCCCAGAACCCTGACCTCAACGGGTCCGACGGAGGGACGTGTCCGCCCCAGAACCCTGACCTCGACGGGTCTTACGGAGGGACGGGTCCGATGGAGGGACGGGTCCTCCCCAGAACCCAAACCTCAACATTATTAAAGCAGTGTGGGATCATCTGGAAAGAGAACAGAACAAAGGCAGAAACATCCAAAGAAGAGTTTTGGAAAGTCCTTTAAGGATCCTGGAGAACTATTTCCATATGTTTTAGGTGACCCAAGACGTTTGCACAGTACTATAAAATATATACTTGTAATAAATGCTAAGCTAGAACTTTTTGTAGAAGTTGTAAAAAATAAATTTGCTAGAGAATGAAATATTTTAAGCGCTGTACAAAATAAATTAAATGAAATTAATCTAAATTAGTTTGATAAGTTACATGAAGATGATTTATAGAAGTTATATAATATATTTCCAGTTGTGCACTTTATACTACAACTTCTACTACTAAGCCAACATTTTACCACAACATGGTTCAAGAAGTCGTTAAGGACATTAACACAACTGGTTTGTCTCTTTAACATCTTGGACTCCGTCTTACACACGTTTAATGGGAAGTGAGGAGGGACTGTTAAAGGTCGAATCTCCTTACTCATTTAATTTCACCATGATTCACCTTGCTGAAGTCACTTTACCTTCAAACAGCTGAGAGCAACTTGTAACACAAACGGCTGGCTTTAATACGTTTTTACATCATTTTATAACCAAGATTTTTGCTTTCCACCACGTTAACATCCCTCCCTCTTACTGATTTCATTTTAAAAACAGAAGAACTGGGACATTTCAGTCTCTCCCATTGAATGTCCTCTAAAAGCACAATCAATGTTTCAGTGCCTGTTTCCATGACAACAGATCTGCTGCATCTGTGCCGTTTTTACTGAACTGCCAACCTGCAGTCATGACGTTTGCTTGGAAACCTGTCCTACAGGTATGTTGTCTGTGCAGCACGGTACAGCAGACTGTATGTTAGCTGACGTGTTCTGTATGACGAAGAGGGTTCAGGTTCAAGATTCTGGTCCCAGGTTTTTATCTACAGGTGATATTCAGACTCTGTAAACAGCTGCCAGAGCTTCGTCCTCCAATCAAGCAATCATTCCAGGATCGTTTCTCTGATATAAAAACGCGTTTAATAAATGACCACTGGTTAAAATTACAGTAAAATGGCTGTCATCTAGAGGTGAAGTTAAAGGCTGCAACCATCTAAAATAAACCATCCACCTATCGTCTAACAAGCAACTAACTTCCTGTATGGCTATGCTCATGTTACCAGTCTCAGATCTCATATTTTCAGGGTTGTGAGGACAGAAAATCTAATCGTTAATCCTCAGTTTTAAATCCAATTTAAGTAATTTCAGTATGCGTTTATGGACCGGATATAAATATGATTAAATATAACAATGGTCTTTATTTACAAAGCCCTTTTAAAAACAAAGGGCTTTTACAAATCAATTAAAAAAAAAAAAAATCAGAAACAGCAATTATAAAAGTAAAAGTAAATCAAAAGATGTCATAACTCCATGTTAACCCTTTAAACACCAAGCCATTTTCTCTCAAGTCTTGGCTTTCAGGAGAAAAAATAGAAACTATTTCCATGTTTACGCTAACCGGAAATCGGTGAATTGATTCCAGGCTCTCCCTGACTACATGCTGAAGTGTCCTTGGGCAAGACACTGAACCCCACGTTGTCTTCTGATGTGTCTATCGAGGTGTGAATGTGTGGGTGACATGTAGTGTAAAGAGTGCTACATCAGTACTGTCCATTTACCTTTTACTATTTTACCTTCTATCCTGGAGACTGGTTTCAACGTTAAAAAACCCACTGAAAAGCTGTAAAAGCTTTCTACTCATCATCCAGTTGTTCCAACGTGATGGTTGTCATTCCCAGAACAATCTCATCTCCCAGTTCACCATCCAAACTAGAAAGAAAGAAGCAATAAAAAAGCCTTGGAAACACTGAACCATAAAGTTCTGCTCTGAATCACAGATTATGTTTAAGTCCCAAAAACAATTATTAAAGGGCAAGAATAAAAACTAAACCATAAAAGATGGATCAATCTGATGTCTGACTGAGTAGCTTAGCTGTTATGAGGACAGATTTTAGTTGCTGAAGATCTGATCGAAGCTCTGAATTCAGCTCCTGAGTTGAAGAGTGAAACCGGCTCAGAAACTCAGAGATCCTGTGACTGCAAGCTCAGGATGACGTTGAGCTGCAGCAGGAAGCAGCAGGATCCAGTTCAATTTCTCTAAATGTTCTCGTGCCTGGGAGAATAGCTCACCCTGGTGGAAGAAGACCTGGATTATCAGTAGAACTGTGATCAAACCTTCATGTCAGGAAGCAGTTCAACTATTTCAGCTCAACACAAAATAAATTTTAAGTTTTTAATTCTTCAGCGTCCAATATAAAGAAAAGCTTCAACGTGAAAGGTTCTCGTATCTGTAAGTCAGGAGGACCTGGAATCGAACCTTAGCATTTCACACACAATTTTCACGGCCAAAATGAAGAGAAGAGCACCACAAGGTTTTAGTGTGAAGGGTCCTCGGTGGCGTTGGCAGAGAACGTTCCCACTGCGGTGGGTTGGGAAGGGGGCCGAGTCCTCTCCTCAACACAGTAACATGTTTATTTATTACTCCTCCCACTAGAGCACTATGAACACAGATTACTGCCAACATTATACTTTTATTACTATTACCGTGATAACTGTTCTACAGGTTTTGTGTAGTCTTTTGTAATTCTCCTTAAACTCAAACACAAGTTCAAAGTGAATTATTGACTCAACATGTTGTAGAGGTGGTTTTGTTATGGGGAGGACTGGAGATGATGTCTCAGTCATCTGTTGTGGGACCTCCAGCTTATGTTTGGAAAGGTGGATTTAGGAAATTCAGGAATGTTTCTAACATGTTTGACATCAATAAGTGCACATTTCTTCGTAATTTACTCAAAAAGAAACGATAACCTGACACTAACATGAAACAAATTCTACAAATAGCTTTATTGATGATATTCAGACCAGAGCGGATCAATGAAAACCTGCAACTGTTTACACTAACTGAATATCACAGAGGACACACTCACTGTGTCTCCATCACCCACAGACCGGAACGATCAACCAGGTCCTGCTGGGAACACACCTGAAATGACGCCACTCACCTGGTGTGGGACTTCTCAGCCATTCAGAAATCAGAAAAAAGTCAGAGAAAGGTTTAATGGGAAAACTGGTTTGACCTGGTTTCACATCCTCGATCACCAAACTCATCCAACTACCCGCTGACACCTGAACACAGCAGGAACTGGAACTGATGGGTTCAATTTAAATTAACTTTAATTACCAGCTGAACCAGTTAAAGATAAAAAACTAACGTCTGAACACTGAACAATGAAAACACGTCTTCAGTTTGGTTTTAGAGCAAATCTTCTAACAATACCTTGATAGATGAAAAGTTGATCTGGCCCTCAAACACCAGGGGGCGCTGCTGAACAAGATCAGACTAGACCCTAATTACTGTTTACCCTCAGTGAGGTTTAGAATGACATGAAAACCAGAACCAGGATGAGTCCAGAATGAGACGTAATAATCGATCCCTGACAGAGTTATAAACAATCCTCAGCTTCCTGCTGATTGGCTGAGAATCCTGTCCGTCTAGCCTGCGTGTGAAACCTTCCTCCTCCTGGTTATAATTTAATGGTTGACCTCCTCTTCCTCCTCTACTCTAGCTTCCTATTTTTACAGTATGTTTGTAGTTTCTTCTGGAGTGAGTGGTGTGTGTACTTGTAGTTTTTCTTCTCTTTTCTAAAAACTGGAGAGCACACGATGACAACTGCTGAGCTCTGCAACAGATTGTAATCTTTATAATAAACGGTCATTTACTACAAAGTGAATGTCGTCTTCATGTCTGATTCTTTCCAATTAATGTGGGATGACTTTCACCTTGGATCAGTGGACCGGTGACAGACTGATGATTCATAATAAAGTCGATAAACACAGGATTTCAGAAATGATTGAGAATCTGTTTCAGGCATGCAGGGCCACAGACGGGATAAAGGATGGCACATAAATTAGTAAATGAAATTATTTACCTTTAACTAATGACTGCAACCAAAGTGGCCGTCTAATGTAAAAGGTAAACAGTCAATCATAGTTTTCCATCAACGGAACTTTAATTACCAAAGAAATATTTTAATCAACATACAGGGTTAGTAGTATTTATGGGTTTAAGATCAAATAAAACGTTTTGTGGTAGTAAATGAATGATTCCTGTAAAGGTTTGTGATTGGGTAGAAAGGATTTGCATGGTTGTATAACTACTGCTTGATTAGGAGACTCATCATGGTTCTGCCCAGCTACAACTAAAACAAGCGCTGCTTGTGGGTGGCTGCCCCCTCGGAGACAGACGACGGGATGTACCGGAGCACAGAAGATGATTCTGTTCTTTGATGGACACTTCTCTCTCTCACCTTCGGCCCAAATAAGTTCAGTCTCTGAATAAACACTACCTTTTGTAGATGGATTGTAAACCTCCTGAACAGGATAGAAATGCCTGGAAAAGCTCCAAAGATCACCTAAAGGGTAAAATATCCATCACAGAGCTACACACTGCTGCTCCTGAGAAACTGGTGACAATATCAGCGATAGTGGAGTTTTAAGATTTAATTATATATAATAACATGGATCTATATGAGCACTAGGAGGGTCTTCCTATGATTGACATTTTAACAATCATTTCCCACAACTCCATAACATAACTGACAACAATAGAAGAATTTCATGCATCATAATGAGAAAAAATTAATCTAGTCTGACTGGATCTTAAACTTAGACATTTTGTTACAAAACTAAATAGAGACACAAAAAGACATATACTATAAAAATAAATAAAAATGCTAAAAATTAACAGAGAATGTGGAATACTATAAAAGAATAACTAGAAAAAAATGCTAATTCCACTCCATCTCTTTTTAGAAGAAGATGGAAAATTTATGACCAAACCTAAAGATATAGTTAATTATCTTAATAATTATTTGATCTGATTTACTGATAGAAAATATAATTATGGATAAGATAATCTTGCACAATCAAACCACCTGGTTTTTTTGCTGTTGGTCATTTAATGAACCAAAGCCTAACTTGTTGTGTATGTCCACAAAAATAGAAAACAGCTAAAATTATACCACGGCCCCAAAACAGGAAACTACCATTCTCTAGTCCAAACAATCGCCCTAGCTTACAACCTTTGCTGGGTAAAATAATAGATAATATAGTTTAGGAACAAATTCAATATTATTTTATACCAGATTCCCAACATGCCGACAGAAAGGGGCACGCCAGCTACAGCTCTCACTTTTGTGACTGATGAACTAGAAGATGAGAAGCTAATTGGGGAAGTAATGTTAAGACTTTTCAGATGCATTTGATATTATCAATTCTCTTTTATACTGAAAAAACGTGTTATGTTACAGATCTGAACAGCCTGCCCTGTCCTGGACTGACCAACAGGACACAAACCGTGTTTTAATGGATGCTATTCCGATGTCAGAAGTATAACGTGGAGTACCACAGGGAGTTCGCCTTGGACCACTGTTATACAACATTTTACAGCTGATCGACCACTGATCCTAAATATAAGGGTGTTTACTATTAATACGTTTATGATAAAATTGATACAGTGAGATGATTCAGTTCTGATAGTAATACTGTTGGTTTTGGAGGATTAACGCACACTAAAGTAAATTTTATCATTAATTTTGTTTGTGTGTGTGTGTGTGTGATGCATCAATTGATTTTGGATATTTTACATTATAGGTGTAATTTTTTGTGAATGGGTATTGCTTGGACCCGAGGAAGACTAGCAGCAGCAGTGAGCTGTAGCTGATAAGGATCCACAATAAACAAACTGCCATGTATAGTAAGGTAATTGCTGAGAGACTGATTTTATAACCCTGGAAATCGGACACTGTGCCTCAGTTCAAGGCGTGGCTAAAGGAACTAGCTACTTTCTTATATATGAAGAAAATTAAATACCACGTATAAACATGGTGGACAATCTTAATAAATTTTCCACCTTGAGCCAACCATTCTTGCCCAGCCTGGCGGACACTTTCACATACCCACAGTGGGCAACTCACGAGCTTAAAAACTTGTGTGACGCAACTTTTTATGTTCAGTCCCATTTTTGTTTTTTCTGTTCATTTTCTTAAAAGACTTAAAAATATTGTTGAATCTGGTGGACTTCAGTAAAAATGTCAAATATTACTGCTTTTATTACAAATAAAATCTGACATTAAAGAATAAATGGTTTTAAACTGTAATGACAGTGAGGTTAAGATTTGTAGTTTTAAATTAAAGTCAATGGGCCATTTGTGGAAGTATCTGCATTCAAAGGTTAAACTAAACCAGCTCAGATGCATTTATTAAATTCTTACTAACCAAAATAACAAACTGCTGTCCTGTAATAAGTAAACATCTCAGAAATGTGGTCCAGTAATTACGATGAAACTCGTAAAAAACTTACTAAAACAGATTTTTGATTTTAAAGGAAATGAATTCAATGTTAAAGCAGCTGAAAATAAACTGCAGACATCAGCATGCACATGACACTAACACATAAACCACAAACAGACGGAGGAATAAAGTACACGTGAACCTGAGTTTTCTCAGGGGCAGTAATCCAGAGCTGGAGCGGATTGGCTCTCAGCTGTTTACACTCTCCTCTCTGCTCTCCGATTGGCCGCCGGCTGGGTGACCTGTGGCTGCTTTCTGATAAGCTGAAGGGCCAACACCACTTCACGGACAACGCCACACCAGAACAGGTAGGCTGAGAGCTACTAAAGCAGCAGAGACGGTTTCTCTGCAGATCAATCAGTGAAAACCATTTTAACCTCTTCAGCCCCAAGGGTCTCCCTGGGGAGAGATTTGATTATGTCTCTGCGAATACAAACTGTGTGTAAACCATCTTGGTATCGAAATAAAGCGAACACGTGAGATTTATTTAGAAGTGGAAGCATCACCACAGATGCCATGAACCAACATGTGACCGCTATCTGTGCAGAGATTCATGGTGCTGAGGTGAAACAGTGAGGGTCCTCATCATCATCCAATGAGGAATCTGGGACACACAACTCTGTCCCACTGTCCTCAAAATCATCTCAAGCTCTTCTTCTGTAGTGGAGCTTATTTTAGGGTGTTATTTTATCCTGAAGTAGCTAAAAAAATTGAGGAAAACACAGCTAATGCATGCAAAAACATGGAAATCCAGTAGATATTTTCTGTAAATCTGGTACGCTTCGTAACTCTGGCTTCAAGCAGCCCATTTGCACTCGTAGGATCCAGTAGAATTACTCACCGTGTTTACATCCATCTCACTAATCATTAACAGTATTGAGGAAAATATATATGACGTAAAACGACTGACACCTGTTTTTGTCCTATTAAATCCATGTAACCAGGCAGAAAATAGTGAGTTTGATGGGAAACTCCTCTCAAAGGACACTGGGAGATTTTTTAGTAAATGTGGTTTTATCCTGGTGGTAAGAAGTTTTGGAAGTCAGACAGCAAAGTTGGGACAGAATTCCCGACGATGTTTGTCAGACATGGAACATAATTCTGGCTTCATCTGCTTCTGGCTCAGTGGATCCTGGTTGGAGCTTGATGAAACGTGCAGTTTTGTGCTTTCAGTAGAGATGTTGTTTGTCCGTGTGCAAGCCGTCGGGTGGACAGATGGATGCATAATTTATCTTTACATCTTTTACAGACTTTGTTTACCTGATCTTTTATTGGTTGTCCTAACTGTGTTTTGTGGTCATAGAAATGGTTTTAATGAGCTTCTAGCTGAGATTCTGGACTTGCAGTGTATTCCACACGTCTATGTTTACATAGACACGTGCGGCCTCAACGCCCGATACTGGGAACGTTGAGGCCTAAGAGGTTACTGAGGTTCTGACGGTTCAATATTTACAGTTTATGGTCAAAGTCTTCACAACAGAATGTTAAAAGTTAATGTTCTTTAGTCAGTTGATTTTTATTAATTACTTTACAACTTTATATTCAGTTTACAGCAAAGCAGATTTTAACAGCCACAGAAATGCCAACAAACCTGCAGACACGGGTCCTGGTTCTGCAGCAGAGTACTCCCATGTGGTTTAAATGAATAGCTTCTATAACCGCCTGTTTAGCTGGAGATGAAGCATATCCCATCTGAGCCGGTGTTTTCAGAGGAACAGCAATAATCTTTGACAGAAAGTCTCAGATCTACAAACTAAATGGATAAATTACACCAGAAAAAGAAAACATGGCTGCAAACAAGCTGAGACAACAAAGGATGAAAATCTGCTGCCATTTGCAAACATGTATAAATAAATAACAAATAAAGCTGCATCTCCACTGCAGAAATTATGGACGACTAACAGTTTAAAAGGTTTTACTGGGGTGGGATAAAAAAAGTTCATTTGAATTGATTCAAATTTAATTCAACATGGATTATTAAAACTCAGAGATAGATTTTTTTTTACGCTTCTTTTCTGGTGACCCTACCGATGCTCAGTGAAATCTTAGCATACGTGAACAACTAAAAGGTTTTCTGCGTTTCTTCCATCCAAAATCAGCTTCTCTTACCGAGATGACGCCACATTCAGATAAAAAAAACACGCATATTAACTGTGTTTCTGGACACCTGATGATAAAAACGTAAATTTAAGGCTGGAAAACTGTCAAAAACTTCATGAATAAGGACAATAAATGGTTTTAGGTGGATTCTGTTCACATCTGTGACGTCATACTGCTGAGAAATTGATTTAAGCCCAAAAATCCTAATAATCATTAAATTGTGATTTTTTCTTAGACAATAATCGTACCAAGAATCGTGACATCCCTAGTCAACACAAGTTAATAAACAACGCTGCTATTTAACATATGTGTAAAGGGCGATTCCACTGGATTCTGGGTTAGGTGTAGACCCTCGGGACCCAGGTGGGGTCGAGGAAGCAGGAGAGTCAGGTGGAGGAGCAGGGGAGGCGAGAGGCGTAGGAGACAATGAAACAAAATAAAATGCCACAATGTAAACTGTCACTGACACATTTAACTTATTAGATGTACGTATTAGTGAATCAGAATTTGTTGTTGTTTATGGTGCCTGATGTTTGATTGGTCTGTGTTAATAATAAAACATCAGTCATAGTATTATTTGTGTTGTGGTATGTGACCTTTTCAGACTTGGAATTTTATTTAGTTCATTTCATCAACATACAGGAACATGTCATAACATTACCATCAAAGAAGTTTAACACTACAATTTAGCAATAAAAATAAGAATATAAGACATAGATATAATATTTCTTTAATTGGGGACCCATTGGATTTCACAGGAACCCACTCAAACCGGCAGCTGTGGGTCCTGGAGACTGACAACACTGAACGCATTCATGGCCGTTTTAACAGCAATAAAAAAAACATGTCATTTCACTGAAGAGGAAATCAAGTAATCAGAAACTGCTCTGGTGCATGTTCAGCGTCAGTAACCATGGAGATCTATAAGGGAGTGCAATCTTTTTTACCTCACGATTCGATTACGATTCAGGTAGCTTCAATTGGATTATTACACGATTATCAGGATTTTCAGTGCATCTTTTTTCCCCATTCAGGGTTTTTTTCCTCACTCCGTGGCTACTTCACTCTTCAATCCACTGAATATCCATTAATTCAAGTAACTAATCAAACATGTTTCCACTTTCCATACTTATGTCAAACCATAAAAAAATCCAACACAAATGTGTTAGCAATAGTTGGGAGGAGCAGCAGGTTGGCTTACCTTGTTTAAAGAGCAAACCAAGTGTAGCACAGAAAACTGCAAATGACTCAACTCAGCACCACTGAATGCTCAGAAACTGCGTCGGCGTTCAGTTGACTGTGAAGCCTTGAGTTAGTTTAGTGTTTTATATTGACTATTAGCTGCACATTGTTCAAGTGCATGTCTTGTATGACTAAACGTGAAGGGAAATGCAGCTGAAAACTCAGGTGAAGTGTATAAAACTGCACATACAGTTACACATAACAGTTTGATGATGAATGATTAAGTTAAAAAATATTAAATATCATTGTAGACCATCTTTAAAAACACCACACATAGCTATGCTGTTGTGATGAAGTAGTCTAACAGACAAGGCTACGGTAGCTACTATTCTGACACCAGATGCTTCTTCTCCTCCTTCACCCTGAGCTGGGACGCTTGAAGTTCTGCCGAATGTTTGTAGTATTACTATTATTAGGGATGGACCGATATGAAACATTTTTGGCCGATACCGATATTCGATATTAATATTGTCGTTATGACCGATAACCGATATTTACCGATGTCGATATATATATTTTGTTTCAAAAGGTTTGAGATTATCAGATTCTGTACAAAGTAAAAATGATGCAAACAGCTTCCCGCCACTGTTGGAGCTTCTGGATGGTAGTTTTTCAGATGACATATTAAACTTTGCAAATACTGCAACTCTTGGAGTATCTTCTTTTGACATCGTGAAAAATTACCACAAAGCTGACATTGCGTTTAGCTTCAATTACATCCCACAATGCAGTGCTGCATCGCTGTTATATAAAATAAACATCTGCTGTTAATATCGGCCCAGTTTTGCTTATCGGACCGATACCGATATTAATGCCGATATATTGTGCATCTCTAACTGTTATATTATATTTTATTTAAATAACTTGCATATAGAGTAAGTCTTGTCCAGGCCTTGTCCGTTCTCATGTCCATAAAAGACTGAAATATTTCCAAACGGTAGCCTTCAAACCCGATGGTGGCTAAAATGCTAGCTGCTGCCTTCTCGTATCTCTGTTGTTTACTGTTTACTGCCGGGACACTTTAGACCAGGGGTGGGCAATTTATTTCTACAAGGGGCCACATGAGAAACCTGAATTGTGTCAGAGGGCCAAACCGACAACTTGAACTTAATTCCGCTCAACTTTCTTCCATTGTGAAATTCACTCAATTTTATATTATAAATAGCTGGTATTGGTAATCGGAAGAATAAACTAATCTGTAAAAATTTATACTAGACTATGTAAACGTGTGGTGCATAGGTCAGATAAGAAAAAAAAAATCACTGTTTCAGTGCAATTTAGTTTTAACTTGTTAATCTGCACAGACAATGAAAAACAACAAACAACTTAACAAGTTTAGAGAAATGCAACAATACAACAACTTGTAATGTTTCATTCTCATTTGACCTTTTCAGTGAGAATAATCCGTCTGTTCTGGGCTTGAACGAGGGCATTTAAATCTGGCTGAGAAGGCGATGCGAAGGACAGCTGAGAGGTGGTCATCAGTGATGGAGGATCTGTGTTTGGATTTGTTGGACTTTGTCACTGGGAATGTTTACATACATAAGTAGATCCAAAGAGGACTAGAATCCTCTGAACAGGTCTCCTCAGGTGTGAAAGTTCTCTTCTTTGAGCAGCATCAATGACGTGGTTCATCTTTAACACATCTTGCGCAACACTTCCTGATGTATAATACAATGTAAACTTCTGTCACTTTATCCTGCATCTCTTTTAAAGACCATTTTTCCAGACAGATCTGGACACCATCTGTTGTCACACCTGCCAGATTGTCCCATTTCAGTCCTAACTTGTCCAAACTTGCATTTACCTCTGAGAACAAGTCCTGACCAGTGCTTGTCCCTTTCATTGACTGCATGGCTGCCAGCTCCTCTGTGACTGGAAAGTCTGCAGTTAGTCCATGTAAGAAGATGAGAAGCTGGGCGGTGTCACTCACATCGCAGCTCTCATCCAAAGCCAGAGAAACAGTCAAAGTCTGCAGCTGCAGTGTTCAGCTGAAGCTCCAGGTTTCCAGCGACGTCCTCAACTGCCTTGTCACAGTGCGTCGGGAGAGTGAGACGTTCTCAAACGCCTCATTTTTCTCCTATATCAGTCCAACAGAGTTTAATAAGCACCCCTAATAAACTCTTCGTCAGAAAATGCTTAACTTTTTCTGGCGATTTTGTGAGAAATGACATAACTTGTCCTGACGGCTGCATCTCTGGTCCTTGTTAGGTTTGCAGTTTTGTTAGCAACGCATCAGACACCCTTGCACGCTCTCTTTCCAGATTTTTCTATTTATCTTCATGTTTGGTCGTGTGTTTAGTGGCGATTCAAATTGAAATCTAACACAGCCACCCGTGTACCACAAATCCAGCACACAGCTTCACCTTTCATTTTTGTAAAGAAGTACTTGTTGGTCAAAGTCTTTTTAAAAACACGAGATTTATTATCAACTTTTCTTTTCTTAGCGTGAGTTGACATCTTCAGGTAACCTGGCTAGCATCACTTGTCACTGTTCACCTTCACTCAAAGTAAGTCATTACGGAAGTAGCGTGATGTTTTTCAAAATAAAAGCACAGTAGAATTTGTTGGAATCACCCTGATTCCCCCGAGTCCGTTGATGGAGAAAACCCGCTTGAGATCAGTTCCGAGTTCTAAAGTATTTATTTAGACGCAAAGAGATTACATGAGCAATTCCCCGCAGATATATATATCTGGAGACTCCACTAAGCAGAAAGCAAGCGCTGTGAAAATCAGTAGGAGTCTGATTCTATTTCCCTAAAACTATCAATCTTATACTCTTGTGCCACACCCACAAAACCTGGTCCAAACTGGTTCTACATTTACCTTTACTCTCTTTTAGTCTACCAGAGTGTAAGCAGCTATCCCAAAGTGCGTGTGTGTGACCATGAATGGACTTTCTTCTTTTGTCTGCTACTCAGCCCCTGCGGTCTCTGAAGATAACCACTGCAGCCTTCACCCTTCACAGACAATACTGAATACTGACTCTTAACCTATGCCATTAAGCCATTACTATACTACAAAGAACATAAACAAATATAAAAGAACAACAATTATAAGGAAACAATCTCACAATTGCACGTACAACATAGATATTTTGACAATCTATCTATGTTGTAATTTATATTGGCCGTCGCAGGTATGTTTGCTACCAGAATAAATGGCCACAGCCGTCCAATCACTGTGGGGCCTTCTTAAGGGGCGGTGACCATATTCTGGTAGCAGACAGGTTAGACTGGTCTGTCCCCTTAATACAGCTGGGAAAAAAGAGACTATTGAGCAGATGAGGGACAAAAATGTTTAAAGATGTTAAACAAAAGTCCAACCTCAGTTGTTTTCTATCTGTTGTGTTTTTGTCTCCTCTTTCTGCTTCCTTTTTCTGTCCCCTCCGGTCAGGTCCAGCAAGATTACAGAGATTCCATAATTTCAAAGTAAATAAATAAATGAATCAGATTATCATGAGGAGCTTATACCCATAAACCTCCCCTTGGCAAAGTAATTTTATTTGGTCCAACCTCCTCCTTTGCTGAGAGGACTATAAATAAGCCAACAATGTGAGAACATGTATGGTAAAAAAGAAACCAAAAAAGAATAGAACTTTCTTTTGGGCAAAAGCTAACTGGTACGTCCTCGTTTGCTCACATATAAAACAGGTTTCTAGTGCCGCTTTCTTCCATCTACGTATTATTGCTAAAATTGGAGACATCCTGTCAAAGATTTCATGCTTTTGTTACTCCTTTTTTTAATTGAGTGTGTGTTGGATATGTAATTTTCTTTCTGCCTGCCCCAGGGACCACAGACAGAAATTAGGTAGAATAATGAGGTACAGAGCATCTGTGGATCCTTACAACAAAAGAAAAAGCTCCATTGTATATTAAAGATCTCATAGTTCTATACATTTCCAGCAGAGTTCATTGCTCTCAAACTGCAGGTCAACTCGTGGTTCCCAGCGTCTCTAAGAGGACTAGGAGGCAGAGCCTATGCTATCAGGCCCTCTTATGAAACCAGCTCCCAGTTTGGGTTCGGGAGGCAGACTCTAGATTTAAGATCCGGGTTAAAACCTTCCTTTGTGATAGATCTTATAGTTAGATGTAGACATCCCTTAGTTATGCTGCTATAGGCTCACCCTCAATTTCCACCGGGTGCGTGTGCGTAGCGTTCTGGCTGCACCGCGGTTTCGTTCCAACCCATGGGGGTGTTTCCCTCTTTAATCAAGACCATAACTGTTTGCTTTGGGAGCAAGATTTCTGGTTTTCACGCTCCAATATCATTTTGTTTTTGTTCAAAACTCTGCTCTCACACTCGAAAAAGTACCTTCTTGCTCTCAAATATATCATCTTTCTTTCAAAACTCTGCTCTTCTTCTCAAGTTCAGGGTTGCAGGTTCAAATCTCCTGCGCTCAGACTTGGTCTCGTTTCCCCAGACACATTCTCAGCTCTTGGTTATTTTTTCCTCTCTCTTGGGTTGCTGAAAGAGCTGTCTGTCAAACGTCCTCCAGCCAATAGAGAACGAGATAAATTGAAAAACTAGTCCCCACCTTTTTTAGGGTGCGCTTGTTTTACTTGAAACAGTGCACTCAGTAAATTGGTATTTAACTGGGACCATATGGATAACTGGAAGCAGCAATCTCTAGCAAGCATTATGTTTTTATTTACTTGTTAATTCACATTAAAAGTAATTTTTTTAAACTAACTGTACCTATAAACACGTGTTGTATGCCAAGCATGAATCTAAGGATGTTCTGCTTCTATGGTACTGTAGATCTACCCTACAGTGTACATGGAGCTGATCATTATTCTTATTGGTTTGTTTAATATGTAGCAGAATTTTCGCAGTGTACTACTCATAGTGTTGAGTAAGTACTGAGATGCATTACCACGATGTCAGCCTTGTAACACTTGTTCAACAAAAAACACGTTAAATGTGTTGTATCTAACATGAAACTAACCAGTATTTTCAATATTTCAGCCCCATTACTCCTACAGGATCTGCTTGCACGTCACAACCTGGACAGATTGTTAAACGTATTCAATCCTGATTTAGATCTTTATTATTTACTGGCCTGGGGCCAAATGTAGATAGATAAATGATCAACGGAATTGCAGGTAAAAATTATATATATTTATACATACATTCATATATATATATATATATATATATATATATATATATATATATGTACACTAAGCGCAGTTAAAAAATATATAGTTGGGAAAAAATTGGGAATATTTGAGATTTTTCTGCTGGTTTCATATAATT
>JBAMHW010000026.1:3972401-3989258 GCA_037177495.1 Rhadinocentrus ornatus
TTACACCGTGCTGAACGTCACTCTGGAACTACTTTTTACACCCTGCTGAACGTCACCCTGGAACTACTTTTTACACCCTGCTGAACGTCACCCTGGAACTACTTTTTACACCATGCTGAACGTCACCCTGGAACTACTTTTTACACCCTGCTGAATATCGCCATGGAACTACTTTTTACACCCTGCTGAATATCGCCATGGAACTACTTTTTACACCATGCTGAACATCACCCCGGAACTGTTTACACACGTGTTGCTACATCAGATTCACAGTCAGCTCATATTTTCCGTGAAATGGTAAAATGTCTGTTTCAACATCTGATATGTTGATTCGGTTCTATTGGGAAAGAAAATATGGTTCAATAATAATTTGAATAGAAACTTTTGGGAAATTAGTGTTGTACCAAACAAACAAAACATATAACGCAGTTTAATTTTCTACATTGCTGCTTATTTCTACAGAAGTAAACGACATAACTGGCCCTGTTCTGTTAAGTTAAACTCTTTTAGTTAAATACCTGTCGTGCACAAGTGCACCAAACCTAAACAGACATGAGCTAACAATCACTCCTAAGCTAACTAGCGTTCCTTTATTCATTCCGACACAGACGAGCAGTTAGCATGTTAGCCGGCTAACAGCAGCAAAAGGATACGGTTGATGTAGCTCTCCAGGGCGGTGGACATGCTTGGTCCCGGACTCGGCGTTTATTTCTGAAACTGTGTGATAGGTAGACGCTTTCAACGGTTATCGGGATAGTATACGGTGAAACGAAATAATAGCGTGAGAAAGCCGCGACAACGAACTGGTGAGAAGTCCAAGCTAGTCGCACACCAATTCACGAGCAGGCATGAGTTTGGAGCACAGAGTGTTTACGTCATATCCGGTTTGGGAAACGTTTTAAAACAAGCGATAAATATTATAGTATTTGGCACGTACTTCTGAATAATTGCCACTGATTTATAAAATATTCAGAAGCGCTAAATGGACGGGACAGCGTCATATGTTTGGTGATTTACCAGACATCCAGTGTCCTCAGACTTTCACTCAGATCCATTCTTTGTCTGTCCCATCTGGATGTAAAACTTCAGGATATTCATGTACTAAATGCTGAACCTGATGCTTCAAAAAGCCAGGACACAAACTTACCTTTCCCCTACCTGCCTACCTTCTTCTGATTGGCTGATTCGCGGAAGCCTGGTTCTTTTAAAGATTCGGCTCTTTCGGCTTCCAAATGGTTTAGTATAACTCAGGGCTTCTATTTTAGCTCAATTGAGCAATTATGAATAGTTTTTGATCTGGTAAGTTTTGTTATTAATATATATTTTTTAAATGGATTATTTTCCTTAAAGAGATTGTAGTTATTTGATATTTTAATCAAACATTTAAATGAACTGAACACAGAACTGTAACAAAGAAATAAGGCAAAATTATGAATATTATGATACGTTATATTTACTATCTACTCCTTTTTTCTAGCTTTTTATGTGAAGTGTTTTTATGTTAAATGTTAAGTTTTTACCAAACTTAATATGAACCGCACATCCTTATAAACAAGATAGAAGATCTGTGCTTAATAAGGCACTTTTAAAAACAAACGTGTATAAATGTGAGTGCTAAGGTGAGACAACACCAGGGTCCAGTCCTCCCAGCAAGTCTTCATCTTTATTGTTGCTCAGTAGTAGTCCATACAAAGGGGGGTGGAGAAGATCAGTGGAGCCCGACAGGACCAGGACAAACACCAGGAACGTCATGCTACCAAAGTATTAAATTTGTACAAAAATACTTTACAACATCCCTGTTCCTTTAAAGAAAAAAAAAACCCCAGTTTGGTTGGTTGGTGAAGCTACATGGAAAGTAATCTGACCCACTATTTCAAATGGCAGTGCAATGCATGTGTATATGTGTGTGTGTGTGTCTGTGTGTGCGGGTGGATATCTTGCTGAGGTGAATCATGAGTGCAAATCCCTGCAATGTTACACTCTCACACACACACACACACACACACTTACAAATGCATATGCTAACTAACACACACATTACATACGCACAAACACAGTGTGTATGGCTTTAGATCTCATTCATCAAACCCTTATGAAGCCACGCCCCTCAGTGCTGTGAGTGTTCCCATTGGTGGAGTTGTCTTAATGGTTAATGGAACACTAAAATGCTAAAAATGCAAATGACTAGCAAACTTTCAGTTTCTCCATCTCTCATATGCAACATTAGCAGTAGTGCTAACTGGATATGAGCTGTGTTAGCTCTGTGCTAGTTGTGCACCTAATACAAGTAGTAGCCACATACATTGGCTAAGCTAACCATATGTTAGTCCTGTGATTATTTTAGCCCTGTGCTAACACCTAGCTTTGTGATCTCAGTGTCAGCTCTATGTTAGCAAATGCCATGTTTACACGATTAAGCCCTAAACTCAAAGTGTGCTAACCATACAAAAACTTTGTATGTATGTGCAAGCTGACATTTACTTGTTATAGCCCCGTATTAGCTGTTTTGGTTAATGCTAACCATAAAATCTAGAGCTGCGTTCCTTTTTATCTCGTGGCGCTACTGTATTCGAATTAGAAGTTGGGGAAAAAAGTATAATTTGCTCATTGTTGAATTTATTGAGCAGGCTAGTTATTAGCAATTCTAGCTGATAGAGTTTAGACAATACTATCTATGACTGATTTCATGGGACACAAACTGACAGTGACACTAATGAATAGTTCATTACTACAGCTATCATAGCAAAATTGGATTTCAAAGTCAGCTATCCAACTCTTGGGGGTTTCCAGTAGATTTTACCTGTTGGAAACTACAAAACTACAAATTCTAAGTGCAAACGAATGCCCTATCCTTTCTGTATTAGCCACATGCTAATTTATAGCTGTGATAGCCCAGTGTTAACATTGCGGGCATTGTAACGTCACTCAACCGATTAGCCCTGTTTTAGCCTTGTGAAAGGTCTGTGCTAACTATGCTTGGCTGTGCCAATACAAGGGTATGTTAGCTAGATGTTAGCCTTGTATTAGCTGTGTGCTAACTACCAAATACCTTTCATTATTATGTATCATGCGCTAATCAAACACTTGTTTACCAGACAGTCAATATATTTTATTATTAGTTGGTAGAAGTAGTTCTGATTAGCTTTGTGCTGTGTGTTTAGCCACGCATTATGGCTGTGCTAACCCTGTGCTCAATGTTTGCTAGCCACTTGCTAACTACATGGTAGCAATGTGCTTAAATTCCAAGACATTACAGTCATCAACAGCCAATCACAGCTCTTCAAATCCACAGCATGGAGCTTGTTGGGGAGCAGATATTGGATTGTTCAGCTCAGGAAGGGTTCGGTGCCGAGGGAGGATCCCTGATTGGCCAGAGTAAATAGTGAGTTCAGACTGAGGTGAGAGCAGGAAGATGCTGACATCCAAAGTAAACACCCACATTCATTCACGCACATGTGCAAACGCACATACACAAACACACAGACGAGTTATTTACTGTCACAGGTTTCCCAATTTTTTTCTTGTGTAACGTTGTTTTCGTGGTCATGAGGTGAAGGTTTTTGGGATTTCATGGTTTATGTGAGCAGCGACGGGAACCTTTTTCTTTTAAATCTATTGTACATCTTTTTAGGTTCAGTCACCATGGAAACAAACAGAGAGAACTGACAACGGTCAATCAAAAACACACCTATTGAGTAGTATAATAGATCACTGTTACTTGAGCTGGGGGTGGGGACATGGGGTGTCTGGGTGGGTACATGCTTGGCCTCTTTTCTGGGAGTTAATTGGTTCTCCTCAACAAATAAACAAACCAATCACAGACAAGCAGGGAAATGTTTGTTTTCCGATTGGTTCCAGCCAATCAGCTGAAGCTCTCAGAATCACAACCGTCTTCCATCCTGGCTGTTTATTGGTCGAGGGAAGTAGGGAAGGCGAGGAAGAGCCAGATGGGTAATTGAGGTGGGTGGGGCTTAACTGGCCTTTTGTGTAATGCACACACATAACATACATACATAACACGCACACGAACACACACACATACATACACAGTGTGGCCAGTCCAACAGGTGTAAACAGTAGAAAAAGATTCTTATTGAACTGCTCAGTATCATCATCATCAATCTTCCAGTCCGCAGCTCGTTTATGGCACAAAACTAAAATCTTCACGGTAATCTTTCTGTCTTTGTGTCTTTTTTGTTAGTGATGCTCCACTCAGTATCAGCTGATTCGAACAAGGAATGGGAATAAAAGAAAAATGTGTAGTGATGACCGAATGTATCACATCTGAAAGTCTCATCCTGGAAGTTTTTTTCACTTTCCAGAGTACTATCCCACAATCAGGGACTTTTTATTTAGGGCTGCCAGAGGAGCTACTGAGAACTTTGTGGGATCTTATCAATCGTCAGGGTTTAACTCAGCAGTTCTCTTTTCTTTATTTCTTTATCAAAACCATCCTTTAGCAAATCCTAACTTCCGTCAATGCTTTCTGATCTCTAGAAATTGTAAATAAACCATCTAAAGACTCACACTTCACCCCAAACGTCCTAAATCTCATGTTTAACCCCTTAACGCCTGATTTATCATATTTGATACATACCGTGTTTGCATCAGTTTGTGGTAAAAGATTTCATCAAAATCCTGCTGTACATTCTGGTACAGCCTTCTGCCCTCTGGTGGATTCCTTTGGCACTACAACAATTCTGACATATCACATAGCAAAAAAAAAATGCACATTTACGCAAAATGGACCAAATAAATACTTCAGATAAAACAAAAGAGAATTTCCTTTCCATTATTTACTAGGTCAGGCGTTAGGGGTTTAAACCTTCTGTTCAGTAGAGCTACTTCTCGTCCATTATTAGATTCATACCCTCTTTCTTCTTGCCTTTTATTGCCTCCTCGTTTTTTTTGGGGGGGATCAGCAAGCAGCAGCAAAACAAAGTGCTAATCAGATTCTTAAATAACGTCAGATTTTTCATTTCCAATAACTATAAAATATCAAGCGCTCATTCAGCAGTTTCAGGCATACCAAAGTCTTCATGACTGAACGCTCAAGCTGCTTCTCTACTTGCTGGATGTTCTGAAGCAAACAGCAGTGTAATATGTTTTGGACCAGTGATTCCAGTTTGTAGATGTTATGGAAGTGGTGGGTTTAGTCGCTAATCAACATTGGTTCAAGTGATCCTATGAACATCAGCTCTGGGTACTGATTGGAGCATCCCTAGTCTCCTTGGCAACCTTTTAGTCCATCAGCAGGCTCTGGATTTAGATGCCATCAGTCATTGTGCAGCTGTGGTTTTTAACCATTAAAACCAGAAACCTAGGAGCCATGGCTCTGGACTCCTGACCACATTTCTATCCCAGTATTAGTACCTTGACCAAAAAGACCAGAACCATTTCTTGAACCATTAAGACTATTTGTGGTTCAGGCTTCAGATTAAACAAAAATCATAGTTCTGCCACTTATAAGACCAGTACTTATGTGACTTGGACCATTAAGACCAGTGGCTGTGGCATTGGCCCCAGTGGGACTAGTTCTCATGGTTCTGTTACCCTGAGACCATGAGCCAGGACTGTGTCTTGGGGCGGCTAAGACCACAGACTCTAAGACTGTGGCTCTGACTTTGGTGGAACAGGACGCAATAATCTTATCCCACCAAGACCAGAACCCATGTGTCTTTGACCTGTAAGACCGCTGGGTCCAGCTCTAGCTCCAGTAGGACAACCAGCGTGGTCATGACCAGCCATGGCTCCTGGGTACTGGGACCAGTAACCACACATGTTGGACCAGTTAGACCACCAGCTCTGGCTGTGGTTCCAGCAGTTTCAGTAGTTAGAATTCTGGTTCCAGCGAGACCAGTTGTACCTGTATGCAGAACGGGTTCAGGTGAAATGTGAGAAGTTTCTTCTGTCCGGTGGTGTGCTTTCCGGCTGCTTCTGCAGTTCAAGTCTCAAAAGCCAAACGTCTTCCAGAGGGTGTGTGTAGCACCATGGGAGCTCTTTGAACCAGTTTCCACAGATCTAAACCAGTTTGCTTTCAATGTAGTTGCACTGTGCTCCTCACTGGCTTTTCCTGTCAAGTCTAGTTATAACTGGTTGAATCCAGTTTGATCAAATATCTATCTGCTATAAGGAATTATTGGTAACCTGCCCAACCCCTAACCCGTCTCCTGGTTGGTTCCACTTGATGGGACTGCCATCTTCTCCCTGGTCAATAGAGAGCTCTGATGGTCCGAGCTCACTGCCAATTGGCTTATGGGAGAGGCTGTTGGTGGTGCTGTCGTTGTGATTGGCCAGTGGAGAGGGGGAGGAAGAGGAGGGATTTCGGCTGATGACGAGCTCCAAGCGGTTAAGAGACTCTGCAATAAGAGGAACGACGAGGCAGCAATCAAAGTCCCTGGTCCGAACGTGGTTAATCTGAAAAAGAAAACTTATGAGTTAGCTGTTAATTATTGATATATTAGATTTAATTTAAACCACATTTAACAGTCACATTAACAGGAAGAATACAAGCTGTTAGGAAGATATGCACCAATACCTGTAGTATTCGGTCGTAGGCACGGAGGCCGCCCCGTTCCGCAGGGCCTCCCGGTCGGATGTTATTTACGTAAACGCCTCTGTCCAACAAACCGTCAGAAACACTGAAACCAAAATCCTCCAAGTCTGTGGCTTTTTCCAAAGTGAGCTGCAAACACAGACATATCTGTTCAAATCTCCATATATATGGGCCTAAGACGGGGACATATGTTTTATAACTTGTATCTTTATTTATAACTGCAACAAGAACAAGTACAAATAAAATCCGCAAGAACAGATTATCATTTCTGTAAGTCAGAAAATACAAATCAATTTTACGAGTACAAAAACAATAGTCTCAAATTTTGCACACCTACTCAAGAACCAGATTTCTCTAATCTGAAACCAGTCACAAATAGAGCTGGCCAAAGCCAGTGCAGCCATCATTGCCCCCTAAAGGTAAGTGGGCTTTAGGTAAAATGAAACATAGAAGAATGCTTAGCAAATTAGCTGACAGCAGAGACGTGTTTTTCCATTTCTAGAAGAAATCTTCTGATTATTCCGCTGGCCTTGGTCAGATGGTTGTAGCAGTACTTTTCTGTTAAGTTTGGTTGATGTTTGCCCTCCTGTAGCCATGTTGGTTAGAAATTAGAGAAATCTGATTGGTTCTTGAGTAGACGTAAAAAATCTTTGACATATGTTTTATATTTGTAAAGCTGAATTGTAAAATTGACTCAGGCTCATATTTACTGACTTTTTATTAGGGGTGAGATTTTTTACGGTTAATTATAATTAATTAATTACAACTAAATTAAAATTTAAAAAAAATTAATGCACTTAATTAAAGTTTAAATTCCAATCAACGTGGAAGTTCCTGGTACACTAAATACACTGGTATGTCAAAACTCTGCTAACAACTTAGCGACTTTGGCGCTACATTTGGTGTGTTTTCAGCCCCGTCTAGTAACTATATTTCAAATAAGCGTCTAGCGACAAATCCAGCGACCTTTTCTGGTGTAATTTGAGACTTTTGGAGACTGACGTAAAAGCACGTACAGTTTATTCTTCTCAATGAGCGCTGGGTGCTGACTCGGGCCCCTCTCCCGTCCGAAAGAACACACAGGAGGCTCGGATCCTGCGCAGCAGATGTTTCTGCTCGAGGGCTGGATGATATGGCCAAAACTTCTATCACGATATATTTCTTAATTTCGGTCGATACGATATAGTTACGCTATGGATATAAACAGTATAAAAACCTCAGAAAAACTGCTAAAAATGCCACAACAGATGCTGTAAAACTAAAACCTATTTTGCTAAGTCTATGAAACTCCTCCAGTAAAACATTTTAGAAATAAAAACTGTACAATAAATGAATGTTCACCTTTTATTTGTATTAGCAAGGCTAAATCAGCCTTTAAATAAAGAAATTTAAATCACCATCAAAGGTCAAATAAAACTTTTACCTTTCTCAATAATAATAAAAGCTTTAACTTTAAACTACAACTTAGGATTGTTATGTTATTCTTATAGATGTAAACAAAGGTGCTTCAACTAGGCTTAAAAAGAGAAGTGCTCAGAATTGCTACAATAAACAAAGAGTGAGCAACAACTGGTGCTTCATCTTCTGACTCAGCATATTCTACGAGTGGAAATGCTTCAGATGCCAACTCCTCAATAAAAAAAATAGCTATTGGCTGTCCTAAAAGTCGCTAAATGACGTTATCTGATCAGCAAAACATAATAAAATTTAATTGTTCAGTCAATATTTTCTTTTGTTTTTTAGTTCAATTTTATTAAGTGTAATTTGTTTTTTAATCAGAGTCTGGAACATGTCACAACACTTAACTTTTTAAATATTTTTGTCCACACTCTTCATTAATAGACATTACTATGTGACAGTAAGCCAGCGCGGGATCATCCAGCAGCAGCTTTGTACGTTTCATTTCCAGCCTGGTGATGAAACGGAGATGATCTCCTGCTCTGATGCAGCTGCTGCTGCGTCATGACCAAGTCTCGTATGAGGGCTTCTGGACGGGGGAGGGGCCTGTCTGCACCCACTCCTCATTGAGAAAAGTAAACTACGTTCATTTACGTCAGTCTCCAAAAGTCTCCAATAAACCAGAAAAAGTCGCCACATCTGTCGCTACAGGGGAGTGAAAACTTTGCTAAATATAGCGACAAAGTGACGTTGGCAACACTGAGCCAAACCACTTCCAGTCGGGCTTGAAGCCAGTCAGTGAAACGCTGTAATCCAATACTGTATGTAAATTGAAAATGTGTTCCAAACTCATATCACCGTTATTGAATAAAAGTATATTGTGATATATATCGATATTGAATTGTTGTCCAGCCCTTTTCTGCTCCATGACCTGACTGAAAGTGAAACGTGCACAGTTGCCCCTGGCTGATCCCGTCCTGGCTACCGTTAGATATTAATGACGAGTGTGAAGAAACATTTAAAAAGTTAGAAGTACTGTAACATGTTTTAGTCTCTTAATCATAGAACAGCTTGAGCTGCTAGTAAAATGTCTCAAAATGACACTTTAACTTAAGGTCTGTTCAATTTTGGCCAGGGATATTTTCTATTTCTTTCTCTACTGTTTAGAATTGAAATGCAATTAAATGCATTTTTTTTCCAGACATTACTAGACCTTGAGTTTACAATATTAATGTCAGTGGCTATTATCGGATTCTGATCCCACTAAAATACATTTAAATAAAAAAAATGGTACAAATAATTTGGTATTTACTAACTTTTATTTTCAGACTAGTGAAATTAATCCATAAATGTAGGTTTGATTTAAGCCTGTTTTTGTTATTACAGTTTCAGACTTGGGGACATAAATTATAAAACATGTGTACACGTACATAACAAGAGATATAAGTCAAAAGACTTATGTCCCTGTTCTTGCTCCATACATATACACATCTGTCAGTACACACTCCAGCGCTTGTTACTGTTGCTCACCTTGTGGAGTTCTACAGGGTTCTGGTTTAGGATGTCATTGACTTCCTGCCTCATCTTCCTCATGGCAAAGGCTCGACGCTGAGGGTCGGATGGCAAGGTGTTGGATCGAGGGGTCACCTGAGGAAAAATTACAGGCGGAAACATCAACGTAGGGATAATTCAAGCATCTGGCATGATGATAAACGAGCGGGATCAAAGTTCACTGTGTACCTGTGGTTTGGAATTACTGCGTTCTTGGAAACTCGCCTGGCGGCCAAGTGTGTTTCGCATAGGGGTGGGGTCATGGTTAAGACTGAGGGTGGAGCCTGACATGATGGTTGCCTGGAGACAGCCAATCATAATCCAATAAGAGCCACACAACGAAGAAAGCATGAAGATCAAAAACATGGTGCTTAAAGGGCCCACCCTTGAACCTGGGACATGAGGGGATTCATCTCTAGGTTCTATCAACTAAACTTTATGTCCTTCTACTGACAGCTGACAATACATGTAACACAGAAACAACTTTAATAAATCAGCATGTCTCAGCTTGAGGCTGATGACTGACTAAAGGTCAAAAAGAAAATCATATTAGTCTAATAAAATAATTTATCTACTACAAAGAGTTACTGGAATTTTGACTTCTTGAAAAAAAAATCTAATTAAAAGATATTTTTCTGAGATTTACTGCCCCTTTTATGATATCACTTCCTATTTTCCATCTCTACAACTATTTACTTTCTATGTCAGACCAAAGTTGCTGCTGCAGAATATTTTGGGAGAAGCGGCTAATGTTTGTACAGACAGGATTTACTGTTGTCTCTTATAACAGGGTTTACTACAATCTCCACTGATACTTATGGACAGGATCTACGATAATGTCTAACAAAGAGATCAACCCTTTAGACAACATACTGTATGCTGATGTCACTGCTGACAGCATCTGCTGCTGTCTTCTTAGAAAAGTCTGTATACCAGGATCTATGACTGTACACACTGAAAAGATCAAACACTATGTCCTGTGACTGGATCAGTTGGAAGAGTCTACAGATGTAGAGACTGACTCATCAACTATTGTCTCTAAGTCTAAAGTAACACGGTCTACGATTGCCTCCAACGACGGGAGTTATAAAAAGATCTAATGTGTTTAATAAAAAGGTGTGAAGGTGATGAGAAGATGCTTGCTTGAGTCTATTAGCAGGAAAAAAAATAGTCTCTACAGTTTTACAACTCCAATTATAAAAAAGCTAGGTCTCAAACTACATGCAATGATTTGCAAATCTCATAAAACATAAACAACATGTCAGATTATGAAACAGAAATTTAACCGTTTCATGGAAATATGAGCTCACTGTGAATCTGATAGCAGCAACACATCTTTAGAAAGTTGGAACAAGAGCAACAAAAGGCTGGAAAAGTAACTAGTACAAATAAAAAACATCTTGAGGAGCATTTGACAACTAAATATATTATTGGCAACAGGTCAGTAACATGACTGGTATAAAAGGAGCATTTCAGAGAGGCAGAGTGTCTCAGATGGAAAGATGGACAGAGCTTCACCAATCTGTAACAAACTAGGTCTAAAGATTATGAATCAAATTCTGAAAAATGCTCCTCTACATAAAATTGTGGAGACTTTGAAAAACCCAGCGTATAGTGTCAGCAAAAGATCAAATCAAGTCAAGTTTATTTGTATAGCCCTATATCACAACAAAGTTGTCTCAGAGGACTTTACAGAAAGAGGTGTAAATAAAGATTCAGAGAATCAGGAGGAATCTCTGTGTGCACAGGACAAGGCTGTAGGTCTAAACTGGATGCTGGTGAACCTGGGGTTCTCAGGTAGCACTACATTTAAAGCAGACATGATTCTCTACTGGAAACCACTGCATGGACTCAGGAAGACTTCCAGAAACCATCGTCTGTGAACACAGTTCACCCTGAAATCCACAAATGTAGATTAAAGCTCCATCATGCAGAGAAGAAGCCAGATGTGAACAGGATCCAGAACCAGCTTCTTCCGTCTTCTCTGGACCAAATGCAAACAAAGGTTCAGGACTGCAGAGCAGTTAGAATCAAAATGGGACAACATTCCTCTCCTGAAATTCCAGCAACTGGTCTCCTCACTTCCAAGACGTTTCCAGAAGAAGAGGGGATGCTACACCATGCCGAACATCACCCTGGAACTACTT
Organism: Rhadinocentrus ornatus; assembly: GCA_037177495.1. NCBI lineage: Eukaryota > Metazoa > Chordata > Actinopteri > Atheriniformes > Melanotaeniidae > Rhadinocentrus > Rhadinocentrus ornatus. The sequence continues at coordinate 3,984,054 of JBAMHW010000026.1, forward strand.
TTTAAACTGTGCCGAGCATCACCCTGGAACTACTTTTTACACCGTGCCGAGCATCCCCCTGGAACTACTTTTTACACCTTGCCGAGCGTCACCCTGGAACTACTTTTTACACCTTGCCGAGCGTCACCCTGGAACTACTTTTTACACCGTGCAGAGCATTACCCTGGAACTACTTTTTACACCGTGCCGAGCATTACCCTGGATCTACTTTTTCCACCGTGCCGAACATCATACTGGAACTACTTTTTACACCGTGCCGAACATCACCCTGGAACTACTTTTTACACCGTACCGAGCATCATACTGGAACTACTTTTTACACCGTGCCGAACATCACCCTGGAACTACTTTTTACACCGTGCAGAGCATTACCCTGGATCTACTTTTTCCACCGTGCCGAACATCACCCTGGAACTACTTTTTCCACCGTGCAGAGCATCACCATGGATCTACTTTTTACACCGTGCCGAACATCACCCTGGAACTACTTTTTCCACCGTGCAGAGCATCACCCTGGAACTACTTTTTCCACCGTGCCGAGCATCACCCTGGAACTACTTTTTACACCGTACCGAGCATTACTCTGGAACTACTTTTTACACCGTGCCGAGCATCACCCTGGAACTACTTTTTCCACCGTGCCGAGCATTATCCTGGAACTACTTTTTACACCGTGCCGAGCATCACCCTGGAACTACTTTTTCCACCGTACCAAGCATCACCCTGGAACTACTTTTTACACTGTGTTTGTACATCACCCTGGAACTACTTTTCACACCGTGCCAAACATCAACCTGGAACTATTTTTCACACCGTGCCAAACATCAACCTGGAACTATTTTTTCCAGACGTGTTGCTGCAACAGATTCATTATCAGCTCATATTTTCCATGAAATCATAAAATGTCTCAGTTTCAACATCTGACATTTTATATGCAGAGCTTAAACTTTTTTGGAACTGGGGCTGTAGTTTGTAACGCTATCAACAGTTTCTTGAATGGAGACCGTCACATTTATGTTCCTGCTGTGTGAATTACTTGTTTCTGACATCAATGTAATTTATTGTTTCTACAGACAAACATACATCTATTCATCATCTATTCCTGTATTAAACAGATAAATTCCTCTCAGCTGGAATCATCTACTGTTCATATCTACAGAAAGGCTCCACCTACGTTCTGCTTTATGTTTGCTTGGTTTTCTAACTTCTACTAAACCTGGCCAAGCAAAGTACCTTCACCCAACAGGTGCCCACTTCGGCCAATCAGAATCAAGAACTTATCAGACACATGCATGATTGACAGATCTGCTTCACGACGAGCAAAACAAACTAGCCATCAGGCCTTGCACAAGCTGTCTAAGCATGCCTTGCTCAAACTGCCATGCCTGATGCAACATGACTGCCACATGATTGGTCAGAAGCAAGGTGGCGTCACCACAATGCCACAAAGACGTCGACATGGTCGCTGCTGTTAGGAGTGCGGTTAGAGGCACATTCAAAACCAGAGAACATGTCTGATGTTTGACAGTGTCCGAGACAGAGGAGAGGACGGGAGGAGTTAGTACAGGGGGAGGGAGAGGATACCAGAGTGAGGAGGTGCGTCTCCTTTCCAGACTCCTGGAAGAGAAGGAGTCATTTCTCTCTTTTACTGACCCATTTCCACAGAAGTTTTAAACATCTACTTCTTTAAATATGCATACAAATACCACAGTAATTCTACTTTTACTACAGTTAGGACCAGAGTTCAAAGTGTTTGCTCAAGCTAGCTGTGTCAGGCTGTGTTTCATCTCCTGGTCCACGTTTGCTGGTGTGATCAAATGTTGTGCTGTCCTGCTTTCCAGCTGATGTTCCTTCTCCTGCTTAATGGCGGCCTCTTCCAGCCTATCAATGCCTGGGAGTGGCATATACAAGTACTGAAGAGCTGCACTTCTGGGCCTCTTGGCCACTTCTACTGTAACACCATATTTTCTTTTTGTATAGCCGCAGGTTTCTAGTTGTTTCTAGTGTTTCCGTTCCCTCGTTAATTTTAGATTTTACTGGTAGGGGACAGCGGCTATTTTTGTTTCCTTGTGGATTATTTTCCTCATGTTTATTTTAAGGTTTGGGAGTTCAGTTGTAGGTTTATAAACTTTGGGTTTTAGGTAAGTTGTCCATTTTAATTGAAAGTTTGTGATGTTTTGTTGGTTGTGATGTTCTAGGGCTGGACAACTCAATTCGGTCCTACGAGGGCCGCAGACCTGCAGGTTTTTAATGTGTCCCTGTTTCAACACACCTGACTCAAGTTAAATGGATCCAACAGCTTTTGAAGTTCTTCACAAAGACTCATTCATTGGCTGCAGATAGCAGCGTTTCCCTTACCACCCCCCTAACGGCCAAACAGCTCAAGTTAATTGTTCCCTCTCTCTCTATATTGCAATATGGACTCCACCTCTGAAGGCCTGCTGTATCTGTAATATCAGATCCTTTAGGTCTTGTAAGCTAAAAGGTGGAGCCTCCATAGACTAGACTTGTGTCATCTGACAGATCCTTGATTGGGCTGAGATCTAGAGGATCTCAAACTAGTTGTGAATCATTTTCAGTCCCAAAAGTCCCCAGAAGGAGTATCTGATGCTACATAAAAATACAAATAATCAAATCAGTTATGTTGCTTATCTCTAACATATCCAAGACTAAATCACCAACACCATATAATCACCTACTACGGTTGAATTTTTATTTATTTTTTTAAGTTTTGTATTGTATTGCAAAAAAAATACAATAATTCAAATCGTTAAACTGCCATTTAAAGGGTTAAAATCCTGAAAATGATAAATGTTTGGAAGTTTTGAGAAGTTGTTTAGCCCTCTAAAGCCAGACCCAAGAAACAATGAGGAGAAAAGTATATATTTTTTTATCTTAAGTCTTTATTTTGGCCCTATGCATATATATGTATATATATATACATATATATGTATATATATACATATATATATACATATATATATATATATATTTGAAATTTACTTTTTAAATTTACATTTTAAATAATTTTTTCTGAAAAATTCCTAATTATTTAGCCTTTAAATACAACAGGGTTTTGAGCTACATTTTTACCAAAAAATGATGCTAAATGTCTCAGAAACTGCATGCATAAAAAAAAAGATACATACCACATTAAAGGATTAAGTGATTTTTGAGAAAAAGGGAACAATAATGATGACTTCATAGCAGTTTTTTGTTCATGTAGATTTTTGCTACCATGGTCCTCAGAAGGACTAAGGGACACTACATGAAAAAGTAATCAATTTAAGCACCAAAGCCCCATCCCCTTAACACCTATTATGTAGAAAATAATTAGTTTTTGTGTTGTTTTTAAAAAAATATTGCAATAATTAGACAATTGAAGGTTTAAAATCTAACAAAAAGATTGAATGTTTGGATTTTAAGTGATTTATGGAAAATAAATATGGATGTACATTGTTTTTCTTTCTTTTATATTTTCGTACACGGAGGTCACCTGATAGCACAATCAACAGCATAAAAAGAGTGAAAGAAAAAGACAATAGAGTAGAGTGGTTCATTAGAAAACAAGATCATACATTTATTTAGGTTTAAGTTGTAATTAAATCTAACAGCTGCTGTTGTTTGATAAAGCTGAGTAGTTTATTTCATGTGGACCTGCTGCTCCACAGACTTATTTACCCTGATGTCACTGTTTTTTATTTTTTACTGTTGTATGACAGTAACTCACCTCCAGCTCTCTGAGGATACCACTCTGGCCGCAGGTCTCCAAATCTTCCAGTGCCTGAGACCAGAAGTTCTCCTCCTGGTCTGGTTCTGTCCCATCATGTCCCACAGTGAACCTGGGAGGAAGAGTCAGACGTGGCCCAGTCAGAGAGAAGAACATCCCAAAGCTCAAACACAGAGGTAGACTGTTCATGCTGGTGAGTGTTCGTCGGACAGGAGGGGACATGTGCAGAGACGGTGCACGCATCCACCAGTGGATGTGTCAGTGTGGCGGGGTCAAAGGTCACCAGGTGAGGGTTGACAAAGGACTGTGAGGAGGGTGGGGGTTTAACAGTTAAACAGTCAGCGAGATACCTGCTGTCAGTTATTAGACCGCTGGGCAGATTAGAGCCGCTGCAGATAGAGACACAGTTAGCTCAATGCTACACACTCCCTTTATTCTAAATAAAGAATGCTAATGCTAAAGCTACCAGCTGAGCGTGTGTGGTGTCATCTCCAACCAATCAGTTGTCTCTGATGCACCTGAACACAATCTGAGTGAAGTCTAAGTGTCTCTCACCCTCCGAGTGGTGGGCGGTCCCAGTCGTCATTGCTCTGTCCCAGATCTGACAGCTGATTGGCTCTCTGTCGAGCAGAGGAGGACAATTGGCTGTTGGTCGTCTTGAGGTTGCGCCACTCATGGAGAGAGAACGGAGATGACTGAAAGGGTGGAGCTACACAAACATAAACGGGTTACACAGCTGCAGGCGGCAGTCAAAGCTGGAGGTGGAATCAGTCGGTGTCGTACCGACGGTGGTGAAGCTGCTGTCCATGTTGGACCCGTCCCACGACTCCACAGCGCTGTCCACAGAAGGCAGAGTGCTGAACGCTCTCTGGCTTGTTGGAGGTGCCACTATGATAATGGGCTCCTCCTCCCCGTCCTGGTTCTCCTGGCTAAGCCCCGCCCCTGACCCCAGGCTGGAACCAATCACGCAGGATTTTGGACTAGAGACTGCAGAGAAGATGGTGGATGTTTATCAAACTGAAGCTCTGTTCCTGACGTGCTTACATGTTTGTAGAGGTGTGTTTACATACGCTCGCCTTGCTTCTTGATCTTCAGAGTGACCGTCTCTCCCGCCTGCTGCAGCAGACTGATGGCTTCGCTCAGTGGTTTTCCCTTTAGACTGCTGCTGTTGATCGCCAGGATACGGTCGCCCACGTGGATTGCCCCGGTCCTAAAGTAAGGAGTTCAGTCCTCTTAAACATTATTAAAACTAGAACATAATTTAGACAAAACAGAATGACAATTTCAATAATCAATGTATTAATATATACACACACATATATATACATACATACACTGCTCAAAGAAATAAAGGAAACACTTAAACAACACAATGTAACTAAGTCAATCACACTTCTATGAAATCAAACCGTCCACTTAGGAAGCAACACTGGTTGACAATAAATTCCACCTGCTGTTGTGCAAATGGAAAAGAC
>JBAMHW010000026.1:4021156-4033428 GCA_037177495.1 Rhadinocentrus ornatus
GCTGGGATAGGCTCCAGCTCACCCCGCGACCCCTAATGGGAACAAGCGGTACAGAAAATGACTGACTGACTGACTAGAACACAATCAGGTGTTTGGTAATTTGTCTTTTCACATGGCTTTAAAACACTAAATATCCATGGTAAATTTATACATGGTACTGTTCCATCTTTGTTCTTATTGCCAAGTTACACAGGAAGTGATTATTCTTTCAACAAATCAATGGGCTGCAGGGTGTCAAGCTCCACCCACCCAATCAATAAGATTTGGATCCCAACAGAAGAGACTCCCATAAAACGTAGGACGACTTGAAAGGGATATGCTGGCGTCCTTCCTAGAAATGTAAAAAAATGTGTACCATCCCGTCCTGTTGCGTTCTCAGCAGTACTCTTCTTCTACTTGTCTTTCGCAGGATTAACATTGCCGTTCTCCAGTACAGGACCCACGACACAATAAGTGGTTGATGATAACCTAATAAAAACAGAAACTGGATAGTTTCTCAAAATCATCAACATTATGATTAAAGGTTATGTTTTTAGGATACCACCCAAATTTCACCCAGGAACTGATCTGAACTGAAGAACTGAGCCTTTGAAGGAATTAATGCGCTTTTCAGTCAAATCTCAAAGATATCTGTGCACATGCAAGACCCTGTGTATGTTTAAGACATAGGTTAGGGGGGGAAGCTTTTAAATTTTGGTTTATTCACCACACAAGCATCACTGACTTTGAAAAACACATTTTTTCTTCCTAGATCTGTAAGACTGGTGTCTGATAAGACCTCTGGCCTGAGACCTGAGTGTTTCCACAGTAACAGTAATCCCCTAAAACCCAGACTCCGGTCTCAGCGGACTCACACTTTTATTTTCGTAATCAATACTAGTGTTGTATTTTTACCTTGTGGGTTAATGCTAGAAGAACTATTAAATATTCTGCAGTTTTTTCTTTCTTTCATTTGATTGTTTTTTACCAAGAATTCTGTTTTAAGCAGCCTAAACAGTCAGAGTAAAGTCTTTAAGTCTTCATTTATGTTTGTCTTGTTTTCACATTGTTTTTTTATATTCTAGGGTGACAATATTAAAAGAGATTAAACTAGTAATCTGTGAAGCTGCAGCTGTTTCTAGTATTTTTATCTCAGCTTTGAGAGCCAATAAGAGAGCAGCCGGTGTGCAGTGTGTGACATCATTGGCTGCCGGAGGGGGCGTGTCCTGCTGCAGGTAGTGAAGTGGTCAGACATGTAGGTCAGTGTTTCAGCAACAGATTAGACAGGATTAGTGTCAGCCTGTGTGTATTAAAGGTATTAACTGTGATATTACTATAACTGCAGTAAAATGCGGGTCGGCAGGCTCTCTCTCTTACTCCATGTGCCGTTCTGTGTCGGTGTCTCTCCACCAGCTTCGCTGAGTACTCCTAACTCTCAGCACAATCAGAGTTGTTATATAAGTGAGTTTTGTTCACAGTGTTTGCAGGTGGAAGGTGCTGATCTGTGCTGCCTCCTGCTGGTCAAGCTGCTTGTCAGCTGCATTATGAGACTATAGCACCCCCTGCTGGGGAAAGAGCTGCAGCGCAGCAGGTAACTGCAGCGCTGTTCCTAATGCACTTTTCCTTCAATGCACATTTCTACTCAAAGGAAAACATGATGCTCATAATTTACCACTACTAACAATACCAAACAACAGAAAGGACTGCTCTGCTAGAAATACCTGAACAAATAATAAATCAGAACCAACCTGAATCAGGACCAAGAACACCACGAGTCAGAACTGATCTCAACCAGAGACAAAGTGTGATAAATAAAGTGAATAAAGAACCAAGTCAACCAAAAGCAACTTAAAAATTTTAAATAATCTGGAATCACAGCATACAGTATTCAGGATGAAATAAAACATCTTCAGGTCTCATGTTTGTGTCCAGTGTGAACAAAACCAAAACTGTCATTGTAGAAACACAATACATCAAAGAAAATCACAGAAAATGTGTCACGATAAGCATGTAGAATCACAACAAATGATAAGGTATAACAAAAACACCTTTTTCACAGCATAAAAAGAGACAGTTTCTCTGGTCATGTGACCCACTACATTTTTATAATCACATATTAAAACCTCCCATATTTAACACAAAGTGGACATCTTTTTGGACCCACAGAATCACGAATTCTTGACAAAAAACAACCCTGCAGCAGAACGGTTGCAGAGCAAAAACAATGAAACAAGAACCTACTGAAACCACACAGTACCAAAGTCAGTACCAGCTGTGATCTATGGTACTTGCATCAGTCCAGTCCAGAAAAAAACACATACTATGAATCAGAATCAGCAATACCAGCTCAAACCAGAAAAACAAGTCCAAAGAACCAGTACTAGAAAAAAAAAAATCCTTTATGTTTAATATACACAAAAACAGATCAACAACTCTATAAATCAGACCCAAATACTACCAATAACACCAGCACCACCATATCCTGTCTGAACCAGTACTACCAATTTAAAACCAGTAAAAAGAAGCCTAGAGAAACGGAACCTGCAAAATCCAGATTAAAAAATCTGGAACCAAAGAAATTAGATCCAGTTGACATCTTGAATCAAAGGAAGCAGAACCAGCAAAACCACCAATAGCAGGACAGAACCATTAACAGAGCCCAATAAACCAGAACCGGGTGGGCCCGTTGCTACTTAAGAGCCAGAAGAATTAGAATAAAATAAAAAAATAAAGAGCAAAATAATCAGAACCAGCTGATTTCCCCATATGGGAGAAGCAGAAGCAGCAAAAGTAGAAAACAAGACTGAGCAGAGGTAGATAGAACCAGTGCTTCAGAACCTCCGGACATGATCCTTGTTGCAGGTTAACTGAGCTACAACTTGTTTTTGGTCAGAATAAATCTGAATGAAGACAATATCTATTCAAGTCCGACATAAACACTGCTGTTCTACTGTAACTCAATTTATTGTCACTCTTTCTTTTGCCACTTCACTAAATTGTCCCTCTACTATCACTTTATAGGTATATTATTGTTTTACTGTCATTCTATTGTCACTTTACTGTTCTATTGACACTCTACTGGTCTACTGTCACTCTACCATCACTATACGGGTCTGTTGTAACGTTGCTTTCATTCTATTGTTGTTTTACTGTTATTCTACTGGTATATTGTCTCTTAATCATGACTACTTGTCTAGTGTCGCTCTACCATTGATTGATTATTGTTCCAGTCCAGGGGTCGGCAACCCGCGGCTCTTTCATCCCTCTGATGCGGCTCCCTGGCTGTTGAAAATAATTAACGTGTATTCAGTTAAATGGAAGAAGAAGTGAAAACTTTCCTGAGCAACCAAGGGCTCACACCTCCTGAGCTGCAACAGCCAGAGTGGATCTTGGTCGAGCTTGCCAGAGATTTACAGGAAGGTAGGCTGTCTCACTTCCCCAGAGTATTTACATTCTGCAAACGTCGCTTGGGAAACGATTCTGAGTTCAGAGGGGAAAATTGTGCTTCCCTGTCCTCCCCCAAGCCTCGATCCATCCTTGCTAAATACAACTGCACTGGCAGGTGTGAGTCACCCTATCTTGAGATGGAACTGGCGGACAAAGACATATTGGTGTCCAAGTTTAAACGCTTGACAGCAGACCTTGAAGACCTTGAAGACCTTGAAGACCTTGAAGACGTTTCCAGTCGGGGGGCCGTCCTTACTCAGAATCACAAATGGTTGGATACTGAAAACCTCCCCAAACCAGACAAACTTGGAATGCTGTCCCCGACGTTCGTGTGAACATGAATAAGTCTGCACCTGGGTCCTGTCGATCCACATAGCAGGTGTTCCCCAACGTGAACTTTATTAAAAGCAAACAGCGCGCAGGCCTCAGGTAACCCCCGATGTGCAGACGCTGTACGCTGAGCTTCAGCAGCATCACATTAACCAAGTATCATTCATATTTTAATGCTCTATTATTTTGCATATATTCATATTTTTCATTGTGCGGTGAAATAGAGCTTTTATTTTTCCAGTAGACCGCTCACTGCACGCGCCAGACGTCACACAGAGAACGGTCGCCATTTTTGGTTTGATGCCGGTGGATAATTTAAGTTCGTTTTTTTATTTTTATAAATACAAGAAGGATTAAGAAAGATAATATTGGGTATTTTCTTTGAAAGTAACCTTCAACCAAACATCTTTTTTTATTATTTAAAATGCTTGTTGCATGCAGAAATGTCTGCAGTCGTTCATTGATTTAACAAATACAACATCTTTGTTTTCACATAGTATAAACATACACAAAAAACCTCATCATATTTTATTTTAAATGTCAACAGGGATTTGTGGCTCCCAGACTTTTCTTTACTGTGGGACACGAGTCCAAATGGCTCTACGAGTGGTAAAGGTTGCCAACCCCTGCTCTAGTCTACTGACAATCTATCATAACTCTAGTGTCATGCTATTTTTGTTTTACTTTGACTCTACTGTTGTATTGTCACTCGAGCATAACCCTACTGCTTTCATATGATTCTACTCATTCCACTGTCACTCTACTGTTGTTTTACGCTCACTTTTTTGTTCTATTGCCACTTTACCATAACTCTTCTGTTCTAAAACTGTTCTGTTATCACTCTACCGTCATTTTTTGTTGTTTTACTGCAAATCTAATGCTCTATTGTACCTCTATCAAACAGAGGTCACTCAACTCTACTGTGATAACTTGTAGTTACAGTCGGTGTGTACATCACATGTAATAATACACCATCACAAAGTGATGAAACCCGTCCAGCTGCTGTCACATCAACTTCCCCCCACATACACACGACTGCAGCCGTTACCATGGAAACAAGCTGATGAATAATTGAGGGGAGAGAGCGACCCCGCACCGTACAAAGAGTGATTCTGAGAGATGAAAGAAGTGCTCACACAAACCAACCCACTCACACACACATACATACACACTACAGGTTATCATCACAGCCGCTGGCATTTCTAAACACGAATCAGAGCACACCATCGTAAGTGTGTGTGTACACGTCAACACCCACCGCCCAAAGTTAAACTCAAGGGCTTGAGTCACTGTGACATCTTCTTATGCAAGCACACACACACACAGACACACTGAGTGCTAATAACACTGCTCTGGTAACGGGAAGAGAAGAGGACGGATGTGCAACCCTTTAATTAGTGCGAACAGTCACAGTCCAACAGACGAGTTTATGTGTGTGTGAGGAACAGATGGGAGGCAGCAACAGCTCAGTCATCAACAGAACATCAGCTGCGCTCTGTCAGACTCTGCAGGGCTTCACGCAAACACCACAATGAAACCAGAAGGAGGGCATCACACTGAATTTCCCCCGAACCCAACCACAACCTGGACTGGCACGTCAATAACAGTTTTATAAAACAAGACGGCTACATCCTCAGTGACCACGGAAACAAGAAGTATTCAGGAGTCATTCTGGTGAGGTCCGCAGCAGTTACAGAGCTGCTGTTCATTTCCCTTGTCAATTAATCTGCACAACACTTAGTATTTCAATAAATTAATCATCCAATCGTAGAGATTAGGAGTGAACATAGAAAACAATATTGTTACTGAAATATCAACAGCACAAACATGTTTAGACTTGAGATGAGCACAGGTGTATTTAAGAGGGCTGCATTCCAATTCCAGGAATTAGTGCTTTTATGAATGTTAGCTTAACTGACATGCTATGGTATAGAAATGGAATGCAGCCCTCCTTAATGCACCTGAGATTAGTACCATAGAGTATTTCTTCAAATATCTCCAGTCACATCATCATTCCTAATATCATGTAGTGGTACAGGACATATAATGGTTCCTTTTAACCACAGTCCCACACAAGCACATCTGCAGCAGTAACGATGGGCGTTATTGGAGCACAGGAACATTGTTCTTACAGCCGCAGGAGCAACTACCCTCTCTGTTTAGCATTAGCTTCCACACCTGTATGGATAATCTTTACAGGATATTTGAGATTAAAAAAAAAAATTTTAAATCTTGGAGCCAAAACTAGGTTCACGTGACATGGTAATTGTTTTGTAGTTTGGTCACATTCTGACTTTATTTGCTAATCTGGCCATTAAAAACAAGCATAACCATGTTTAAATAGTTATGTTCAAGTATTTTCAGGCACAGTCGGGACATACATCATATACACCAGGATTTTCTATCCATATTTACTACTAAAATATTATTTTACACAATTATTCTACTACAGGAAATGTTACCGTCTGACTTTATACGTCTTTTTGAAAAAATACTAGTTAATTTGCAGAAAATAATCTAACCCTACTCGTCTATGGACATAATCATTTGCCTAGTTTCAGCTGGAAGTGTTGTGTTCGGGGACATGAAGAAGAGCTACAGAACCGTGATGGTGAGCAGGACATTTGATCCAAGACGGAGGGGAAACCAAAACATGCACTGATGTACAAACTGCTGTATTTCAGCTTCATCCTGTTAAACATATTCTGACCAGATGTCCCATTATTAAAGGAACTAGTAACTGTGCAAACTTAGAGGTTAAAAACGTAAACATGGAGCTTTACATGTGTTTTAACCCAAGTTTGTCCAGATGGAACGACTCAATGTGGCACTTGACCTGTCTCAGGTACCAGTACTGTGCAAGCGACACACATAACTTGAGCTGATCTCGGCTGATGAAACTAAACAGTTTTCTTTCTTTCAACATTTTTTGACAAAACCCCTTAAAAAAACTAAAACTTGATCTGATGGTTATATGTTTTCAGCTTGTTTTATTCCTATTAAAACATGATTCTGAATGCTTACAGACACATACAGATCAGTTTACAGTATTAAAAGTGATAAACCTGCAGCTCAAACATTAGATTCCTAAACCAACCTGAAATACTAAAGCTGAAGATTAGAAGTGGAAGAAAAGCAGGATTTATTGTCTTACTAACAGCCAGGTGTACCTAATAAACTACCAACTGTTTAAAAGGAACCAGATGAGGGTAAAAAAATGGAGTCAGTTATTCTTTAATTCAAAAGAACTAATTAAACATCAAATCCAAATAATGAGGGGAAAGCGCTGTGAATCCTGAGAGGCCTCCAGATTAATTAACTGTGGATTTCTGCTCTACTTTTTGCCTCTCCGCTAGTGTGTGTGCATTCGTTGGCTCTGAAGATAATCAAGCGATGAACGCCGCCTCCGGACCGACCAGCTCGCAGCCAATCCCAGCCAGCATTAAAGTGGAAGACGTGGGCCTGAGAGCTGGTCGAGTCCAGGGGAGTCTAGCAAATTCTCACACAGAAAACTCATGTAGGCGTGCACTTCATCACAGGCTTGCTCATTTCAGAGGAAAACAAAGATGTTGCTTTGCTTTTAACACATTTGAGTTCTCCAACTCAAACCAGTGCCATCCATCCCTCCTGCTCTTTAATCTCCACCATGTTGAACACAGTGGTGCTAATTGAGTCCTGGTTTAAGCAGCCTTGCAGCATACGTGAACTCCGCGAACTGAACCGCTCTCAGCTCTGCGTCATGCAACAGTCACTTCTATGTGCAAATGTATGCATCATAATGTTTCAGCATGTAATCAGATCATGCAGCGCTCAGAGGAGACAGCCGGGAGACGGGAGACAGGTGACATCACAGATGGGGGCGTGGCCTGAGGTCAACCATATAAACTGCTTTAACTAGTCCTGTATTTTAACTCCAGCTGGTTTTACTCAAGATTCATTTTGAGTAAACTGGAGAAAAACACCTTCTTCTTTCTGCATAACCAGGTGCTGGAAGCTGGATCAGGACCGGTTCATCTTCACAGCATTTCCAGGAAAACGACAAAACCAAAGTTGTACGGACTGAAGCTTAAATACCACATCCAATTATAACCTCCTCCTCTTTTAAATAACCGTTTCAGGATGTTTTCTGGGACGTGTTTATTGCTTTATGCATCATGTGCAATGTATAATTGGACTAAATCCCTTTGAGATTTTAAGAAAAGTGGATTTGTATGATTATTGTAACTAGTGTTATGAATCATCTTTATGGGCCTTTGCAGCATAGATAACGATGAGCATTTATATGCGTTACCCCAGACTTCTGCACATTCCTTTAAATGAGGTGAAAGTGGCGAAGAGTAAAGAATGTGGAGCAAAATATGGTCCAGAGTGTATCTAGTTAAATACTTCTTGAAAATTTGTTTTGCACATGTTTAAAATGGGAATTCTATTATCAACCCAAGAAACTTATCTTCATGAACTATTTCTATCATTTCTCCAACAATAAACGCATTTATTTTTATTTCCAGCTTTTTTTCTGTCAGGAAAAATAATATGTTGCCACAAAAAGGCGAGTAAACCTTTATTTTTTGTAGTTTAATACAAGTTATGTGCTAATTAAATAATGACAAGCTAAAATGTTGGCCTGCAGCAGCTACATACCATTATGGAAAAGTGCTTATTTTGCTTCAGGCCGTGAAACATTGTGGAATCAACAGTTGTTATTGTGTGTTTCTGTATATTTAGTGTTTATAACTGAACAAAGATAAATGTGATGTTGGTGCAGTAACGTCATGTTCTGTAGAACGAAGTCTACTATCACATGATCCTGTCTTGACTAGTCATAATTTCCACGTTTTCCTCTATTTACGGAATTAATTCAGCCACATTTATGGTGGGCAGAAAATGCTCCATAAATGTTGAGCACAAATGTCAGAAAACATCCAGAAAACTGACAGGACCATTTATTTAAATCATGCCAGGAAGACCAAACTCTGGAATCTGACTCCAGTTTCTTGTTAATAGTGATGATCTTTGCTTTGATACGTAGTTTGTTTAAATTTGAAACACTGTGCTTAGACTCCTCTAGAGTCCACCAAACCAATGACTGAAATGAGAAATGGAGAAAAACATCCCTTCCCAAAGTGGAAGTAAATTACCTGGTGCCATTTACAGGGATGTCCCGGTTACTTCATTTCACAATTGATTGCAGTATTAAAGTCGCATTCCGTAACTTTATGACATTAAAACTCAGCATTTCTGTGTGACATCTATGAGGCACATTTTTGAGAAACCGCACTACTTTTTCTTCCAGGATGCTGCGTGATGTTGCAGCAGAGTTTTGCTTTACGCACCGTGTGACATGCTAGCAAGTGGATATAAACACATCGCCATGCGCACCATGGCTGATTCTGCAGGAAGACATCATCGGAGGAGGAGAGGACAAGAGAGACAGGAAGGGACAGAGCAGCAGATAAGACATTAGCCATCAATAGGGGCACATTACTGAGAAAATCTGTTAAGTTCCAGAATGGTCCATAAAGGATTACATCTGAACCGTAACGGAAAAACAAACAACCGTGTGTTGCTTTGTTTTTGCTCCACGTTGCATAAGAAGCATGTTGGAGTGGGAAAGTACAGCAGAGGAGGAGTAACCTCCAAACAAACGGATTAGACCACCCTTCTCAGATATTCTCTTTGTTTGGTTACAGAGTAAAATACATGAAATATGTTTCACCACCTGCAGAAAACCAGCAGCTTTTTATGCTGGAGTAAAGGCAAATGCTCCGTAGTTTGGTTGAATGATGTTAATGTTTATTCTAATGTAACACTGAATTTAAATGTTTAGTTTTTCTAATTCTTCACAACTCAGGTCAGGTTTACAGCAATGTGGTGCGTTCACTGAACAATAAAAAAAAATACAGAAGATAAATCCTGAAATTGCCTTATTTATTTAATTTTCTTGTGTTGGCATCGGAATAAATAAGGAGTGTTCGTGTGTTAGTGTAGGGAAGTTAATTATTATTTATTTATATTGTGCATTTAGTTGCAGTTCGGGCTGAAGAATTGACGTCACCTTCTGATTATCTCAATTATTCAAACTTCAATAATCAAATAATAATTATGAATTAAAACTTAAATTTTCTGATTTTTGGTGGAAATTTGTGACAAATCTGAATGAAAACTGAGCCATTGTGCTGGTATTTTAAATTATTTACGCTGTTTAACTGTGTTTAACTGTTGAATCGTCTTACATAAACGTTTTCATCCTTTAGTTCAAGACTACAGTTAAGTAAAAAGAGAAGCTCCCAAAGAGTCAATAATCATAATTTCTGGTGTATTATATCCTCCTTTAAAATTATTAGCTCTTATCAGGAGGAAAAAATCTGGAAATGAAATGAAACAACAACCAGAAACAGCCGATTATTTTAACATATAAAACCAGGTTAACAGAGTCACAGCACATTAAATCAAGGAGGAAATAACACTAAACCAGGTCTCAGGAGTGTGTCTGGGTTAGCCAGTCAACCAACTCAAAATTGCTTTCACGTACAATCACACGCTGTGCTTCACACACACACTGAGCTAGCTAGCGCATAGCTTGGAGAAATGCCTTTTAGCATCTCTGCAGCAAACACACTGTACACTGTCAGACAGGGGGGTTCAGTTCAGCTTTTACCGTCTAAACACACAAATATGGTGCTTAAGATGAATAAATGATCACATCTACACTCATGAGCATCCATAAAGGTGTTCAGTTTGACGTTAGTATGATATCTTAAACATAAAGGCAAGTCAGACTCCTCCTCATCCTCCATTAAAACCTGCTGGTCTGCTCCACTGAGAAACATCTGAGGCTGAACAAACAGAATCTTTCATCAGCCGCTCGCGGCGCTCAGACTCTTTAATCAGCGTAAACAGTTTAGTTCAAGTCCTGATGGAGAGACTGTGGAGGGGCTCAGATGTGAACCAGAGTTCATCCATCGGACCCCGAGGAGGGTTCATCCTTCATCAGACCTGTTTCCACCAATCTTCAGTCCAGTTCTTGTGGGATGTGACATTCCTTAGCCTTTTCTTTTTCACCGTTTCCCTTCCTCAAGAACAGCTTCCTGACAGCCACGTTTCCATGGAGACCATTTCTGACGAGGCTTCGGTCAACGGTAGATGGATCAGCTGAAGGTCCAGATGCATTTCTCAGGTCATGGTTCAGGGCTTTCCTGGATTTGTTCCTATTTCTTCAGGACTTTCAGTCCTGACTCTTCTATTTCATCCTCCACGTGTCCAGTTTCTGCCTCCATGCTGAGATAAGCCAAGTTTCCAGCTCTTTGGGAATCACCTTGTTGCTGCTGAAATCCTGTTTTCTGTCTGTCAGACTGTCTGATCTTTGCTGGTTTTCACACATGAAACTAAAGAAAGAGCCTAAAGACCCCATTTAAAACTGGTTCTTTGCTATTATGCGTTGACCCTGGTTTATCAGGGTCAGACAGGTTGCAGGCCAGATGCTGGATTGGAGAAGGGAAGGGGACCACAGCCTAACTAGTAAAGACAATTAGGCAAGGATGGAAGGGAATCTAAGCAGGATGCTTGGACAAGCATTTTAAAATAAAACATCCTTTTAAAGACTAGAATGGTACATAGTCCTGGCACGGTTCAGTCCTTGAGTTAGGAGCCTTTTCTATGAATAAATGATTCATAGATCGGAGTTAAGAGGCTTAACAAACAAAAACTACATCCCTATGAAAATGATCAGGTTCAAGAACTGGACTGAAAATAAGTGAAAAGGCCTCTCCTGATACAGAAACCTGGATATGCCTTTATCTTTTCTCCTCTGTACCAGGACGAGTGATTTTACTTGATGGTCCTGATGGAAATGTCTGCATGAGCTTCTATTCATCTCTGGTTTCATCTTCCGGCTGCTCTCGGTCTAATCAAAAGAAAAGCCTCAAAAGATCCTGATGGAGCGGCAGCACAAACAGAAACTGAGAAGTAGAGACAAGAATAGAGTCTGATTTCCACACCTGTCCAAAACAAACGGACCAGCTGCTCCAGCTGTTCCTGATCACTGCAACACACTCCTCTCACATCACACCATCTTCATCTGCCAAGCTGCTCGTCCACACGATCAATTCACGCTCCAAATTCATCCCAGTAGACAACCCTTCAGAACCTGACTGGAATATTAACGCCGTTTGCTTTGTTTACTGATCAGACTGTTTGCAAACTGATGAAAGACTTTCATACTTAAAACACATGAAAACCACATTCAAACTCCCTCTGACCATCACAGGTTTATTGAATGTAGCGGCGAACAAGGAAATATTGTTTAGTTGCGTTTACTTGCTCCAGTTGAGTAGATATTGGTAGACCTCCCTTAAGCTTTAGTTGTTGTCAAACTAAACAGAACAGTCAATAACAGAGTAAGTGGATCCCAAATAAAAGCAGGAGAAGTCATGAATTGTATTACAGTGAGGAAAATAAGTATTTGAACACCCTGCTATTTTGCAAGTTCTCCCACTTAGAAACATGGAGGGGTCTGA
>JBAMHW010000026.1:4047677-4059625 GCA_037177495.1 Rhadinocentrus ornatus
AGGAAAAAGTGGAAACATGGAAATAGTTTCTATTTTTCTCCTGAAAGCCAAGACTTGAGAGAACGATGTGAGATGAGGAAAGGCTTGGTCACCGTGGACCTGTGTGTTATTTCTACAAAGTTCTGTTAGTAATTAATCCTGCTTTCTTCTTCTGGTCTAACTTTACGCTGCTAAATTTATTCATACATTCATTTTACATCATTTTAGCCTCATAGTCTGATAGCTGAGGCTGTCCTGGAAACATAATGTCTGCATGCTGACTGGGATTAAAGGCGCTAGCTTTTACATCTATTTTTACATAAAAATAAAAAAGTGGACTAAAATAGCAAAAAAATGGCTTAGAATTTAAAGAGCTAAGCTCTTCTTCACGAGAAGATAAATGTGGGGTCTCTATCCCTGGATCCTCCTGAGTCTTAACATTGATATAGGTGTCCATCATCAACATCGGCCGATGGCTTCCTAAAATATTTACCTGTGTAATGCCTCTATTAAGGTGCAAAAAGTATCTATGAAAAAGGTGCCGTAAGTTAATGTTATCGTATTTGATCTCCATCCGTATTATCTGGTCTGAGATTTCAGGACGAAAACATTTACATTTGTTGTAATTCTGTTCTTTATTTCTTGAACTGAGAAAAACTCGATAAAACCAGTATGCGGAGCACTGTAGCACTCCCCTGCGCACAGGTTTATTACAAAACCTAAAAATCTTTAGCTTCAAACTCTTTTCTTGTCAAACGATGCTGGATTTGACCTACTGGGCACATGTCCACATATTTTTGGTTATGTAGGCCGCACTGCGCTGCCATGTGAAGCATCTGCATGCACTTAAAACACACACACATTTAAATGGATAAAGTGAAACGCAGTCAGCGGTGTGCTCCTCAGAATCACGGCGAGAGAGAGAGAGAGAGAGAGACATAGACACAAACAGGGGACAGAGAAGAGAGAGAGTCTTGGTAAAATGTGTCAGAAACGATAGGGATAATACATTAAGCTGAGGAAAATGGAAATAACCACACACACACTCAGGTTTGCTTCAGTAATCCTGAGCACAAAGACAAGCAGAGTTCTGACATCAGCACCTCTTAAAGGACATTGTGTGTGTTTTTAGCGTGTTTCTGTGTGTGTGTCGGCAGTAGAGACAGAAGTGTGTTACCGTTTGTGTTTAAGCCATTTTCTCTGCTTCTTAGTCAAAAAGCTTAAAACGACAGGATGAGGTCATGCTCTCACACACACACACACAGTGGTGGTAATGTTCCCAACATAACATCCTTGTGTGCTGTGCTGCTCAACTGCTCCCAGAGCTTTCAGTCGCATCACATGGTCTTCAGCTTGCAGCGGTCTGCCTGGTTGGCGAGGAATTCCCATCAGATAAAGTCTGCTCCTACTAAACATTAAAGATTCACCTCCTGACCTGCCGTCAGCGGAAGACATGTGAAAACAGAGTCAAGTCTTTTAATGTTGCTTTCAGCTTTTATACAGGAGGACTTCATGTGGCGATGCACAGGTCTGGCCACGGCTCAGATTCACAACATGGCCTGCAGGCGTACAGGTGCTGGTCCCTTCTGGACTCACCAGGTAAAAAAATCGTGTTGCGATCTAAACGGCAGCGTTTTTAGGACACTGTAAAAGTCACCTGCAGGTTTCTAACAGAACGTTTAACCTCTGTTTTATGGAGCCGATGTTCTGAAATACTAAACCATACTAAGCCACTTAACAAATATTAGTTGGTTTAACATGAGATTCGGTCCAGGGAGAGAAGAAAGACGGACGTCTTCCTGCACTGAAAACCTTTCGGAGGTCATTGAAATGGTCATCAACGAAACAACAACAAAAAAATAAAATAAAATAAAATAAATTCAGTTAGGATGAACAGCATCTTTGTAAACTATAGAAATCAGCCAAATCTATTCAAAATTAGCTTTAGAAACTTCTCCGTTTGCAGCTACAGTTCTCACTCAACCCATGTCCACACTACAAACATGAAGACACCAACTGCAAAAATCCAGACTAAAATTATTGGACTAAAATGGGAATAACACCACATGATTGCATTTAAGAACTTCACTTAATTCGTCCTTTTTAGGTTGTAAATAGAGCAAATAAAACATTCATAACACAATGGATCATTATAAACTAAAAGTCCCAATAGATCAGGGGTGTCCAGCTCTGGTGCTCAAGTGTTTACCTGCTCCAACACACCTGATTTTTATTAAATGGCTCTCCTCAACAGCTTGTTGTCTAGTGCAGCTGCAACATGACTCATTATTCTGACTTATATGTGCTGCAGCAGGTAACATCCAAGCAGAATGTCAGGAAGCTTGGTGGAGGGCTGGAGCTTGTTCAATTCTGGTGTAGTTAAACAGTGTATGTTAATGCTGTAGTTTTTGTGTTCCTCATCAAGAAAACAGAGCAAGAAGCCGGGAAACATCTAAAACCTGCAGGAAAGTGGGTCTCGAGCACTAGAATTGGACAATCTAGTCTAGATGAAATAAGTCATGCCAGTTTTTCAGCCCAGTAAAGAAAATCCTTCAATGGCAGCTACAAGTGGAGTTCATCATGGCTCCATTCTTGGGCCGCTCCTTTTTAGTTGTATATGTTGCATTTAGCTTTCAGTTTTAGGAGCTAAATTATATCCTTTTATTGCTTTGCAGATAACATATTAATCTATCTGTCCATGAAATTGAAACCTGAAGCCTTTGCTCGGCTGTTCACATGAGATTGAGGCTTTTATGTTTTTACATTTAGATGACCTTGCCAGTTTTGGGGGGTTTTTGGAATTCCTGTTATTGATCCATAAAATACGTTGGCACGATCCAGGACTGTTCTGTTAAATTTGAAAAAGACAATTGACTCAGATGTGAAAATAAACATCCTACTGTTTGGACTTTTAGCAGAGATAAAATTCTGTTTCTCTCCCAGTGCAAGTTAATATATATATATATATTCATGCCTTACAGATTTATTCTTATCTGAACCGGTCCTATCGGTGCATAGAAGTGTGCCAAAGATCTACTGGTAATTACACAACATGTAATTGGGTACAGCTTGTTATGCAATAATTTATTACCTTTAGTCAGAGAAAGTTCCAAACCTTAAAACTTTTTAGGTCCAATCAGGAGAGTGATGCACTATAATTTGCACTTTGGAATTTTAATTACACATTTTAGACTGGGATAATGCTTTTTATAATGGGAAATGTGCAATAATGGGGATCAAATTTACATTACGTCATCTTATGTGTTCATGTTGTGCTTCTTTTTAAGATTATTTTTGTAAATATCAACCTGCTGAAGGACAATGAGGGAAATTAGCCAGTAGCTAAAATCTGACACATTTACACATCAGTGGTCATTTATGTGTACTATCTCTATTCTAATAAATAAAATGCAGTGAAATGGAAAAATGCCAATAGCTGCAGTCCTATGAGACTCATTTGTATTCAGATTGATCGCAACTAATTACAATATTTAAAATCCTGTTTTTAAAGATCCTGTCACATTTTTTGGTACATATGAGAGTTTTGCCTTGATTCTATTTAAACTCAAACATTTAAGTTAAGAAACTATTAAAATACAATAAGGGCCATTTTAAACAATTCTTTGTTTGCTTGTTTTTTACCTAACAATGAATCAGTTTCAGAAAAAACATGTTAGTTCTTCTTTTCTAATCTGGTCAGACTGAAGTGTTTTCATGGAGTTTTAGCATCCGGTCAAACATCTGACTGAAGTCTTTCATCAGTGGACAGTCTGGTGTTTCCCATCATGCACTGGGGTTTTAAAGCTGATGAGGAGCAATGGCAACCATCATCTTCATCCTGTGAGGTTGATGATTTAGATTTTTACACAGCATAGATGCAGAAAAAAGATTGTTTTTTTATTCATGAAAACATTAAATTATAGATGAAAAATGTTAAAGATGATTTTCTGTTGGATATTGTTATCGGTTGAAAGTTCCTTTTCTCTATTTTCCCATCATCACCTGTTTTTAACATTTAATTATGACCCGATCATTCTGAGCATGACATCGTTTTTACCACTTCCCACGTTAATTTCCCTCATTTCGAGTCTCTCAATAATCCTGATTCAAAGTCAGGGGGGGGATTTGTCTAACATCACAAATTTCTCCTCAACAACTGCAGCTGCCATTTTCTCTGCTTTGAATTTCCTCTCCTGAGGTTCCTCCTTTTATTTGACTCGTGTTCAGATTTAATTCCTCGTCTTCTTAGAGAGATGGAACTGAGACAAGGACTGACACCAAGCTGCACAAATAAACTTGATTCAAACATGTTTTTACAACAGTACACTCTGTCTCTTAGGTTTGTTAATCAATTATTTACCTGTTATCTATTTTTACTCTCCCGCCGTTGGCGGGCTGGTGTTTTCTGTCGGAGAATTTTTTGTATTTCACGTGTTAAGGTTGGTGTGTTTCCTGAAGCCCATCCTGAAGGATTACGAGCAGTGCAGCTGTAAGATGCACACATAAAAGAGTATATCACCATCCCTCCACGAGGACTACAGACAGGTTTACAACCTGGCACTAAATCAGCTCTGTAACACATCCTGAAACCTCCTCTGGGCTTGAAACTGATCACGTCTGCTGGACCAGAACTGAAACTGAACATTATTTTCCAGCAGCAGCTGATTTGTTGTATTTTTTTCAATTGTTTTCTCTTAGAAATGCAAGAAAACTGGAAACGTTTTCCTCAAATTGAGTACATTTTTTTATGCTCTTATACAAACACCAATCTACATCTAAACATATTTAACTGAAAAGTGTAAAAAAAAGAAGATAATTATCATATATATTTAGTGAAAACCTGGAAAGAGTTGGAATTTCTTTTTAAGAAATCCCTGACAACACGTGGCTTCTTTGGCTGTTAATCGATCTGAACTGATGATGACAGCTCAATACCGGGTGACCGGGATTTACCTCTGGATTATTAATGCCCAGCTCTCCTTTATAAATCGTGGCCTTTACTACGAGCATCGAGTCAGAGGGTATTCTGTTTTATATCTATCATTTTAGTGTGTTCAACTTGGTATTTTAAGTTACTCATAAAGAGAAAAACAGCTTTTTTATTTCATGATTAATTAGAAATGCACTGATCTGCCTTGTAGGGGATCCAATCTGATATCTGAATTGGATATCGGCCGATACCAAATCAGTTTATGTGGACATTATTGTGATTTTCATCATTATTGTTGCTACTGTGTGAAGTTTCATTAGGTTGCAGTAAACCACACATCACTTCTTAATAAGAGATTAACTAAATTAATCCACTTCAAAAGTTTTCCAAAACAGTTAGTAAAACCTTGTAAAATCTGAGGTCAATCTGAGGTCGGGATTCCCCAAGGTGGTCCCCTAAAGTGCACAGGGGGTCCCTGAGGCTTTTAAAATTCAGAGCTATTGTAATTAATGTCCACACTTTAGGGCTGCTCCATTATGGGAGAAACAATAATCACGATTATTTTAATTGAAATTGAGAGGAAATTAGAGAAAGAAAAAAAGAGACATGGGGGGGGTTACAGACATTTGAAGCGTTACCAAATCAGTTTGAAGCGTTGTCTGTGGTAATACAGACTAGCTTCTTTCCGCCCGGTCCCAGTAGATATTGTTTGTCTCAGACCACTAGCAGCTATGTTCTGCCAGGTGTGATCTGGAAAAAAAAATTAGACTGGAGACGTTTCGTTTTCACGTTGAAATCCACGTCATATTCGGCTCTATGGTGCGGCTTGACCACAGGTCCGTAGGGTTGGCGAAACATTGTACTGTAGCCATGTCCTTCACAACACCCTCACGAGCCTCATCATACAAAGCAAGAAGAGACACGTGATTAAAACAACTTTTAGTTCAGTATTAAGATCCTACAGACAAGACTGTGCTAGCAGTGAATGTTTAAAATGCTCCACAGGTTTATGTGCATTAGAGAAAGCGTTGCTAACACTGTGCTGTGATATTAGACCATCATAACCAACAAGCTGCAGCTATGAGCAAAACAACCCAAGCTGGAGATTCCTGCGTCTTTCTTCACCGTCTTCATGTGAGTCGCATTGTCAAGCAGGATTACAGCATTTTAGCTAGCAGACTTTTCCAGAATTATCTGACCTTCATGTTGTCAGCTAGAAGTTTACCAGATGAAAACTAATTCTATGGTGTACCACTTTAGCCACTACACCAGAAGGATGTTCGTCCTGATGCGTTCATGGGACCAGACTGCAGCTTCCTGTTCAAGTTCAGGACTAATTAATGACCGGTTTGTACACAAAGCTGCTTTTACATGATTAGAAACTCACTGTGTGATTATTGATAGCCAAGTTATCACTTTAAAATGGGAACAATTAGTTTACAATGCACATCTTGTTCATTTTCTATTTTCATTAGCCGAGCAGAACTTCTAGTGATGTTACTTATCACTAGAAGTTGTATTTTTTTTTTTTTTTTTACAACTACTGTCAGAGAAATCTTTACGATTTCAGTTATTATGATTATTATACATATATTAATTTCCCAACAACAAATGTGTAAAATTACATAAACGATCCTTATAGATCTTGGAAGTTTTTTGTTTTAATGTTTTAATTATTAATTAATTATAAACAACGTGAAGTAACTCAAATTCTTCTGCTATGTAAAGAAGAAATGAATCCTACAAATTAACTCTGGATTTCTCACAGAAAACAGATGGAAAAGGCTACAGGACCTTTTATTTTTCAGTCGGACGTAATATACGATTACTGGAAATAGTTCCTTTTATGTTAGACACCAGAAATACATGATCAACTGGAAAAAAAGTGAAAACTAATCCATTAGTTGTGACAAGATAAAATAAAAACATTAGTAGATGTTACAAAAACAGTCAGAAAGGCAGATTAATCAACATCTTCTTATATCAGTTGAGTAAAAAATCCTGATGCAGCTCTAAATTTGGGTGTTAATCATCATCTTTAACCAAAGATTCATCACACGGAGCTCTGCCAGACTGGTTTGATGGTGGAGAATCTCCTTTTTCTGGACAAACTACAGTTTAAACAGTGAGGTATGTGTTCCTCAACAACATCGTCTGCTAAAGGAAGATCATCTCCACCATTAAGAGGCTGTGTCCCGGTTCTGCGACGACAGCCGCAATCAGTTTGCAAAGTTCAAACCTTTTAAATGTGAGCTAAAAATGGTTTCCTGAATCTGACACCACAAGTGTGTAAAAGGGGAATAACTGCTTCTCAAAGAGTTTAGGTGAGTGATGACATGTCTGTTTTAGGTCTGACTGGGTCATGAAGTCGATCAATATGAGCTTCTATCTGCTGGATTTATAAGCAACTTGTTTTATTTATGAGAAAACATTAAAATGAATGAATAAAAACAGCCGGAGCGGGTTAATCTGAACAGCTCAGGAGATAAGCAGTGATTTTTAGAATCAGTTCATTCTGATTTACAGTTGATTTGGTCAGACGTGTAAAGATGTATAGGAACAGATTCTCAGTCAGTCAGTCATACTAAATTCTCCCTAGGAATGAGTGTGTGCGTGAATGGTTGTATGTCCCTATATATGTTGGCCCTGCGATGGACTGCTGACCTGTCCAGGGTGTCCCTGCCTTTCACCTGAAACACTGCTGGGATGGGCTCCAGCTCACCCCGCGAACAGATTCTATCGCTGATAATGAAAAATTAATTATCGATATTCTGATTTGGCTTGAGCTGCTAAAATCCAAACATTATCAAATGAAGACTATCGTATTTTTACTATTTTTATAGCTCCTTGCATCCTGTTCAGTTACCAGTAAAATGGAGAGAAAATATAAATAAAATAAAGGAGAATTAGTCTGATTACTATAATATTTTTCCTTTTTTAATTGATATTACAATAACATCATTATTGTTTTTGTTTAGTCTTTTTTGTCATAGTGACTGATTGACATGATGTCATGCAAAAACTAACAGGTATGAAGTACAAGGGAGATGTTAACTGACGTATTTAGGATTCAGCTTATTGATATATCAAACAAACACAAAATTTCTAATTTAAAAGCAGTAATATTCATTATATGTTACTATAAACAAAGTTCAGGGCTGTGGCTAACAATTATTTTCTTACTGATCTTTTTTAATCAATCTAGAGATGGTTTTCTGTTTAGTTGGATCAAGTCTTTAATATATCAATAAATTAAAAAACTACTTATATTAACTTTCAACCATGAGATCAGTTATTTTCTTCATAAAAATAAAATTAAAATTCCAACAAAAAATAAGTAAATGAATAATAGAATTTTAAAAAAAGGAAAAACTTATTTTGGGACAGGACTTGACATCCTCCACTTTAAATATCAACAGAGATTTAGCCCGATGCAAATAGTACAAGGATGGATTTAAAGGCATCGGTCACTTTATCACCTGACCAAGGAAATAATGGGCAGAAAATTATCTCTTTTTTTATCTAATTTATTTTATTTATATATTTGCTTCTATTTACTCATATTTATGTTTTTCTTTTCAAATAATTTGTTTTTCATTATATTATTTATTAATTGTAATTCATTTATTTAATATTAATTGCATTTTATTTTAGTATTTCTTTAATCCTGATTTTTCCTATATTTATTTGTTCAATGTAACTGAAAACAAATTCAGAAGGTTAAAGAAAACGTAAAACAATAAGAGCAAATAATTTGCATATGTGGACAGTTAATTACTGTGTACGTCAGAATTGTTGTAGTACAGAATGTATCCGCCAGGGGGCAGAAGACAAGCATGAGAGCGTTTTTGAGCAAAGCTTTTACCACAAAGTGATGTAATAGGTCTCAGAAACTGGGGCTGTCATGTGCACCCTACTCCCTACATGGTGCCCTATATAGGGGTCACGCCATTTTGTAGGCGTGTCTGAATGTCCAGAGAGAAAAAGGTAGGGCATTCAAAATTACCCACAATGCATCTTAAAAAAGTAGTGAGCATCAATGGTCACTAGACGGGTCAATATAGACCACAATGCATTGCGGGCAGAAGCTCAACATGACGCAAGGTGGAAAAACATTTTTTATTTTATAGATAAGCAACAAAGAATAAAATACATTAGAACACAATCAGACCATAGTTTCATGTCTTTCCAAGTCCTAGTCCCGATTTGATAAGAATAGTCTTTAAAATCATATTTTACAGCTTCTTCTAGAACTTCGTTCAGGTACACTGCAAAAACACCCACAGAAATGTCACTCCCTTCATCATCACAACATTATGATGTAACACTTCATCATGAATGTAGATTTAGTTTAAGTGTTGGTTGTTTCACATTTTAACCTCAGAAACTCTAAACTCTCCCCAGAACACAGTTTACTGTCCTCCAAGAGAACCCACAGGACCCACACAGACTTTTTGATCATTACAAGCTCTTATCTCAGTGAGGTGTCAAGCAAAAGCAAAGATGCTTGTTGTGTTCTGTAATCAATATGCAGAATATTTTTGTGCAGACTGGACTTATAAGAAAGAATCTGTGAATAACAAGGCTCTGGAATCAAAGAAAAAAGATAATAGTTGATTATCAGGGGGATTTTTGGCAAGCTGCTTAAAAGTGTGTGTGACTAAACTTGCATTGATTGCACCCACTTTGGTCACAGTGCCATAAATGCTTTGCATCAAACAGATCTGTTTTTCAGCCATATGTCCCACGCACAACCTCGTAAAGAGAAAATTAGTAGAAAACACCTTATAAATTAGCCTCACAAATCCCTGTGATGTTTTGATCATTTGATTGGGTTAATTTTAGACAATGCGTCTCAGTTTGTTTTATATTTAATCTTCATTTCACGCTTTTATAATTTATCATGCAAATAAATCTCTCTCAAAGAATCTTGGTGTGTGATGTATTACTTGAACTATTCTGTTTAAACGCTAGTATATAAAAAAGTGCACTTTAAAAAGCAAATTATTCAGAGAAATTTAAACAAACTCGTTACTTCCCCTGTTAACATCGAGGTGCACACACACACACACACACACCATAACATACATGACTGGGGGGGTGCGCGTGTTATGAAAACGTTAAGGTGCAGCCAGAAACCGCTTAGACCATCATTCGATCCTCCAGCGGCACCAGAACTGGAGGGGGGTCACAGGAGCTGCTGTCACCCCGCCTGCAGCCCGGTGAAGGTAGTTGTTACACAAACACACATACATACACACACATGGGCAGACCCTCCGGTTGACCAGCCGTTGATCCTCGCCCGCTTCATACCGCAGGTTAGCCTGTTAGCAACCCCGGCTAACTTCGCGGGGCTGCTCGGTCACCGGCGATCAGCTCGTTATCAGCACTCAACGTAAAAAAAAATCACCGTAACGTCACTGTAACCTCAGCCAGTGCGTCATTTTAGCACGAGACAACACACACATGGGCACGCGCGCGCACACTCACAAGAGGTATCAGTTACCAACTTTCACTAATTTAAAAGACAGTCAACCATCTGCGCGAGCTTTACCAACGGTGCCAAACAACGCTGCACGAGAGATTGTAGCGGCGATAATTAATACACACATACGCTCTCTTCTCCTCTCTGTGTCGCACACACACACACACAGGTATGTTACACACACGCGCGCTCGCCGGTCGGTGTGAAACCTGCCTGGATCGGTCCGGGTCTGGTCTTACCTCCCTCCTGGTCCGGTTGGAGACAGGCCGGGATGTTCTTCTTCCAGCCGGGCATGATGCACCTAAGGGCGGATAGGGAGTCCAGGGCGGCCCGCTAGCAGTCACACACCAACAGCAGCGGGAGGAGCAGCAGCGGCAACGCATACATGGCTAGTTAGCTTTAGCTTCAGCTGCTACACCTCCCCCCGCTCCCAGTCTACCACTCTCTACCACTCTCTCTCTCTCTCCCTCTACTTCACACAGGCACGCGAGCCTCTCCCCCCCCCTCTCCTCCACTTTACGTCTCTCCACCCCCTCCCCCTCTGTAACTCTACCCTTGGAGCCTCACTGTGGTCTCCGGAGAAGCGCGAGGCAGTGTGATGACCGGGAAGGGGACGCGAGGCAGACGGGAGTATTGGTACCCGCGAGCTTCACTTTCGGCTCCGTCATCTACACAGATGGTGCTTAAACTACCAAACTGGTCACAATTACCGCTCGTTTGCGCGAGCTTTCAAGTGCCAGTAGACACGCGCTAACACTGGTGTGCACGCGCGTGCTTCATTCATTCATCCATTCATAGTAGGAGAAGAGCCGTAAAGACGGAGAGATCCAAAACACTACAAATAAAGACATCAGAGCAGAGCAATAAATGATAACGGACCAAAGAACAACCAGAAACTAAACTTTAAATGCGTAAATTATATTTTATTTGATAGTATTTCATTTTACTATTATTAGTAGTATTTATTTGTTTATTTAATTACAATTTTTAATCTGATGCCAGTTACATGTCTGAAAAAGGCAACAAAATTCTTGAAAATCTATGGTATATGATTTTTTTAAAACAAAGATTTTACATAAAATTAGGTTTATTTTCAACAACTTCATTTTAAAAAAGAAAATTAAATTAAAGTCAAGAAAACTCTTTCTCAGAAGTTTAGTTTTAATTTATAATATATATTTAATTTTAAATCAATACCAGTCACTCGTTACCAAAAATGTCCTAAGTAACAAAATACAATACCCTAATATCTAATTTCCAACAAGAAAAAACATCTTTTCAGTCTGTAACAAAAGATAGTTTGTAAAGAAATGATACACAAAATACTATCTCTGTGTAGAATTAATACAAATGCTATAATTTTATATTAAATTAGCTTCATTTTTAACAGGTCTATCCTATCATTTGTTTGGGTGTTAAAAAAGAAAAAGCATCTTTCAATTTTGTCATTTCCCTTTAATTATTTTATTAAAAGTAGAGTGCGGCAGTAGAGTGTGTGAACAGCTTCAGATTCCTGGGGATCCACATCTCACAAGACCTCACCTGGACAACCAA
>JBAMHW010000026.1:4067080-4081969 GCA_037177495.1 Rhadinocentrus ornatus
TTTAGTGTATAAACCCACTGGACACCTCAGTGACTGCATCAGGATGCAGAATATCAAGAATAAGGAGTGAGTAAGGAATCACAAGATTCTCCACTACTGGGATTTTGTGATCTTGCGGATCCTGCTAGGTGGACTGCAATTACGATAAAAATTACCGCCCCACGGAGGTCTGAGCAAAACCAAGGTGCAGCCATAATGTGGCGCACATGCACCCGGTGTAAAGGAGGGGTTGGTTTGCAGCTGGTTGCCTAACTTTTTTAAGTTCACTCAACGCTTTTTTTTTTCAGTGCATGGAGAGGTACAAGGACTGGATTGAAGGTGAGTGAAAAAGTAGAACCTTTGTAAAGAAAAGCTTTTATAAACTTTCAGAAAGCTGGAGAGCTACTGATGAAGACCCCTCGAAAATATTACAACAAACTGTCTGAAAAGAAAAATAAAGAAATGATGGCTAGATTGGGACTTTTGTCCTGTGATGCACATCCAAAACACTTTGAATCATCAGCTGACATCCTCATTGTGGACGGTTACCATGGTTACAGGTATTATTCTGGTCTGTGAAGGGGCAATGGAAAAGACTCAGTGTCCCTCTGCTCTGCTGTGAAACAACAGATGTATTTGTCACAATAAATCCATTCAGTTTTCAGACTGAGACGCTCTCTGTCACCTGACATTAGCGTTAGCAACTTTAGCATCATCCAGATGGATTTACACACTTCCTCAATGTCATCATGTTTTCTGTCTGAGCTAGAATGAAGAGTGAGCCATCATCAGTGGAAAGAGACGAGCGCAGAAGTACTTATCAGCAATCATCACCTTCATCGTAATCTTTATTATCATCATCATTATAATTATTTCCTGAGATATACCAGGTGAAGACTGTGAGTGTTTGTGATGCAGCTGCTGCCTAATTTCATAGATTAATGTCAAAAGCTTGCAGTGTCTTAACACACACGCACACAGACATACACTCACACACTAAACTGGAATCACAGCATGCATATGTTAGTGGCTGCAGAGCCTGGGGGTTTGTAAACATCCCACTCCACTGATCTGTGACACACCACACACACATTTATCCTTATGTCCTTGTGAGGACACCAATTTACATAATGCACCTCTTTTCCTTATTCTAACTTAATTCTGACCTCAGGCTGTTTCTGTGACGTGAGGTTTCGTAGCTGAATGGCTAAATGGAACATTTTATGATAAATATTCCTGATAATATTCTCTCTAAAAGCTCACTGATTCTTTTCCTTGTGTTATCCCGGATAGAAAAGTCTGACTGAACCATCAGAATGTCATAATCTGGAACTAATGATTTGTTCCTGATATCTGATATTATAATCAAGCAGTAAAATGAATAAATATCAGAACCAGAAATGTGAACACTCTGGACTGAGACCATCATGTCTGCTGGGACGGAGGTACCTAATGACGTTCCTGACAGGGATGTGGTGGTCCAGAAGAAGTAGAAGCCAGTGGCTGTAGGCCAGAAAAATGATAAATTACAGAAAAACTCCATAAGAATAAAGTTTATACTTTTACTTTTACATTAGATCTTTTGTTAAATTTCAGCTTTTTTATGCCTAATAAAAGACATTAGCACCTGTGTCCTCCAGCCCCAAGGGTGTCACACATACGCCCTTGGGACAAAAACCAGACCACAAGGGGGTCTTGTCTGGCCTGCAGGATTAATTTGGTAAATGGGAAAATAATAAAGAAGAAATCAAGAGCAGTATTCATTTATTTATTTGTTTATTTATTTGTTTGTTTGTTTGTTTTGTGTGTTTTTTTAAACATTTATTTAAGAGAGTGAAATTGGTGATTTGTCTGTGTGAGGACAAAGAAAGATAAAAACATCCCATGTCACCCTTGATGAGCTCTACTTCCAAAACTCCTGGTGTTGTTGTATTGGACTGAAATGTTCTGCAACTTTAAAGTGCCTTGAAATAACTTGTTGTAAATATGTGATATAAAAATAAAGCTGGATTGAATCTGTGACTTGTTGCTTTTCCTTTTTTATCAGGAGTTGTGATTATATATAATTTAAATCTAATTTGCACTTTAAAATGATTTTACTCAAATTTAATCTCAATTTAACCAAAAACTGAGTTTATGAATGTCATCATTTACATGGTTAGTTTTTACATTATGTCTCTGCAGGATGTTTCCATAGTAAGAGTATTATATGCACAGACACACACAGTGAAAGCATCCCACCAGCACAAATACAAAACAAGAGCATTAATAATGTCTCTAAAGTCTCTCCTACACACACAGACACACACTTTGTGCATGACTGTGTTTGTGATAATTAATTTCTGAGCACAGAATCTTCAAAATATAGCTTCAGAGATGCAGCTGTATTTGATCATCTGTTTACTGATACTTTATGCAGGAGGAGCTCACAATGATATTTTCAATAGACACACCTGCAGCAGGTGTTGGAGGCCATGATTCTCCACACGAACATGCTCCCATTAGTTAAATCCTCTATAGAAACAGGTTGAACAGTTTAATCCACATTGGCTAGTTTTATCCGTGTTGTATGAAAGGAAACTTAGAGATTGATGAGGCGCTTTAAGAATCAATAGAAACACAGTTTTTAATGATATATTATTATTTTTTAAATTGTCCTTTAATTTTATTTAAGCCCATTTATTAAAATTTTTCTTACAACAAAATTTGAGAAGCTGCTCCTTAAAATGGTGCCTTTTGAAATATATACAAGATGTTAAAATAAAATCATATAAAATAGAAATAGGAGTGCAAATACAATACAACGTTACAAATAAACAGAATGCAAACACTAAATAACGTAGATAAAGAGAATGTAGACAGTAGTCTTAGACAGTTATTGCACAGAAGGACCGGCTTTGTTGCGCGTTTTGAGCAGTGTCATTTTGAATTGTTTAATGTGGTCATTGCTCTAGGAAAGAAAATAAAAATGGAAAATAAAAAAAAGAAACCACTAGAGAATTTGAGGCAGAAACGCTGAAAATAAGTTAACAGGGGTAAAGAAAGACAGAAAGGTTTGTAGACCATACAGTAACATCATTCTGGAAAATTCAGTCAGCTGATTCGCTGGTAATTAGTGAGGGTGTCAGGATTGGGTATAAAAACAGGCTCTACAAAAAGCTTGTTCTTTTTAACAAAGATGGGATGTGACTCACTAATCTCATCCAAACTCCATCAATAATTTCAGCAAATATTTCTCTGTGATAGATTGTAAAAAAACAACAACTGGTCTTTCAGCATCGACAGAGCAATTTTGGGGAAATAAAAATTCGGGGAGAATGGGGGAAATATCTGTGTGGAAAAGTCGAGAACAGAATCAGCTACTGGATGGTCAGGACCTCGCAGCCCTTGGGCAGCATTAATGAAACCATCATTACATGTTCAGTTTGGCCATGTGAGCCCAGAAAGATCGCAGAAAACCATTTTCCCCCACACAATCCACCACTAGTCACACTGAGTCTATGTTTTAGTTTCTTTTGGAAAAAAATAAAAAATTGTTGTCAGACTGTTGGAAATTTAAATGAAAATATTTCAGAAAAATCTTTTTATGCCGGTATAAAAGCTGTGCTATTAAATCAATGTTCACTGGTAATGTTTACATGTTCGTCCTTTGGTGTTGACACCAAAAAAGAAATGAATAAAAAAAAATAGACTTCAACAGTGACCTTTGACCCCATAGCGTCGAGTCCCGCTAACCCCGCCCCTCTGCAGAGAGAACGGGAGCTCCATTCAAACACACCAAACTCCGCGCCCCAGGATGCGACAGTCGCTGTAGAAGAAGAGAAAAGCGACCGTAGCAGCAGAAGAAGCAGAAACACACCCGTAACCCCCCAAAATCACGGACATCCAGCGACACAGCCGGGCACAAGGCAGTCAGCAGCAGCAACACTCTCACTGAGCGCAGTCTGCTAGCGGGAGGCTAACAGCACCGACATGGCGAGCGCCTCGTACCACATCTCCAACCTGCTGGAGAAAATGACCTCCAGTGACAAAGATTTCAGGTACAATAATCTCCAACATGGCGACCTCGCTGCGAGACCTTTGTGTTTCTGCTCAAACCGTTTGCATTTCTTTATAAACACGTCCAACAGTCAGGAAGGCCTCAGACAGGCATGCTAGCAGCAAGCCTGCCACCTGTCTGATCATCGTCACATCGCTAGCATACTGTTTAGCTAACAGCATCGGTACTCGTTTGAATTGAAAGCGGTTTAGTCGGCGTTAGTAGCCGGTCAGAGGGCTAACTTGCAGGACATAATGCTCAACCGACCCCCGAGCAGCAGGAAACGGACGTCAGTTAGCTGTTAGCATGCTTGCTAGCTGGTTAGCACTAACTTCTCTTATGCCGCAAGCTAGCGTGATGTCAGCTACTGCCTGAGCGATGTCGGTGCCGGATTTAAAGTCGAGCTTGCTGGAACTCAACCAGCTGAGGGGCAAGTAAGTTGAGTTAGTCTTCTGCTGTCAGGTTGGGTGTCTAAGGGGGTGTGGTAGCTTCGATAACTCTGATAATGCCAAGTAAACAGGCAGAAGCAGTTTGGATGAACTGGGTTTCGTGATAGATGGTGTCAGTCTCCTCAGTTTAAATATCCAGCTTAGTGTCTCGACTGTTCTGATTATGAAACCAGACATGCTGCAAGGTTTGGTGCTACTTAAAAAAATAGAAACTTTATTTGTAACATACATTGACATGTTTTAACGCTACATAGTCCCACTGCCTGACAGGACTATATCTTGGGTTCTAAACCTCTGTTTTGCAAAGATAAGGCCCCTTTTTTATGTAGATAAAGGGGTAGTGCTTATTGGGATCTTCACAAGTATTTGTGTCACTTGGATGAATAAATGAAGACTAACTTGATCTCCAGAAGGTCAAAGGGACCCACCCTATCTTCAAGAAAGAAAATAGAGCCAGCCGGAGTAGTTGGTGTTGGACTATACACGTAACTGTGGCAGAAAAACACAGAAGAAGGTACAGGCACAGTGTCTTAGCCCCATCTTTCATGCTTTCTCTTTTCTAAGTGCAGTTTGAATGTAAATATAGCTGATATGGTGATTTCAGATTATAACAGTCTCCTTAGCGCTTAACACCTCACTCTGACTGTAGGAGCCTCCATGTTGCTCTCACAGGCTATAACAACGAGTCTGTGCTGTAAGAAAGTTCATGACCCTGTCCACAGTGATCCAGCTGTGAATGAGTTGGTTAATAGGTAAAAGATTATGAAATGCATTTTGAAGGGAAGATGTGATATAATAGGCATCAGAGCTACATCTACACTGCAAGACATCGTGCAGCTGTGTAGTTGTTGTGAGGATAAGGAGGAAAGGGCAGACAGAAACATTTCTGTGGACCATGTAGGTTTGTCTTTGGAAATTGTCTGGACATATCTTTAGAAAAGGCTGGTCTGACATGGTGGTTGTTTGATGACAGTTTTAGCAGAATGGGAGAGGACTACTTTAATAAATAGCTTATTGTTCTACGGTCATACAGTTGATTTCTAAATCTGGTTTCTAAAAGTGATAGTTAATCTTTAGGTTTTTGTGCCCAAATAAACCTGGATTTTATGAACCTGCCACTTTATCAGGTCCACCTTGCTAGTACCAGGTTGAGCCTCCTTTTCCCTTCAGAACTGCCTTAATTCTTGGCTTCATAGATTCAGACCCCCCACCCCACCACCAGCAGCCTGAAGCGTTGATCCAAGGCAGGATGGATCCATGTTTTCATGTGGCCAGCAGATTCTGAGCCTAGCATCTGGATGTGGAGCTGAAATGCAGACTCAGCAGACCAGCAACGTTTCTCCATCTTCTATTGTCCAGTGTTGGACTTAGCAACATAGTAGTAATAGTGATCTTTTTCTGATGGAATGTGATAAACAATGCTCTTATCATGGATCATGGTGGATTTACCAGATAGTCTCTAAATAAAACTACATTTAGTAGCTGGATTGTAAACCTCCTGGACGGGATAGAAATGCCTAGAAAACTTCCGTTTAACACCCAAAGGGTAAAATATCCATCACAGTTTACCCCACGGAGCTACCTACTACCACTCCTGAGAAATTAATGACATAAAAGATGGAGGCCAAGGGCGCCGGCAATCTAGCGAAGAGTTTAAAGAGCTGTGATACAACTTTATACTCTCTGTGTAATTAGCTGCAGTTTGTTTAATTCTTTTTAGGAGGAAAAGAAGCTAAAAAAGATGGGTCTGGTAGGATTTTCAGGTGTTTGGAAAACATTTCTGAGATCAGCTGAAAGATAATTCAGCCGTCGTGTCTCGCCAAATGCTTCAAAGCATCATTCTGTGAAGTTCTTAGAACACCATCCTCCTTGTTAAGCAGCAGCTAGAGGGCGAAGGCAACCGAAGCCGCAGCGTAAATAATCAGTTTCATCACTTCTGACAGCCGCCTTCTCCGTGGCAGAAATCTCTGACATTGTGCGACTTGTCAGCGACGACTCGCTGCTGTTAAAATTGCTTCTGACCTCACATAAGCAGAGTGTCATTTTCAGCTATGATCCGAGTCCTTTAATACCGAGCAAGTACCAGCAGATGCTCAGCGGGAAAGAGGCTTTGGTTTTTTACGTGACGTGTTCCTGCTGGAGCGTTCGCTGCTGACTTTCTTAAAGCACAGCCGTTCAGCTGTCAGATATGTAAATGGCTTGTCATGTGCAGGATGTGCTACAGAGGAAAACATGTTTATTGGATTGTGTCAGCAGATCTAATTTGGCATTAAAGGATTTGGATTTGTAGCAAAATTTACTCTTATAGAGAAGTTTTAAAAAAAAAAAAAGCTGTTTGTCATCTTAAATATAGATTTAGAGAAGTCTCTGTAGCATACTTCATGTTCTTTATTCGACTTTTTCTGTGCTCTTATGGCTAAATAACACAAGCTAAAGCTCTTCAGAAAACATGTTTAGTTGATGCAAATTTGAGGAGATGAAAGCCAAAACATGCAGTGAGTCCCTTTTTTCTTTCCCATTTCTGACCTCAAGCTTTCAGGCTCTACTGGGCAGATATGAAATCATAGATGCTGAAAGGTCATTAGCAGCTGTCCTCACTGACTGCATCCTCCAAAATTTTACTCTGACCTGAAAATGGGAGAACTCAACTTCCAAGTGGTTCAAAGATGGAGACCGTGTGCTTGGATTCATCTGAGTTAAAGCTGCAGTGATGCTTCCTGAGTACAAACTAGCTCACCATTGTAACGTTCCTTTACTTCCACAGATGTTTCCAGTTCTTAAATTTATTGTCCAGTTTAAGATCAAACTTTCAGACCAACACGCCTCTAATATCAACTAAAATTAAAACATTTAGACTATAGTTTTTTATGCTCTCGGTTGTAGCTGTCGGTTCAGCGGCACATGCATGCATGGCCAGAGCGAGCGAGCTTCCAGGTTTTCCTTCGGCAGAATAAACATGTTCTTCAGCTAAAAATCTTCCCACAAACAGAATCAACATGAGGACACTGCTCTGAGTGGGAAGGTTCCCGGCTGGAACCCTGGCTTCGGGCCTTCCTGTGTGGAGTTTGCATGTTTTCTCCAGGACCTCCAACTTCAGACTACAGTCCAAAAACATACTTGATTCTAATTTCTCTCTTCAAGTGTAAGTGAATGCTTGTTTGTCTCCCTTGTGATGGACTAGTGTCCTGTTCAGGGTGTACTTAACCTGACGCAGGTGTGTGAGGGAAGCACCTAAAACATAAAGGGCAGAGGTACTGTTACTGGTACTGTGCTAGTTTTTATTTTAGTTATATGAACTTATCTTATACCACAAACAGCAATTTAAACAGCATAAGCAATGCTGGGAACTTTGCGTAGCAGGGAACTGTTTGAAGGGGACCATTTTCACTGCTGGACCACCAAAGAGCAGCTGTTAGTGTAGACGTTGAGCAGTGAAAACTGACAGAGAAAGTTCAGGAAGTCTGCTTCAGAAACATTTTGTTTGGAGATTATTTGGTTTTAAAGGTAACGTCCAATCAGGAGCAGCCAAAGATCAACCAGTGAGCAGAAAGTTCTCAGTGTGTCTGAAAAGAAGAAAAATAATGCTCCTCTATGGCTGGAATAAAGCCAAGAAGACGTCTCTGATGCACGGCTGAGCTGGAGTTGCTTTAGTGAGGATAGCAGGTAAATAGTAGCAGGAATACCTGGAAATATCAAACAGTTGGAGGAAAAAGTATTTAGAAGAAGGCTCGGAGTTTTAAATGTAAAATTCACAGTAAAGAATGAAGTGAAAATAATCATTGTGCTGTTTAAAAGGAAAAAGTTAACGTACAAAAATGGCTGTGATGATCTGTGAAAGTCTGATTCTCTGAAGCTTTTAATAAGAAATAAAAATGTTCTGTTCTCCTTTAACCAGCGGATTCTGGAAAACCTTTCCAACTAACTCTGTAGGAATTCCCTGTTGTCCCTTTTCAGCACCTCTTTGTTTTGTTTTTAATAGCGTTTTTCTTAAGAAGAGCTCTTAAATGCCAGGAGGTGAGAGAATGACTATCATTGGCTTACATGTTGTTAACGAAGCCTGTGATTGGTTGGCAGATTTGGTGCGAGGCCTTGTGGTTAGACTAACAACAACACAGTTTTCAATCAAAAAACAAATGAATGCATCACATTTGTTTTCTTTTGCCCAGTTGGACAGCTGCATGAGGCATTCACTGACCCAAACACAGACTTTAGTTGCCCCCGGCAACTGCTGATGCTGAGCCTTGTGACTCGTTTTCCTTGAGTTGTGATAAAAGTCTTTCATGCAGTCTGTTTTCTTTGTGGTTTTATTTTCCATGCCTGATCGCTGATCGCTTTGTGTCATGTAATCAGCAACACGTTTGGGAGTAAAAGTCGTTGTCCTTCAAGCTGATGGAGCTCGGCCCTGAATGGTTTTATTCCTGCTTCCTCTGTTAGTGAATAAGTCTGTTAGTTTTCAGGCGTGATGCACCAACCTGCTGGAGGACTCGTTGGGCTGCAGCTGCCTCAGCAGAGCGTTCAGCCTCGAGGTAAACGCTGTTCAGTGTCACAAAGAGGCCAAACACGCTGAGTACACATCACTGAAAGCTTCAGTTCGCCATCTATAGGCTGCAGAACAAACTGGTAACCGCGCTCAGTCAGATGTGGCTGATCAATTTATCCCCACTGAACAAAAAAGGCTCCAGTACGGTTTGGATCTGGACCAGTGTGTGATCTCTGGTTTGTGTTTTCAGGTTTATGGCCACTAACGACCTGATGACCGAGCTCCAAAAAGATTCCATCAAACTGGACGACGACAGCGAGAGGAAGGTGTGTGCATACTGGTTATACTGGTCCTTCCAGACTGTCAGCGCACGGGCTGATTTATTGATTGTTTTATTTGCAGGTGGTGAGGATGATCCTCAAACTGTTGGAAGACAAGAATGGAGAAGTTCAGAACTTGGCTGTTAAATGGTAAAAGCAGAGCATAAGATGTTTGTTATTGATTAAACATTCATATCCTGTTTTAACATCTGTGCCTGGGTGGGTTTTATCAGCCTGGGGCCTCTGGTCAGTAAGGTGAAGGAGTACCAGGTGGAGACGATCGTGGACACTTTGTGCACCAACATGCTGTCGGACAAAGAACAGCTCAGAGATATTTCTTCCATCGGACTCAAAACTGTGATCGGAGAGTTACCTCCAGCCTCCAGCGGTAAAATTACTTGATTGTCTGCAAGTCAGAAATACACAACATCACGTATACCTCACGTAGGGCTGTGCGATTAATCTTAATTTTCAACGAGCATAAAAATGAAATGGTCCGATGATTTTGCTGCTTCGCAGTTTACTCTTGTGCTGTTTTCAGTTGCAAATCGAGCGCCACTGGCTTTGCAGCGCTGCGCTCTGCTGCAGACTCCTCCCAGTTCCAGTCCCGGTCCCAGCCGCTTTGGATTAATTCATCTCCAGATGCGAACACCTCAAGTTATAGGCTGGACACACGGGCGGCGACGTCGCTCCTTCTCTATTCATTTTCTATGAAACTTGTGAGATGAGGCGGAAATCGCTGCCCTCCTCCAGCCGAGCGACAGGCGACATTCGTGTGAAATGTTGCGCTCGTTCACGTAGACGTGCACACGGGGGCTTACGACGCGACACAAGGAAATAGAAAAATGTTCAATTTTTGTGAGTCGCAACTAAACAATCCACCAGCTCCGAGAGACAGAGAGAAAACAAACGTTATAAATAAACATAACTTGTTTTCTGTCCAAAGACCAGCGCTCAGTTACCACAGTGAACAACCCGGATTTAAGAAACTCATCAACACTTTGGACAAACGGCATCACTGCATCTCCTCACTATTTTAACCGCGTGTCTGGTCTTCCTCTAAATCTAGGTCCCTGTCCTGTATGATGAGGGTCATGACGGTGTTGTGATGGACGTGGCTACAGTCCAATGTTTCGGCACCGCTACGGACCTGTGGTCAAGCCGCATCATAGAGACGAATATGACACGGATTTCAACGTGAAAACGAAATGTCTCCAGTCTCATTGATTCCAGATCACACCTGCAGAACATCTGCTGGTCTGAGACAAACTATAGCTGCTGGGACCTGATGGAAAGAAACTAGTCTGGATTACCATAGACAACACTTTAAATGTCTCCCAAATCCCCATAGACTCCCATGTTAAAAAGACCAACTTCTTAGCAGAAATAAACATGTCTGGTCTGGTACAAAAATCCATTTTAGAATTAATAGGTCAAGTTTACCTTCATGACAACTGTGATGGGGGTGATTTTTTTTGTAACTCATCCGTTTGGATGTTATTTAATCTTGAAATTCGGCATAATTAGGGGCGTATCCTTTTGATTGACAGGTATCCAATATCCACAGCAAGGGAGAAGGGAGAGTGTAGCACAACCGCGGTTTTAAGCCGGCTAACAGCGTGCCTTAGCATTAGTCCGCCTACCTCCGTTAGCTGGTTAGTTACCATTAGCTCCGGGTTAGCTCGGTTTAGCTCTTAGCTACATGCAGCTCGGAGTTCGATGGGTGTCAATCATCCACCCCCACCTTCACACCTCCACCTATTTGCCCATTTTTGGATTTTCTGGGAATGATGAAACGCGTGACGCTGCCAAGATGACGACGGTGGGAACTGCTTAATGAGCTTCATTTCAGCTCTTCAGAAACCTTCCTACGACTTCGCGGAGGCTCCGCCCATCTTTTATATACAGTCTATGGTGGACACACAGACTCTTAATTGTCTTCTCTTTGTGATTGGTTAGGAAATAGAGAAATCTGATTGGTTCTTGAGTAGGCTTGTAAACTGTGTGACAGGTTTTGTACCTGATGTAAGATTTACTGTTATTTGACTTCTATTTTCTGACTTGTGAAATTAATCTGTTCTTGTAGATTTGATTTGTTTAGATACAAGTTGCAAGACGTTATAAATAACGTCCCTATTTAGCTCCATAGACTAAAGCGGTCCCAGTTTTTCCAGTGAGAAGAAAGTGACTACAAATGCATACTTAAAGTAGCTTTCAATGATTTCCCCCTGATATTTGAAAGTTTTCCTAAAATAACACTTTTTGACCCATCTTCATCTCAGGATCAGCTTTAGCCGCCAGTGTTTGTAAGAAAATAACGGGCCGATTGACAAGCGCCATTGCCAAACAGGAAGACGTGTCTGTGCAGCTGGAGGCGCTCGACATCATGGCTGACATGCTTTGCAGGTGATGATGTGTTTGCTTTTATACAATCAGTCTTTCTCATCACTTTTGTGTCAGTGTTGTATATGATGAGGCCACCAGGGGGCGCCTTTTACACACATTTGGACTAATGCAGTTTCCAGATGCACCTCTTCCTGCAGACCAACCTGATGTGTAAAACCTTGTAGTTGGCCTTGTTTTCCACTTGGATGTAGAAATAGACATAGTAGATCCTGTTTACATTCTGTAATAACCTCCATCCTGGATGAATAGAGGTGGGAACACATTCTGGGTGGATTGACGTATACGAACCATAAACTCAGCTTGAATGTCTCTGGAGGGTTTTCTTTAACGCTGTTTGTGCCTCGCTGACATGAAAGACTGATTTTACACCCACTCTTTTTTTTTCTTTTTTCTACGTTTTGGTGAAATCGGAGCCTCTGAAAGGTGCTAATCCGATCACTTGGTTGTAACCAAACCTTGATCAGTGAATGCTGGATGATCAGGTCTCTGTGTCTCTGCAGGCAAGGCGGTCTGTTGGTGAATTTCCACCCCTCCATCCTCAGCTGTCTGCTCCCTCAGCTCACCTCCCCCAGACTGGCTGTCAGAAAGGTCCGTCCAGCCATCCAATTCCCGATCTGACTCATATGCATGAGCTGGGTTTAGATTAAATCGTTAAAAGGTTTTCAGTTCTTATTCTGACTGTTTTAGAGGACCATCATGGCTCTGGGACACCTGGTGATGTCCTGCGGGAACCTGGTCTTCATCGACTTGATTGAGCACCTCCTGACCGAGCTGGGGAGAAACGACAACATGTCCACCACCAGGACGTACATCCAGTGCACAGCGGCCATCAGCAGACAGGCTGGACACCGGATCGGTGAGTCGGAGGACCAGTTTGTATTTTTACAAGGAGCTGATGTCTGACTGTCTCTAACTACTGATCCATCCTCGTGTCCAGGAGAATATCTGGAGAAAATCATCCCTCTGGTTGTCAAGTTCTGTAACGTGGACGATGACGAGCTCAGAGAGTACTGCATCCAGGCCTTCGAGTCCTTCGTCAGGAGGTGAAACGTCGTAAACTAACGTCAGAGCTGCTGCAGACGGAGCTCTTCTCACGGTTTCCTTTGTTTGTTTGTAGGTGTCCCAAAGAAGTTTACCCCCACGTTCCCACAGTCATCTCCATCTGTCTGCGCTACCTGACCTACGATCCCAACTACAACTTTGATGATGAAGACGAGGATGACAACGCCATGGACGCTGAGCAGAATGATGAAGACTACCAAGGTACTGAAGCAGAACTGAAAAGTGTTTTATTTTATTGCATTTTTATTCATTAACAGTTTTTCTTTTTTATTTTGTTTGAATTTAATTTAGCTCATTTCTTATTTTTATTCTATTCATTTATTTTTTGCTTTCTTTTTTTCAAACTTTTTTTTTATTTTGGTAATATTTTTATTATCTTAAATAATCATTATTCTGTATTCTTCTTTTTTCGTTTTAATTTATTTCTTGATGTTTTTCTTTAATATAAAAATAATTTCCTTAAAATTTTTTATTTAATTTATTAATTTATTCCTTTCTTCACGAGTCGATTCTCCTGCCACGTGATTGGCTGATTGCTTCACGGTTTAATTCATGAGATTTTCCCTGAAACGTGAACAACAATTCTGCTGTAAACCTGCGGACGGAACAGCACTCGAAACATTTAATAAGAAGCTGCTTTTTTTTATTTGAGGAACAAAACAAAACTTAGAAGATTGATGTCAACAAGTGACGTAGAAACGAAAGTTCATGCACGGTTAGACTACTGCAATAGTCTGGTCACCTGACGGTGAGCAAGGAGCCAGCTCGTCTTCATGTGGTCCAGAACTCTGCAGCTCATATAACCTGTTTTAAAGCCGCTTCCATGTTTCAGAATATCCTGCCTCTATATTTCTGTAGCCGGGACTCAGTGGATATTTTTAATGAGCAGCTGAAGACATTTTTATTCCAGTTAAACTTGGTTTCTTATTTTATACTTTGTATTTTATTTGGTTGTGAATTTTATCGACTTCTCTGTG
Source organism: Rhadinocentrus ornatus (assembly GCA_037177495.1). Lineage (NCBI taxonomy): Eukaryota > Metazoa > Chordata > Actinopteri > Atheriniformes > Melanotaeniidae > Rhadinocentrus > Rhadinocentrus ornatus. Next base: position 4,080,793 of record JBAMHW010000026.1, read on the forward strand.
AAGCAGCACAGGTGCTGTAAAAATGAACTTTACGTACGTACTTACAGACTTGCTCGTTCAGGACTCTGTGGATCGCAGATCCTTTATTGTGGACTTAAACCGTTCGTCTGTTTTGTGTCCAGGCAGCGACGACGAGTACAGCGACGATGACGACATGAGCTGGAAGGTTCGGAGGGCAGCGGCTAAGTGTCTGGACGCCGTGGTTTCAACCCGTCACGAGATGCTCCCGGAGTTTTATCGCTCCGTCTCTCCTGCACTCGTCTGCCGCTTCAAGGTAGCGTCAGTTTGTCAAAGTCTCTGTAGCTGTTCCTGTAACCGTGAAGCAGAATCTGAGCGAACCTACCTGTGTGTTCAGGAGCGGGAGGAGAACGTGAAGGCGGACGTTTTCCACGCATACCTGTCGCTACTTAAGCAGACCAGACCGGCTCAGAGCTGGCTGGCCGATCCGGATGCCATGGAGCAGGGAGAGACGCCTCTAACGATGCTACAGAGCCAGGTGAGTCCAGAACACCTCTGATGGTAGAAGGTAGAGTTTACAGGTAGATGAGGAAGAAGAAGAAAAGATTTGTTATCAGCTTTTAGACTTAGGACATCTTCAAACATCAAACTGAAATGATCCATAAATCACTGGCTGCAGTTCAGTTTGTGACCAGCAGGTGGCACTGCTGCTCCTTTAATGAAGGTGTTGGTTTTGGTCATCTCCCACGGTGAAAGGAAACCCTCAGCTTCTCACACCTGTAAACACAGTCAGGTGATGGGAAGTAGGTTTTTTGGTCTCGTCTTTCTTCATCTCTCTCTCTCTCTCTCTCTCTCTCTCTCTCTCTCTCTCTCTCTCACTCTCTCACTCTCTCACTCTCACTCTCACTCTCTTACTCTCTTACTCTGTCTTTGTTAATGTCGCTCGCCCTCTGCAGGTGCCCATGATAGTGAAAGCTCTTCACAAACAGCTGAAGGAGAAAAGTGTGAAAACCCGTCAGTGTTGTTTCAACATGTTAACCGAGCTGGTGAACGTCCTCCCAGGAGCCCTGACTCAGCACATCCCAGTTTTAATACCAGGTAATAAAACCCACACCGATCACTACAGTAGAGGATTATTAAAGGTACAGTGTGTAGCTTATTTGTTTTTTGTTAGCAAAAATCAAGAATTGCTTTCATAAATACGTATTTTACCAAAGTC
>JBAMHW010000026.1:4108196-4133844 GCA_037177495.1 Rhadinocentrus ornatus
GCTCCTGATTGGACGTTACCGTCAATCTAAGCTCTCTGATTGGTGGAAAGTCTGACAGGAAGTGGCTTCATCATCATCTCTGGGTCTAAATAGAGGTCTAGTGATAGTGGTGGTAGTGATAGTGATCTTTTAATGATAAAATGTAATAAATAATGCTGTTATAATGGTGGATTTACTAAATAGCGTACCACACATCCACTGGTCCACCTTTCTAGTCCCAGATAGGACCTCCTTTTCCCTCCAGAGCTGCCTTAACTCTTGGTGTGATAGATTGATCAAGGTGTTCGAAACATTCCTCAGAGATTTTGCTCCATTTTGACATGATGCCATTACAGAGTTGCGGCAGATTTGTGGTGTTTAAACCATGCGCATGCCAAGGGGCGTGTCCTAGTAGTTCTAGAATGTTTGGTGTGGTTGCTAGGTCACTGTTGCTAAGTGAAGAGTTGTCTTGAGTGAAAAGGTGCAAACAAGCAATCAGGTGTAAATGTTAGTGCCTGAAATAGAAACTGGTGTCAGAAAAGTGACAAACGAACCACCTGAGTTCAGTCACGATCTTCAGGAAACGAGCTGGAAAATTCGTTCAAACCTTTTTTATGTGACAAAAACGAGTTTAAACTGGTTTCTTTCTGTCTTTATGTGCAGTTTATTTTATTTTCAAAAATTTTACACACTTCTGTGCAAACATCTTAAAGCCACCTCAACATGAGACAACAACAGAGTAAAGTGAATAATTGGTCTGAGCAGCTTTATTCTTCATCCCACTTAGACAAACTGTCATTAATTTAAAGGTCATCACCTGGTCTTTTCATGTCTCCACTGTCCTCTAAGTGTCTTTAAATAATTTTTGAAAACTTATTAAACAAAAAAAAAATCAAACATAGAGCTTGTTCTGACCCTTTGCTCATACCACAACTTTGTCTTGTGAGAGTTCTGCAAGCTTTTGAATAATATTAATGAGGTGCGTGCTGATTGGCCGCAGGGAGTCGGAAGGGGGGCGGGCCCAGTGCATGCACAGTGCGTCCGACTCCAAAACATCAACAGCTTAGTGATGGCGAGTGAACCTGACCGAGCAGCGGACCATTCTCCGAGTCTGAGAGTGAAGATACCGAGATGGTGGAAGAAGCACGTTTACAACAAGATGTTTACAAAAATTTACGTGGCAGAACACTTCACCACACTTATAAAAAAGAAAACACGGGGCTCATTTGTACATTGCAGGCGGTTAAAATTTTAAGGCAGATTTATGCTCGCATGTGGTCTGTTTCTGCGTAACCGCCGTAGGCTCGGCGTTGCTCTGCAGAGGCTCGACGCGCACCTCTTCCAGACCTGACGTGTACCGCTGCTACGCAGACGATTACGTGTCAGTTTGGGATCACGTGTTGCCGGATATCTGGATCTTCTCTCTGAACTTGTGTGGTAACCATCATTTTTAAAAACAATAACCAGTGGATCAAGTTGATGAGAATCAACTTATTGATCGAATTATTTCTTTTTCTTCCACAAACTAATAAAGACACTGAACTATACTGGACGCCATTGTTTTAAAACAGAAAATACCTACCGAACTGAAGTTAATCATCAAAATAACTCCGACCTGGTGAGTTTACCGGCCGATACAACCCCTGCTGCCACCTTCAGATTAGGAGAAGAAACTGCAACAGACACCAAAATGACGCACTACGCTCGAGTGCGAAACCAAACTCACCAGCGTCAGCTACGCCGTAGCCGGCTGCACGCAGACGCCTCACAAGCATAAAACCCGCCTTTAGGCTCGTCCACTAGCATTAGCTGTGTCAGCAGTAAAGCATGACTTTATATCATTAAATCATTCCACGCCTAAAGTCATGCTTTAGGCGTGGAATGATTTAATGATATAAAGTCATGCTTTAGGCGTGAAAGAGGTCCTGGCTTATTCCTGTGATGACGAAATCCCAGGAGCAAATTAAAATCACGCGTTAGCGAGAGTTTACCCTTGTTAGCAGTTCTGATGTGACCAAAGAGCTCAGAAGGAAAAACTCCACCGTCTTCAAAAGAAAGGCTTTCAGGGAAGTTAACACTTCGGTCCAACACTAATACACATGTTTTACCTTGAAAAGTGCAATTTCTGGGTGATGACTTCTTTAATATGTTTCCAGGAATATTTTCCAGGATCCTTGAAGGAATTTCCAAAAGACTTCTTTGGATGATTCTGCCATTTGTTCTGTTCTCTGTCCAGATGATCCCACACTGCTTCGGTAGTGCAGAGGTCTGGGTTCTGGAGCGGATCCATCCCTCCATCAGACCTGTTTCCACTGATCTTCAGTCCAGTTCTTGTGTCATGTGACATACCTCAGCCTTTTCACCCTGTTTCCCTTCCTTATATTGGCTTCTTGACAGCTACGTTTCCATGGAGACCATTTCTAAAGAGCTTTCCATACACAGTAGATCTTTAGTCCTGATTCTTCTACTTTTGTCCTCCATATGTCCAGTTTCTGCACTTCTAAGTGGACCCTGGTGTGATTTGCTTGCAGTGTGAAAGCAAACAGAGCATCCAGTGAACCAAAGAGATTTATGTAGGACAGATTCTGGTAAAACCTGCATCAGGTTTGAACAGTAAAGTAAAAACAGAAACCCGGCTGCATTCATTTATAGTTGCTCCATCATTTACTTGCAATGAAGAGTCGTTTTTTGGCCCTGGCCAATCAGTGAGCCCGATTTTTTTCTTATTCTTTCTTGGTCAGTAGTTGCTTTGAGGAGTATCTCCCTCTAGGGACCAATACTTGTAACTGCGGGATGTTGTCCAGGCGGGCTGGCATTTAGTCAAATTTCTATTTATGATTAAGTTAAATAAGAATGGATGGAAATGTTTTAATGCTCAGTTACAAGATAAAATCTATTGAAATTACTTAAATTAAATTAAATTTTATTTATTTGTCCAAAACCAGTATTATTAAATGAGAAGATAAAAAAGCATCAAAAACTGCTGTTAGCGAACACAGTTATTATAAATTGGACTAATTTGGATTTAATCGGATTCTATATTTTTAAATAAATAAAGCTGAATTGAAAGGGTATTAAATAGTAAAAAAAACGAAAAAAACAGATAAAATGTTGTAATCTTACATGGGATGGTGTCACAGTTGCTCAGAGAAAATCACAGACCTGAACCACTTACAGAATTGATCAGGCTTAAAGTCGTCGTCAGGTTTATTGATTCATCACGGCTCTGCCGAGCTGACGGGTCAGAAACTGGAATTCTGGGTAAATAACACAGCGGGAAGATGACATTTAGAGAGAACCACCTGTTAACCACATGCACTCTCATCTCATCACCATGGTAACCTCAGCAGACCCTCATTAACACATATGAGAAGATCAGTGTGTGTGTGCTGGTTTATCTGTCCTTGTGAGGACTAAATGTCAGTCAATGTGCACTTTTTCTGAAATAAATTTATCATTTAAAAATGTTTTTAGTTAAAACTGATTTACTAAGAGGCTAAAATATAATAATATAAATTCATATTTTTTTTGTTTTGTAAATAAATTCAAATAATTATGTTTGCCTTTTATTTTTAAAATCCCAAAAGTTGTTTTGGATGTCCGTACATTTTTCCCCCTGTTATTGTAAACCACATGTGTAAATGTCAAATTAAAGGTAAGATTTTATTAATATAATAAAAAGGCATTTATGTGTATTTGACCCAATTTAGCACAGGAAAGCATCTGCAACCCTTAAATGGATATGCAAATATCTTAAATTTTTACAGTATTAAACACATGGCTGGAAGATATTAAAAAGCAATATAATGGTTGAATATTGAGAAAAGGGCTAGCTGCATGGTGAATAAATAAATGCTGCATTAAATGGTAAAATTCTTTGAACGAAGTCTGCATTCCACCTTATCACCGTTTATTGTAGAAAATTAAACAAAATCAGGACTTTCTCTAAATGGGATGCATCCATAATGAACAGACCTGCGTTTGTTTCATATCAGCCAAGATTTAGTCATTGACGATGTTATTAAATCAATAATTTTCTGTGTATAATGCAGCTTGAACTGAACCTGATCCGTTGGAGCTGCACATTTACGGACTTACTCTGGTTGGATTAAAGTTTCGTTCTCTTCCTACAAAGTAAATAAAAGGGAAACTTGGTTATATTTACTTTTCTATTTGTCTTCTGCTTCTTGAGTCATAATTTAGTCTTCTGTGGGTTTAAACTATTAAAAAGAAGCAAATACATAAAGTGTAAGAGACTATATACAGTACTCTGTAGACTCTTTACTGTATATGCTGTGTCCGTTAAGGATGGCTGTGGTTCAGGAGGTTAATCTAGCTAGCTAGCTGCAGCTAAATTTAGGCTGGAATAAAAGTTCAGTCTCCAAATCATATTTTGTGTTATGGCTCTTAAAAATATTTTATTTTAAAATAAAATATTAATTAAGAATAAGTAACTTTAAAAAAATAAATAATAGAAAAACAATGATAGAATAAATTCTCTATTTAAAATAATAAAATACTTTCAAATTTTAAATAAATTATGACAAATGATCAAATAATATAAGCACAATAAACACAATTAAAAATACATTGAATATTTAAGATAAGATATTGAATAAAATAAATTGCAAATATTTTTTTATAATCAGAAAGTAAAATATTCTGAATTAAATGTGGAATAATAATAATAAATAAATAAATAATTTTTTGTAAAATATCCAAATTAAAATAAATAAATCAGTACAGAAATGAAAAATATAGCTTAAAAATTGAACAGAATTGAAATTAATAAGAAAATAAAAACTTTGTGGAAAATGTCTTTGGTTATAATTTGCAAACCTATTTTCTAGTTAAATAATTAAACTGCAGTTTCATTATACTAATAAGCATCATTACTTAATTTGGTGGAAAATAAGACGACGCCATTAAACATTGCTGACCGCTAACAAACCCAGAAACATTCATTTAACTTAATTAACTCAAATTAATTCCCTCTATAATAAATCGCTCTCGTAAAGAAGCATCTGTTCAGGTTTGAATCATGTCCTCACAAGAATAGAAGAGTAAATCGTTGTGTGTGTCGGGTCGTGTTGCTTCTTGTTGCCATGACGCCGTGGGCTGCATACACGATGGAGCATGACTGGTATGCACAAACACAAAGGGATAGGAGCATAGCAACAGTAACCAGGAAAAATTCTGATGTGGTGACATCACCACCAGCTGTCTGATCATGTGACCTCAATGTTTTCATGAACTCACCCTAATGCATGCTGGGTAATTACTACCTCCCAGTGACAAGGAGGACTCTTTTTCCTTTCTGTGTGTGTAATTGATAGTCTGACAGCTCCAGGTGCTCTCAGCTGTCAGTAATGCTGCTCTGTGATTGGCTGCTGGGAAATGATGTTCAGGAATGATGTAGCAACCCCCTCCTCTCTCTCTCTCTCTCCCTGTGTCTGTGTGTCTCTCACCCAGCAGACAGACAGTCAGGATGCGTGAATACAAACTGGTTGTTTTAGGATCAGGAGGCGTCGGAAAGTCGGCTCTGGTGAGTACCAACATCCAAGTAGTAGTTTTTAACTGAAGACATCACCGTCATGGTGGCGTACTCCAAACATACACCTCTGCACCGGTTCATTCACACCAATGAAGTCCTCCATGGACACTGAAGCAGAGGCCGCTGAAACCTGGACTCATCTGACATCAGAACTCCTCCTTGTATAGTCCAGTTTCAGGTTCTGGGTCCCGTGTTAGAAAAAATAGTTCTCCATCGTCCTCCTGAGTGGAGATGTGAGGATTACTTGATTTTACAATTAATCATATAAAAAGCCATACCTAAATAAAAATTCCTCATTATCGTCACTTTCCCTGGAAGGATCATGTCTGAACCATGACGGCAGATCAGTGCAACTGATCCTGCAGCCATCCTAAATGTAGGACTTGTTATTGATGATTCTCTGATGGAGTTTGGACCAAAGTAGCGAGCCTTGAACCCATCAACAAGGATAGGTTTTCTCATTTTATACCCAATCCTGACACCCTTATCTCTCACCACTTTATCTGGTTGGAGAATCTTCCAGAACCGTGTTTCAAGATATTCTAGAAACTGACCAACACAGAATTTAGTTGATCTGTTTGATGCATAAATTAACGCATGTTTTTCAGATGTTTTGGCTCCTAGAGATAAAATACCCTTAATGATTATTAAGTATGATGTAAATTGTTGTTTTATATAATATCAGAATGTGTTATCTTAAAAAAAAACAGTTGAAATTTTATTTGAATGTTTTTTCTTGTCCTCAAGCTTCATGAGTTAAATCAAACTCTTGTATCTGGAGTTAAAAACCCAGAAACACTCGTTCCTTGTATTTGTGTCTGTCAAACGACGGTGAAAAAATTTGATTCGTTGTTATGTTTTAGAAAACATTTAATGTTTTTTTTAGCATTTTTGAAATGATAGAAACTTAAATAACTCAAACAAAATCAACAGTCATAATCACAAGATGATAAATAACCTAAAACAACCTGCTTCTACAGCAGATTTATCAGTAACCGTCACTAATGTGCTTTTCAGGCTGAAAATTGATGAAAAAATCAGAACTTAGAATACGGATGGGAATTATTTATTTTAGATTTTCATAGGGCTGGACAATAATTAAATATCAATATATATCGCAATATACTTTTATTCAATATGTGTGATATGAGTTTTGAACAAATGTCCGATATTTCGATATACATACAGTATAAGATTACAGCTTTTCACTGACTGGCCAAAACGCCTGTTGAGAAGAAGAACCGTTTTAATGTTGCTATGAGATGCTAACATTAGCTGCTAATATAAACAAACTCCCACTCAAGCCGAACAGAAAGAGATGCAACACATTGGCTACGTAAGTGATGACGTACACCACAGACACGGAACCTGACCACTGAGCCCCGACCAAGCCCAGCAGTAGTTGGCTGTGCTCAGCGCGAGGTAGAAGGCTAGGCTAGGCTAGGCTAGGCTCCAACGCTGCTAGTTTTAGCTACAGAACGAGTGCTCATGTCTGTAATGCAAACGTGACTGAACAAGCTTCGACAAGCGAAGAGAAAGCAGACAAAGTTGTTGATGAGAGGAAAGACTAACTCGATGGTACGGAAGTGGTTTGGCTCCGTGTCGCCAACTTAGCAACTTGTCCTGTTCGTTTTCTCTCCCCTCTAGCGACTTTTTTTTTTTTTAAGCGGCTAGCAACAGATCCAGCGACTTTTTCTGGTATTATTGGAGACTTTTGGGGACTGACGCCGTCCACCCAACTCCCCCCCTCCCACCCAAAAGCACTCATACGAGACTTGGTCCTGACGCAGCTCAGCTGCATTGAGATCAGCCCTGTTTCATCACCAGGCTTAAAATGAAACTGCTGCTGGTCCCTCGCTGGCTGACCGTCAGATATTAATGTCTATTCATGAAGAGTGTGGACAGAAGTATTTAAAAGTTTAAAGTGTTGTCATGTTACAGACTCCTAATTAAAAATCAAATTACACCTAATAAAATAAACTAAAAAACAAAAAAAAAATTGACTTAAGAATTTTGTTGTATTTTATTATTCTTTGCTGATCAGGCAACAGCTGAAGCATTTCCACTCATAGAATATGCTGAGTCAGAAGATGAAGCACTGATTGTTCTGAGCACTTTTATTTTTAAGCCTAGTTGAAGCACCTTTGTTTAAATCTATAAGTTTAAAGTAAAGCTATTATTATTCAAAAAAGTAAAAGTTTTGTTTGACCTTTGATGGTGATTTTAAATTTCTTTGTTTAAAGGCTAATTTAGCCTTGCTAATACAAATAAAAGGTGAACATTAATTGTACAGTTTTAATTTCTAAAATGTTTTACTGAAGGAGTTTCACAGACATGGCAAAATCATGTTTAGTTTTACCGCATCTGTTGTGGCATTTTGGGCAGTTTTTCTGAGTTATTTTTTAAATTTTTTTATATCGATATCGGAATTATATCGTATCGACCGAAATTAAGAAATATATCGTGATACAAGTTTTGGCCATATCGTCGAGCCCTAGATTTTCATAAAACATCTAAGAACTTATCTTTTCTCATCTTTTTTTTTTTACATAATTACTCTTGTTTATTTTTATTTTTTACATAATTGCTTTATCCCGTTAAATGGCTTAAATAATGTAACTCTTACGTAACTATTTTTTTGCTTGTAGAAGATGTTTTCTTTATTAAAATTTATATTATTTTATTATTATGTCTTAATATTTTTTGTTGTAATAAAAAAAAGAACAACCAAAAAGGGATTGAGTGTATTAAATGTCAACATTTCATTATTCTCCAGGACAAATCCACAATAAGAGGCCGCTGTAACAATGTGATGCCCTAATTTAAATCCACATATTAACTAAAGTTATTGGATTTTTGTAGCTTTTATTTTGTCTGGCTTTCAGGTTGAATATTGGAGAATAAAGTTAATTTTAAATATGTTTTTGGAGGAGATGCCTTCTGGAGTTTTAATTTCATCTCGCTAAAAGCGAGACTGACGTCAGCCTGAATGATCTGCTTCAGCTCCGACACACAAACACACTGCTGTCAGTCACAACAAAGACGAGCTTCTCTCCAGATGAAATAATGGAGATGTGTCAGTGTGTCGCACTAATTCCACTCTAATGACTTCCAATGGAGAGCAGAACAGAGCTCCATTAACACCACTGTCCTACTTCCCCTCATCCCGCTCTGTGTCCAGACTGTGCAGTTTGTTCAGGGAATCTTTGTGGAGAAATACGACCCAACGATAGAGGACTCCTACAGGAAGGTAGGCGGGCTTTAAACTTCTTCATCACCATGTTATGTTCGTCATGTATTCGTCTGTGTCACATTTCTTCCAGTGGTCAGTGCCTACGTGTGCTTTGGTAGATTACTGCAGGCAGACTGGGGAATAAGTTAGTTTATAAAAAAGTCTGGGTGAATACTTCATTCTGATTGGCTGCAGAGTAATTTTTGTATCGGATGACTGTCAACACCTAAACTTTACAAATAACAGGAAGAAGCCCGCTGTATTAGAAAAACCTGTTTAGCGGTAATTTCTAACCATGTAGTTGGATCATCCTCTAAGACAATAAATGATGCTCTTTTGTTTGTCATTCTGTCTTCGCTTCCTGAAGCTGAGAGCACGGCCAAGAGCCTCTCACAGAACGTTGAAGCATTTTGTTCATTACAAAAAACAACCATTTTTTTTATTTTTTTTTTATTAATTAAAAAACTGAATTGAATTTTTTAACATGTAAAATTATTCAGTTAATTCAGAAAAAATAAAAATGTTTTTTTTTATTGCATTGATTCAACAGTTTTAAATGTGAACTTATTAAGAGAGTTTAATTTTTATTTAAAAACATTCATTTATTCAGAAAAACTAAAAAGAAATTTCATGTAAAATTAATGTAGTTATTTTAGAAAAATAGAGAAGAAAGTTATTTTGATTAAAAAATTAATTCATAAAAAGCCAAAAATGTTAAATTAGTTTAGATAAATAGAGAAGAAAATCATTTTCAATTAAATAAATAAATACAGAGTTTTTTTTCTTTTCTGTTGATTCAGTAAAACAGAGAAGATATTTATATTGTTTAAAAATATCTTTATTTAGAAAAAACTAATTTTTAAAGTTAGAATATTTAGTTAATTCAGGAAACATCTTTTTTTTAAAATAAACATTTCCCACTTTAAGTTTAGCTCATTTCACGTTGGCTGTCTGGTCCACAGTTGAGCTGAGTGGACATGATTGGGTCTGAGGCTCCTCATGCACTGGAATATTATGGGATGGCAATAGCTGTTTAATTTATTTGTCAAACCTTTGTGTTACCAAAGAAACCAAAGTATTTTTATCCACTGATTAAAATCAGTTGATTAAAAAGTCCAAATAATTATATTTTAAATCAATATTATGATGTAATATGTCAAAATAATTAGACAGAAGTAATATAACCCAGTAGTTTATTATAAAAATCAAAAAGTAAAAATTCATGACCTAAACATTTAATCTACCGATTTTCTCTGTTTTTGTTTACAGCAAGTGGAGGTGGATGGACAGCAGTGTATGCTGGAGATCCTGGACACAGCAGGAACAGTAAGATCTGACTGTTAGGAGGGAAACTACTGTGTTGTCCAGGTGTGGTTGGTTTGAGTGTCTGCTGATAATCTGTGTTCGTATTTGTATGCTTGTAGGAGCAGTTCACGGCGATGAGAGACCTGTACATGAAGAACGGTCAGGGTTTTGCTCTGGTTTACTCCATCACAGCTCAGTCCACCTTCAACGATCTTCAGGATCTCAGAGAGCAGATCCTCAGAGTGAAGGACACTGAGGACGTACGACACAAGTTTCTAACAAATCAAAACAAATCATTTAATTTTTTTGTGAATTATTTTTTGTCCCCAGAAGTATGTTACCTTCTCAATTTTTATATATTGAGAAAGCAAAACCTTTTATGGTGGTTGCATGACTGTGTGTATCTGTAAAGAAGACTTCTTTCCCCCAATATGAGTGTAAATATTTCATGGGGCTTGCAGGTTCCCATGATTCTGGTTGGAAACAAATGTGACCTGGAGGTGGAGCGCGTTGTGGCCAAGGAGTCGGGCATTGGCCTCGCCCGTCAGTGGAACTCCTGCGCCTTCCTGGAAACTTCAGCAAAGAGCAAGATTAATGTCAACGAGGTGACCGCACATGCCGACATCTTTTATTTACCTGAAAATAATTCTGGCACATCCAAGTATTGATTGACTGAGGCACTCACTAAAGAGTCCCCTGGTGAGACAGTGATATAGAGCTGAGTGTCATCAGCATAATTATGATCAGATATTTTGTTAGTCAGAGTATCTTGATGTTGAACAGTAGGAGCCCAAAGATGGAGCCTTGGGGAACTCCGCATTACATCTTTGAGTAGGCACATTAATCTTTTTCTTTTGATTATGTACAGCACATTTTGTTCCTAGATTTTTTTTAGACTTCAGCCTTTTATTTTTTAGATTTTGACCTATGTGTTTGTATGTGTGCAGATCTTCTACGACCTTGTCCGGCAGATTAACAGGAAGAGTCCAGTTCAGGGAAAAACACGCAAAAAGTCCACTTGTCAGCTTCTCTAGTGACAGGTGAGGATTCAAAGTGTGATGTAACTAAACGCTCTTGTATTTTAGAAGCTGAAAGTTTACACATGCTCTGGTTTTCTTCCTACCCAGTTTTCCCTTGACTGATAACCTACAAACCAACCAATCACAGGACATCTTCCAGCCAATCACACCCCTTTAACATGTCATCATCAACATCAGTCCCCTTTGACCTCTATTACCATGAGGACCACTCCTCCAATCCACCACCATACTGTTTAATGGAGACTATTGCCTTGGAAACAAAAACCAAACATCAAAAGACTGTGGCAGCGATGATGATGATGAAGATTCTGCTGTTGCAGGAATGGGAGGGGGGGCTAAACAAACAGCTGCAAAGATTTAAACTGCAATTCCCATCATGCTCTCTGCTGGCTCATTCTTTGCTGGGGATTGGCTGCTTGCCTTTTGATTTTTAATGTTTCTTTCATTTCTTTTCCTTTTACTTGTTTTCCAGCAGTCCCAAGTCAGTCGCATGCAGTTTGACGGTCAGCCATGTTGGCACCACAGTTAACAAGGTGACATGCTAACATGGCTAACTGTGTGTTTGTGTGTGGCTGTGGTTGAACCTGTGGATCCTTACAGTGATTATTATTACAGTGGTTATTATTATAATTCTGTGTGAAACGATCTTAAGTCAGGTAATGTTTGATATTTTTATTTTCTTTGGGTGGGAGGGGGGCCAGGGGTGCAGCAGGTTGTGGAGTCAGCTCATTGTGTTGCTAGCAAGAAACTAATTTTAATTAGCCGACCGCTAACACAAAACGTTTTTTGGCAACATTCGGAAAAAATGTTGAAGATTTACGTCTTAACTCTTGGGTATTTAGGTTAGCCTTAGGCTTTTTTTTGTTAGCCTCACAGCTAGCCGGGATGTTAGCATTATTAGTATATCCCAAGTGAAAGAAATAGTAGTTTATTGGTTTTGGGCTAGCATCTAGTAAAGGCATCAATTACCTACTGAAAGTCTTTAGTAAGTTAAAGGGGAAATGTGTGTGTGTGTGTATATAGCTACCTTTACTGGCTAATGCTACAAATTTAAGCCACTCTGCATTTTTGTGGTGTTCTTGGATTGTCCTTAAGGCAGTTTAAAAGTCTAAAAAGACGCATTAGTAACAAAAGAAACAGTACCGTTAGGGTTTTTTAGGTATTAGCATTATGAGCTGTGAGCTAATTTGTTGGCAATAGCAGCACAGTGAGCTAACTCTGGACCTGCTGTTCAGAGCAGACATGTTGCCTTTAGACAGCAGACTCACACTGGTCCAGTACTTTGACTCTGTGTGTGTGTTTTGTGAGTGTGTTTTGAGTGTATGTGAGCTCTGTAACAGCAGTGAACCAGGGTTGTGTTATAATTACTGAGCTAAACAGCCACAAGTGATGTTTCTGCATTAATGATCGTAATAGTAACTAATTTCTAATATTAATAGCTTATCTGAGAGGAAAACACTGAGTAATTGGCCTTGGCAGTCAATGCTCCTGTTCACTGATAGACATATTTAAAATCATCATGGTTTGGAAAACCAAACTTGCTAAGATGTTAGCATAGAAAACCACCTACACCTGTATGATTTTGATGTCAAAGTGCTCATGAGTTAAAGAAAGGAGTTTTACATAAGATGTTAGTGTTTCAATTTAACGTAGCACAGCTGGTTAAGACCAACCAGATGGGGGTTGGGCTTAATATATTAGCCCTGCCCCTTTGTGGATAAGGGCGTGGCCTGTGAAGCAGCTGCTTGAGAGCCATGGAGTGTCTGTCTTTTGCTTGAAATGTGATGCGAGTGGTTGGCTTACAAAAACAGTGCGTCGGACCAGTGACCTCTGTGAGTACTGCTGTGCACAGCGGTGTACTTTTGGGAGTACTGCGGCACAATGTGGTACAGCTGTCAGTATTCTGGTTCTCAGTACGTTAAGTCATGTAGCATGTTGATGTTTCTGTTAGTACGCAATCTGACCTCCAGGAGATGCTGCAACTGTTTGCATGCTGAGCAGAAGTTTCCGGGTTGAACGGTTTGTCTGCAGCCACGGTGAAGCCATTGTGATGTCAAGTTCTGTCACACAGTTGGGAGAAAGTATCATAATTATGATGCATCTTAAAATTTTGAGATAGTATTGCTAGATTTCAAATAAGTATCAAAATTGTGACTTTAAATCTTGAAATTTTGATATAATAAAAAAAATGCTTAATATCAAAATTTTTACCTAAAATCTGTCCATTTTGAGATAGCTCAAAATTTTCTATTACCCAAAAATGTCTTTAAATCAAAATATTTCCTCCATCAGTGCTTTTTGATTGTATTTTCTTGCTTTATAGATAATTATTTTGAGATACAAGGACATCATTAAGAATTATTAGTCAGTTAATAAACATACCAACTTTTATGAGAATGAAATATTTAACATCAAGCTACATTCTTTAATATGAAAAGTATTTCTGAATGTAGAATATCTCATTAATAAATACAACTCAAGTAATGGTTAATGTCCTTGTGGTTTTGAAAATATATTTCAGACAAATTCTTAAGTCCTTTTATCTCTAGTGTGAAACAGTTTATTGAATGCTTATTTGCAGCTTATTAATTAAAAAAATAGATGCAGCTATTGAAGCCATGGCTGCTTTCAGACCTTTCCAGCATACACATATACAGGCTGCAGTGGCATTTGTCATTTCATGTGACTTTTGTAGTATTTCATGACAGAGGCCAAGCTAAGATTCATGATGTTGTGGCAGGTGTAGTCAGTCTGCAAGCACTTCTTTTAGAGCATCCTGTGGCCTTAACAGTTATGGTTATAGTTTTTTTTACTAACAGTTAACATTTTGAAGTATTAACATGTTATTAAATAATATTAAATGGAATAAGACATTGTAATGTAGTTGTAAGCAGGTAGATGTGTAATGGTTTTACAGGAAATGTGTAATCCATATATCTGCTATAACTACATTAGTGTGTTGTAAACTATGTATGTTTAATCACTGCTTATATTTACATATTATACACGTCCTTAACCAGAAACTCTGTAATAGATTCTCAGACTATTTGTTTTTATACCATGTTGCTGTTGAAATGACGATTGCAGCTGCAGCCCGATGAAAACATAAGGAAAACGTTTTTCCATTTCTGAAATAAATCTGCTTCTTTTTTCTCTGTATGGCATGATGACCAGTGAAATGTAAAAGAAACCAGTTCAGCCAGTAAAGTATCGGGCTATAATCCCACTGGAAGGTCTAAAACTGGTATTAAAGTGGCCTGAACATGTTTCTTCCATTACAAACAACCCACAACAGCAGCGGGAAAGGAGGGGAGGGGGTGAAGCCAAATGTAAAATAAAAACTAAAAAGCCTTAAATAAATAAAAGTGGTGCAATTTTGTAACAGCAAACTGTGATTTTGAGTCATTCTGAATTTTCAACGGGGCAAAAAACAAAAACGTTTCATATACCAGGTAAGCAAGTTCTACGGCGCGAAGTTAACGAATTATGACCATCTGGCTTTCCATATTACAATGAGCTACCATGGCAACGGCAGTTCGCTAACGCTGTATCAATTTGCGGGGAAGTAGAGCTACTAATTAGCCTGTTGCTAAATGCTATTTCGGTATGATAACTGACTTGTTAACGCACTCTGTTTGCTATGTAATGAATGAGGAGTTCTGCGAAGGTACCGAGGCGTGACTTTTACCGATGTTTGGATAGCAAATGAGCACACAATGACGGTCCGGTTCAAGGTAATCTACAAACAACAGGTGTTAGCATTAGCAAAGGGTTAGCAAAACAAATTTTTGTCAACGGACGTAGACACCTAGTAGCTGCTAAAGTCTTTAAACTTAAATTGTCTTTGGTTTTATTTTTTAATCAACATTTTATTTGACAGATTCAGTTACAGTAAAATGTTTCGGTATTAATTTAACACACAATATTGTTCATAAGACAGCGGAGACAGGACCAATATGATTTTAATCTGATTTAATCGGCTAATCCAACTCATAACGTTCTGATTGATTGCCTTTGTCATCAGCGTTTAGCTGAGTTCACAGCTACATTATGAAGGTAATCATAGTAAAGTTTCTACAGTGGCTACACATGTACAGCTGTGAAATCATGCAACGAAATCATTCATTTTTCCTGAATCTACCCTTAAAATACAAAGCTATTTTTCGCAATTTTGGGCTTTGGGCCAACTTTTATTTATTTAATTTCGTTTTGTCAATGTAAAAATGCATGTAGAACTTCAACTCTTAAGCGCAATGAATATAAAAAACAATAAAATAACAATTATTACTAACAGAACTTTGTAGAAATAATAAAAACAGATCAACAGTGACCAAGCCTTTTTTCATCTCACATCATTCTCTCAAGTCTTGGCTTTCAGGAGAAAAAATATTGGCTTTAAAACAAAAACAACAGAAACTATTTCCATATTTCCACATTTTCCTCATTTCCATTTTTTCTGCTACTATTTACCTGCTATCCTCGCTAAACCAACTCCAGCTCAGCTTGGTTTTGGCGCCATCTTGTGTCAAAAACGTCTTCTTGGCTTTGTTCTAGCCATATGACATTTGTTATGTTACTGGGCCAGTAAATATTCAACAAAGTTTTTATGCATAGTCTACTTCAACCTGTTTTTTTAAACCTGAAATCATAAATCAACAGTGAAGTTTTCCATGTGAATTTGATCTAATATAATTTAAGAAACTCCTTATAGTCTGTAAATATCCCACCTTAGTAGCTCAGGGATGAATTTCATTAGATCAGAAACTCTGAACCTCAAGGGCCCCTATCCTGTTTTAAATGTTTCCTGCTCCAACATACCTAATTCAAATCAAATGGATTCAACAGCTTGTTGTGAAGGTCTGCACAATGATCCCTTAGATTGAATTATAAGCTATATTGTCATTGGACAAGAATACAATGAAACTCCATTTGACAGCATCTCTTATAGCAGCTACAATGTCTTAAATAAAATAAATAAAATAAATTAAAGCTTTATAAGTTATAAACATTAAATTGTGATCCATGCATTAGATTTATTAAAATGACACAAAGATTTTAGACGCGTTATTGTAGTTGTCAAAACAGTGAGGTAAAATGATAAAAATAAGATGAATAACAAAAAAGTACTTGCGAAGCGTTCCCAGTCCAGTCGAGAGACAAAGTCCCTCCAGCATGTCCTGGGTTTTTCCTACAGTCTCCTTCTGTTGGGACGTGCTAGAAATTATATCAGAAGGCTTCCTAACCAGATGCCTGGGCCACCGCATCAGCAACTTTACTCTGAGCTCCTCCTGGATCACCGAGCTCACCGAAACTCATTTTGGCTGCAAGTATTAGCGATCTTATTTTTTTGGTCACTACCCACAGCTCGTGATTAGAGTTGAGGATAGGAATATAGCTCAGCTGATAAATCAAGTCCACATCGGTCCAAATCGCACCGATCCACCTGTCGATCTCCCGCTCCATCCTTCCCTCACTCCTACACAGGCCCTTGAGATACTCGACCTCCTCCACTTGGGGCAGGACCTTATTCCCAACCCGGCGAGAGCCCTCCACCCTTTTCTGGCTGAGGACCAAGGTCTTGGATTTTGAATAGCTGATTCTTGGATCCCATCAGTACTTCAACTACACCTAGAAATTCAGTGAATAAACTCAGCAGAAGAAACAGAAACAGCTGCAGAGTTATACATGTTTAATCTTAGCCAGGTCAGACCATCAGATCTTCTCTGAAACAGGCAGAAGCATCATATGAATGTTATTTTTTCTTTTTCCATATTTTTACTGTTTCCATAAACCTCTTCTGATTCACATCCTCTAAATCGGTAATGGAAACCTGAGTTGTGTGTTTCAGTGCCAGAGTGAATACCAGAAGAGTTACAGGGTTCCCCGGTCCAGAAGTATGTCTCCTCAGCGCAGCGCCCCGTTAGCGGGCCTTCGCTCTGACCAGATGGGTAAGAACCAGGATGAAGGTAAACCTGGTTCTGAATAATCTTTTTTTTAATTAAAGTTTGTTTTCTTTTTTCACATCACAGGAAACCACAACTTTTCATACCTGTTGTTTAGTTTATAATGAATAAAAATAATCTTTGTCAGGTTTGCTATAGAAGATAGTTATCTGTTCTGTTTTCAGTTTCTCATCAACATGTCCATCTGCATGTCTGCAGGCATAAGCAGAGAACCGGTTCTCCAGGGCCGGAGGAGGCTCGGCCCGCTCTGTGCTGCTCAGTCCTGCAGCTCTCTGCTCTGTCCTCCAGATGTTCAGCAGCAGTCTGAGCCGGACAGCCGACCTCGCAGGAAGTCACCCTCCGCTGGTAGGAAACTGGGAAAGATTAAAATCAAGTCACCTTTATTTATAAACATTTGTAAGTTTTTAAAGCAACGGATGTTGACTAAAATGCTGCACACATATACAGGATAAACAAAAATACAAATAAAAAGAAAAAAAACATAAAAGAAGTAGAAACAGTTGAAAGACAAACATTAAAAATAAAAATCAGCTGAAATGCCAAAAAAATCTGACTGGAATTGTAGAAAATAAAAAAGGGTCTTAAGATGATCTTTAAAAATGTCAACTGCTGGTGAGGCTTTAATATAGAGGAGGAAGCTACTCCAAAGTTTGGGGGCGACAGCTGAAGAGCTTCGTCCCCCTCATTTGTTTCTACCTGGACCTCAGGACAAGGAGCAACTGATCAGCAGTTCTCAGCGATCTGGAAGGAGCACGAGGAGTTTCAGTGTGAAAGAAAACGGATCATCCAATGAACTAAGGAGAGGAATTGATGTAAATCAACATGGTACTAACTCGCTGCCTCTCCTGCTGCTCATATCGGACAGATTCTAGTGAAAACAGCTTTAGGATTTTACAACAAAACAGAAACCCTGAGACTGCATGAATTTTCTCCTGCCTTTTTTTATTTATTTATTTTATTCTTGGTCAGGGGTAGTTTTGGGAATACCACCTCTAGAGAACAGTTGTTGGAACCACAGCAAGACAACACTTAACACCCTGATGGAAAATGAAAGAAAAATAATAAATGATCTGCAACTCATTTTGTAAATCTCCAGTTTGTTCCAGTTTTTATGATCAAAAGCAAATCAAACCTCCACTTCGGGTTTTCCAAGAGACCCGTGATGTGGGGCCGAGACAAGGAAATGATGCAAAGTTATTCTTGTCAACACAGAGGGAAGCTTTGGTCGCTCCACCTCAGGGCGGTGCTGAGCCGTGACAGCTTTAGAAATGTAGTTAGGAGCCCCGAGTTTTAAGTTTGGAAAGTTGCGTAGTCCGTCTTAAAGGAAATTATTTAAGGAGGGAGAAACTAGAATCTGTCAGATGGTAAATATGACATACAGAAGTGTTTGTTCAGACCAGAAAACATAGTTTCTGGAAAATCAGACAATTCTCCACATGTCAAAATGACTTGTTCAGTTCAGAAATGCAATGCTTGTAAATCTACATCATGAGAGGATGGGATGTAACATGGCTACTGAAGACTTGGTCCAAGGGCCTTATTTATCAAGCTTGCGTAGGGACAAAAACCAGCGTACGCCAAATATTGTCAGCTTTTGCGAATTATGAAAACTAAACTTGACGGGAAAATGTTTCTTCCTTCAGGGCAACTCTGACCCTCCCGTACGCACATAATCTAGAGAAACGGGAAACGGCGACACCACCGGTAAATCAAGGAAATGATGTGAAATGGGAAGCAGGATTTTCAGGGGAAAGGAGATGAAATTCTTAAGAACCTCAACCCCTAAAATATGTTCTGTCATTGTGAAACAAAACTTCCATGTTATAAAATCCATCCAGATAAATAAGGTGGACAGTCTGCTGCCAGCATGTAGCATCAGTAGAAAAGTAGCTTTGGTCCTTCCAGCAGAGGGGATGCAGACTGGAGGCTGGAGGTCTAGAAGTGATGCAACGCTGATGAAACACACAAGAGGAGGATTTAATTTTATTTATTTATTCTTATGCAATGCTTTTTTATTGTTGTCCCAATTTCAGTCCAGACGGTCTTTATTTCCCGCAACTCCTTGTCCACCTGGTTAATGGCGGTGATTGTGTCCCTCTGCACTGCCCACCCATTTGAAACACTCAGCAACTAAGAAGAAATATTATTTAACTGTAAATAAACTGCTACCAATCTCAGGTGTATCTGTACATATTTATTTTATGAATTAAAAACAAATGACTAAATTACTGTCGTTTAGCAGACACTTTTCTCACTTGGTCTCAGCATTAAGTCCTGAAGCTGACTCTTTCAGGTCTTTTAAAGAAGACATAGTTTCTCGGCTGTGTTGGTCCACAGGTCAGAAAAACATGAACTTTAAATCATTTGTTTAGAAGATTCCTCCTGTTTGATGTTAGCATGGTAGCATGCTAATCTGAGAAAATAAAGTGATGTTTAAATTTCTTCTTTTCCAGCTTCCAGGAGTCGCTCAGCTCACAGGAAAGAGCCTCCACCTCCTGCAGCACCAGCAGATCCTAAATCTCCACCTGAACCTGTAACTCCAGCAGGACCAAGACCTGTTGCAGACTCAAGGCCTCCAGAAAGACCAGATCCTAGATCGTCAGTAATGGCTAATGGGAAATCTGGTAAATATGCACGTCTGAGAAGATTTTACATGTTTGTTTTTACAAAACACATCGTTCAGAGTTTTCTTTTTACAGCTGAGTATCAGATTGTTTCAGGTCTTTTTTCTGTCCTCAGTGAAGCCCCGCCCCTCGCAGCCTGACAGCCAACCACGGCCCAGCAGCCCTGTTGAGCAGCTGCCACCCTCAGTCAGCAAGGTGAGCAGTCAGAAGTCTGCACGCTGTGACATCGCAAAACATCTCAGCTTCAGCTGCATTTTATCGCCTCGTTTGGCAGGTTGACAAGGTGCTGCAGTGGAGGGCGGGGCTCCGGCCTGGGGGTCACAGGTCAGGGACCCATAGATCAGAGTACCACAAACAGTTCGGCTGGAAGAATCCATTACTTGCTGAATCACCTCTACTGACGGCAGAACAGGTGAGATACACCTGTTATGTACCTCTGCTCACTGATTCGTGCTGTTAGAGTATGAATTCTTCTAAACGTGACTAAATGCTGTCTGACAACACACAGAGCATGTGCACTGACGGTAGACCCGATCCAAACAATAACCCTCGACAGGTCTCAATAAGGCTGAGATTTCAACTAAGGAGAAAGAACGATGAGATGTCAAGAAAACCAAAACTAGGCATAAAAGATAATATAAAAAAGCGAATGGATTTATTCTCAGCATTACAGCTTTAGTTTTTAAATTGAAAATATAACAATATTTTATTGTGATAACTGAACACTAGCAAAAGTCGAGATGTGGGACATTATAGGTAGAGAAGAAAAAGGGGAAAGAAAAGAATTAATTCAGTTCAAACAACTTTTTTTTATATCCCTGAATGAAAATTCAGTTAAGTAGTGTCTCAGTTTAAAAAGAATAAATAAACCGAGTAAGTGTCCTCCTTGGCGGGGGGGAGATAGCGCCACCCAGAGGACATTAACTGCTTCTCAGACAGAATTTGGTTTCTTCCATACTGATCTCAGACCTGTGAGCTGGACTGTGCTGATTCTGGAACAGATCTTTACAATGCTATTCTAGCTAATTACAGATAACCCATAAAACAGCTGAAAATGTCAATACAAGATGATAAAAATTACATAAAATAGTTTCGGTTACATTAAAGAATTCAGCATTAAGTTGATCCCTGGTAGTGCTCGCAAAACAATGTCGAACCGTAAATAATAAAAAGAGCAGGCATTTGTGTGGTTAGAACATATGACACTGTAGTAAATAGTAAGAATGAGGAGGATAACAGTAATAATATAATAGTAATATATAATTATCATTCTATACTTACGAATTACTAAATATTACCATTATCATAACATCATCAATATTGAAAGGATATCAATATATATATAAAAAAGTATTATCTTCAGTGATTTAATACTCATAATACGTCCCAGGATGGCGATCAGTTTTATTCCCTGTAATAATTAAGGCTAAAATGTTTTCCTGTCATATTAAATTCATTTATTAGCAGCAGAAAGAGCTGTAGTTCTTCCTGGAGTCCATTGAGTTATTGTGGCAGAGATGCAGCTAGCTTTGTGTTTAAACCTCTTCATCATTTAAAGTGAAGATCAGAATTTTTGGGGGCAGAAACCTAAATACACTTGTATTTAAAGTTAGAATAAAGTAAACTTAGAGGTTTCCGTGGAAACATGTTTCATTGCGACTCTGACGGGAGCAAAATGGACCCCACCCCAACACTAACCTTTCTAAGCAAACGTATTAAACTGGGACGAGTAACTAGGGTCCTGTAAACCATCATCTCAGAAATCTGTCTTCTCTCGATGGCTGACAGACATGTTGGTTTATTTCTCACTCAGAACCAGCTCCGGCTGTCTGATGTTAGTCCTGGAGCAGCAGTGATCACACAGAACTGGTGTAAATATTATAATATTAATACACAAGTAAATAAGCAGCTCTTCATGTTTGTATTTCATGTTTAAAAAAGGACAGCGCATATTAATACATTTCCATCTTTTGTCCCTTGGCCGGACAAAAGATATCACATTAAAGGAAAAATATTATTTGATTACAACGCCTCACCGTTACTGAGTTCAAAAAGGATTAATAACCAGTGTTTACTTTACAAGTGTCACACATGCTGTTAAATAACAGAAAATAGCATTTAGTTTAGTTTGGACACAAAGGAACAATAACTTATTTTACATTATATCTGCACATTTTAGGCATCTTTGATGAAAACGTATACTAATATTTACAAAAACTCTTTTTAGCTTTTGAAATGAGGAAAAAATAAATGGAAGCGTCTAACTGATTCAGTTTCACATTAAAAACAAAAAAGCGGGTTTCAGCTGTTTTAGGGTGCAGATGTTGGAGCGCGTTGGTGAAGAGCTGTAGTTCCGCTGTGCGTCCACCAGGTGGAGGCAGACCGGTCTGGTTGGTGGAGGAAGTCATGTCTGTCCTCCTCTCATCCTGCAGGTGCTCTACTCCAGCAACAGGTCAGTCCCTCCCTTTAAGACCAACCCCGTTTCCATGGAAACAGAGTATCGGCGGAGCTTCCAAGATGTGATCCCGACCACCAGGACTTGCCTTCGGAAACATCTCGAGCACGAGAGAGTCCCACTGTTTCACACACAAACGGTAAATGCAGAACACACACAAACATACAGAGATTCAAAGGCCTCTAAACTTAAAGCCTAAGACCAAGTTAGAACCTTTATTTAACCATCTGAGGACCAGCCCACGTGTCTACAGGACTGTTTCTAAATGAGTAACAATTTCCTGTCATTAAGTTCATGAGGGGAGACGGTTTGATTCAATTTTCCATTTTTAGACTTTTTCTTTAAAGTTTGTTTCATCAGTTTTTAGACAGAGCAGAAAGTTCACTGAGGACTGATTCAGCTGTGAATAGTTTCAGCAAATAGGATTTATTCAAACAAGTACAAACAGAAATGCATCATAGTCTGAACCCTCGACAAACAGTCCAGATGATCCCACACTGCTTCAGTAATGTTGAGGTCCAGGTTCCGGAGAAGATCCATCCTTGTTTTAGATCTGTTGAGGTCTGGGTTCTGGAGAGGATCCATCCCTCCATCAGACCTGTTGAGAACATTAGATTAGTTGAAGGTCCAGATGCATCTCTCAGATCCTGGTTCAGGTTTTTGCTGGATTTGTTCCTGTTTCTTCAGGACATTAGTCCTGACTCTTTTTCCTTTGCCCTCCACGTGTCCAGTTTCTGCCTCCATGCTGAGAGAAGCCAGGTTTCCAGCTAACAGCTCTTTGGGAATCACCTTGTTGCTGCTGAAATCCTGTTTTCTGTCTGTCAGACTGTCTGATCTTTGCTGGTTGAAGAAACACAAACAAATGATGTCTTAGTAACAGGCTGCTGGTAACAAAGAGCCTAAAGATTTAATTTAAAACTGGTTCTTTGCTAAGTTGTCTGTTAGGAGCCTTTTTTCTGCTTAAACGGTTCATGGGTCAGTATGAAGGGTCTTTAAAACGATAATAAATCTGGCAACCACACTACCCACAATGCAGCTTGTGTGCAGACAGCTAGCTGCATCGATGTCGGATCAGGTGAGTTTTCTTTGCTTCCTAACTGATCCGTTTCCACCTGCAGACCAACAGGAGGAGGAGGGAGGAGGTACAGAAGAAGTCCTCTAAAGAGAAAAACCTTTGGAGAGAAGGCGACAGTTCACCGTTACACCTGAAGGCTACGCCCCCTCATCCTCACAGGTGCGTCTTCCTCGTTGTGTGTTTTAATGCATTAGATGAATTCAAGGATTCACTCATAAGTTGTTTGTGTCTGACAGGATGTTGACAGAGTATGAGTCCAGCTTTCGTTCTCCTCTCTGCAGGACCCCAGGTGGAGGCGAAACCCCAGTCCCCGTCGCCCTGCAGGTCAGAACACATCGTTATCAAAACTAAAAGAGACGGTTACTGTGGTTACTGTGATCTCTACATCCTGACCGCTCTCTGGAGAGGCTTTCAGGGGATTTGTGCATCGACTCGCTGAACTGTGCGTTTGTGTGTGTTGCTGATGGAAAACCAGAGTGCTGAGTGTCAGCAGTGAAACCACAGTGCTTCATTTCAGGGAAATTACTGTTAGTCACACTTACAGGTAGGTTTCCCACCAGTGTTTGTACTGGTGAGGAGGGGGGCCGCTGTGTGTGCAACAGGAAACACTTCTGATCAGTTCAGCTGAAAACAGAGAAAATAACCTGCAGCTTTCTACCACCGCTGCTGTTCTTCTTTCAGGATGGACTTTACCATGTCAGTGGCTCTGTGTTCAGAATCAGCTCCTTTTATAAAATAATTACATGTTCCCAGTGGACTGGCCTCCCCCAGCCAATAAATCTGGGATGAACAGGAACGATGAGATGACAGAGTCAGACCTAACAACATCTGAGTTCAGCAGGTTAACGGTCACACCTCTGAAGTGACACGTTCAGGTGTCTCATCATGGATTCAATGTTTTGTCTTTAGGTCGACACGTCGGAAAGAAACGCAGCGTAGAGCCGAACAGGTAACCGAAAGACGGGGGTAGCGAGGTGCGAGCTTAAAATCCACAATCCGAATTGTGGCTGTGGTTCAATTCCACTTGAATGGAAATGCAGCAGGCAGTGAGTCACTGACGCGTGGGGGAGGGACATAAAAGTGTGGGTTGTTTCATTTTACTACCACTTCAGGTCAAATTGAATTATTCATATTATTTCAATCCTTTAAAAGCCCATTTAGTTGTCACCATTTTTAGGAAAAGAAAAACCCCGACAGTTTAAAATAAATGTTTGGGAGCTGGGGCATTTTTAACAAAAACTTGCTTTAGATGTATTAAAAATTATACATTTTTTTTATTTATGTATATTTCTTGGTTCTGGAAAAAACGGAGGGACATTTATTTAATGTGACGACTATAAGGAAGAGGAAGTTATGACCAGAAAGGAGGGCGGTAATAAATACCGGCTCCTCCAGTCTGCTCCTTTTAAGACTTTATAATTGTTGCTTTAGTTTATTTTATCTTTTTTAAAACATTTTTATTAATATGCAAACTTTTAGTTTGTAGTTGGATTATATGTTTGTTTGCATCTTCTAAATAAATGAAAAAAAAATACCAACACCAATCCTAAAATGGAACTTAATATGATAAATAACTAATTTTATATTTTTTAATAAACACATTGATGTGATCTGAATGGCATTTAAAGGGTTAAAAAAGTTGGTATTAGCTGATTTGATTAAGTTGGGAAATTTTTCTTAATATATTGTCCTCTAATGTCCTGAAAGGGTAAAAATCTGTCCCCAGTGATCTTCAAGAAAAACTGAAATTCTAAAGTTCTACAAGATAAACACTTTCTTACAAGAAATGATCCCGTCAGGGGAATACTACCAAAATGGTGACAAAAAGTCCCTGATGTTCCTCAAAGGTTAAGGACTCACCAACATGAAGGATTTCATTAAGGTACCGAGTCGTCTCCCATTCTATGATACTGTAAATCCAATGAAACACACAAGCACATGAGCTGGTTTTTACTGGTTTGTAAACGTTCAGCATGTTGTAGCGGTCATCTGTTGGTCTGCTTTCAGCTGCTTTTTGCACAAAATGCTCACGTTCCTCACAGCATTACTCAGTGAGCTAGTTTACATGACCATCAAAATCCGGACACAGGCTGAGACTAGCCTCGGTCTCAACAGCCCGACAGCTGATAACATGGAGCTAGCCACACCAGGATCCAGTCTACTACCACCACCACCAGACAGTAGACCAGAGCTGATCTCTCACTACCACATCAGGATCCACATTCTGCAGCCAAAACTACCAACTTACGCATTTTCAACGCAAACAATGTGCAGAACATGACGGCGAGCTGTTGGATCCATTTGATTTGAAACACGTGTGTTTGTGCACGGAAATGTCTAAAACCAGCAGGATGGTGGATCTCGAGGACCGGAGTGGGTGACCACTGATCTAAAACCAGCAGGATGGTGGATCTCGAGGAC